>CM060833.1:44250000-44615000 GCA_030762175.1 Metallyticus violacea
TCAATACATGTGCTAAGGGCAAGAAATAATTTGTGTAAGAATTATGTCATTTAATGCTAAGATAAAGCCTTCAACTCAATAATGAAGTATGGTCTAATATTTTGGGGAAATTCAGTTAAAAGTGAACGTGTCTTCCTGTTACAGAAAAAAGTCATACGAATAATTGCTGGTACACACAGTAGACATTCATGCAGAAACCTCTTGAGGAAATTTGAAATTTTAACTCTTCCTTGCAAATATATTTTATCCTTCATGAACTTTTATATAAGAAATAAATAAAAATTTGTTCAAAATCAAAATATACATGACAAGAATACTAGACAAAAAAGCAAATCTACATCGCCCAATTTCAGCACTTTCATGCCATCAAAAAGGCATTTATTATGAGTGCATTTTAGTATACAATTCTCTTCCCTCTAGCCTAAAAGCCTTAATAAACAATGACAATTCCTTTAAATCTGCTCTTAGAAAAAACCTATGTAAAAAGGCCTATTATTCTGTAAAGGAATATATGAGTGACAATAGTATACTGCACAACATATCAATGTATATGTAAATATGTATTAGTAAAAGTTGTATGATTGATTTGTCTGTTTTTGGTGTTGGTTGAGTTGTTCTGTTCTTTTATTTTTATTGTAATTATTTATGTAGATGTAAACAAATTTTTGTAAATACAGATTGAAAACTACTGTGGTATTTGTATATGACAAGTTCAATGTTCTTAGGTCTCTGTGGCTGCTTCACGAACTCACTGAATGCTCCGAGAACTAAACTAAACTACATGCAAAATTAATATTTTATGTTTTCAGAGTAAATATAACATATATTGATAAAAATGGAAAACGGATACCAATCAGAGGAAAAATAGGTGACAATGTACTTTATTTGGCTCACCGGTATGGAATTGAGATGGAAGGTAAGGACATATGACATTTACATTGTAGTACATGTCTCACAGTGTGTTGTTACATAATTTTTTGTAACTAAAAAAAATAAAAGACAATAAAACCAAAGCTAATCTTACCTCATAAGAAATAGTATGAAAATGTAAATATAATGGAATGTAGCAATTTTTATTTATTTTCCCCAGAGAAACTCATCAGTCATGTGAAAGTAAAGTCAAATAAGAATGCCGCTACTGCTGATTTAAAGTTTCTTATTTCATCCAAAGGATTATTGGAGCTGGCAATTTATTAAATAGTCTAATAGCCATATGAGTGAAACTATTTTGACATGTTCTATGCCTTGTTTATGACAATGGTCATCTTCATTTATAATAGGGGATTCAGTCCTAGACACATTACTTTTATGTGCGTTAAATAGTGGAACAATATATATGAAGGGGAGAATTTTGAGTTTTTAAAGATTGGTTTACATGAAGATGATTTGCATTATCCATTGTTCTCAGTATTCTCTTTTCCATAATAAATATTTTTAGTTGTGGGGGAATTTCTCCAAAGTAAAATGCTGTATCTTAATGAATAAACACTGGCAAAATATGTATTTCTAAGTGTCTTTGTGTTTAATTGTTTCTCAATTGTTTCATATATATTTAATAAGTATATTTAATAAGTATTCTGTATTTTTGTCTCATTTAAGGTCTATCAATGCAAATATTAACAAAGAAATTTCATTTCATTTGTGTTCTCAATTAATTTATCATTGAAAATTGTGTTTAGTTTCAACTCATGGTGGCTAAAATGAAAGTGAACTGCAAGTGTCTTCTCCATAAGACTTTAAGATGGTTTTCGTCAAACCACTTGAGAGATTTGGCTAAAATTTTGGTATTAGCAACTGTGGGTTTTCATGTTTTTTATTTTCTACTGTTATACTTTGGTCATCTGCATACTGGATAATAGTTTTATATGAGATATTATGTTTCATATAATTTACAGACAGCAAAAATAAAATTGACTCAATGTTTCGCAGTTTATTAAAGAGAATTTAATGATTTAAGAGATCTCTGAAACTGTGCCATCTAATGTTTTTTAATGAATTATTCACAAAGTGATGTAATGCATTTTCTGTTTATTTATTTATTCTAAAGCCATGCTGGATGTCTGATGATAGATTGTTTTTATCAATGAATGTTAAAAACTTTTTCAATAATTTCCAAAAGCACCCAAAAATATGAAATTGATCTGTAATTAGTCGTTGGGTTTTACTGTCCCCCCCTTTAATCTGCTACAGGGTTTGCAATATAATGTGCACATTTCTTAATATATGGGATGTTATTAATTCCATATTTGTATTATAATTATTTCATGAATTTCTAAATGGGCAGTACGCTGATGACCTGAGCTGTTAAAGAGCGTCCATAAATAAATTAATCACTAAATGGGCAGTGGATTATGGTTATCATTGTTGTTGAATGATGTGTTTAAAATCTTTTGTCATTAGCATTCCATTTAATTTAGGCATGAAACAGTTCATAAATTTTACTCAGAGGTCTGTTCTTTTAGGCTCAAAACCAACAGCTTTACTTCCCCTCTGAAGGAAGCTATACTTAGGATTTTTATATCGTAAAATGTCCATTGACCCTGGCCTGGTTTAGATCAGCAACCATGGGTCTACAATTTAAGTGTGCTTACCACTAAATTATCAGGATTGGCTGATCAATATGTTGCAGGAACATATGCACATGACTGACTCCTACTATCTTTTCTTTAACTTCCATTCCATTTGTTTTACAATTTTAGAATTCTTGCAAAGCTGGTAAAATGTTTATTGAAGGTTTCTGCAATTAATTATGGGTCGATAATAATTGATGAATTCTTTTCCAGTTTTATATTATCTGGAATTTTATTTTCATTCATTTGATTCTTAATAATTTTGCACATAGCTTTAATTTTATAAGGAGTTTGAATATATTTTCCATTGGGCCATATTTTTGGCCTGCTTTATTATTTTATTCAATATTCCTTTATTATTTCGGAAGTAATTGTGGAACTGGATGGAAATTGCATGTAATTTACAAAAATTATTCATATTTCTGTTCTGATGAAATTTGGATCCCTTTCGTTATCCATTTATTTGTTCCTCTCTTGGATTTTACTTTTACCCTTTTAGAATGAGTGCAACCTGAAAATAATGTTTGTAAAAATTTATCAAATTTTTGACCTGGATCTTTTTTGTTATAGATAGCTTGCCACGATTCATTTTTTATTAAATGGATAAAGAAATGTAAGCTCCTTTGTTAAAACTGTGTATTGTTTTTATGATTTCTGGGAGTGTCTTTGGGAAAGAAAGCTTTAGTATTTTGGGCATTGTGGTCACTGTATCCCATATTAAATTCTACAGCCTTATAGTTAAGTTAGGAATAAATTAAAATTTGGTCAACTGTGGAAGATCCACTTTTGGTAATTCATATTGGAAAATTCACTGAGTTAAACAAAAAGTAGAGGTTACTTGTATTAAATCAGAAACTTTCTTGGAATGTTCCTTAAAGTCGCATTGAAGTCACCATATAAAACTGGATTTTTTCCCATTATTTTTACCTTTTTAAGAGCAGGCATCAACCTGTTTAGAAAAATATAAGTTTACCATCAGGGGACTGATATTACCATACTTTGTTCTGGGAGCTCAATAGCTCAATACGTCAATTTCTTTTGAAAATTTTTGTTTCTAGGGTAGACAATGGAAGCTGATGCCTTCCTTTTTAAAAATGCAAAAACCTCCAAGACTAGGATGCTCGAGAGAATTGACTTAGAAGTCTATAATTAGTTAAAAGGATTAAATTTAAAATTAATTTTGTGTTGGAATGGATACAGTGAAGCAATTAATTTATACAATGTGAATAAATTTCTTACACACTTCACTTACTGTATTTAAGTCAGAATGTGTTTCGGGAACCAATGTTAATTTACTCTTAATTAGATAGTGAGTTGATGTAATACTCTTATGCTCCACTTACCATTGAATTATACAAAACATGTTTCACAGTCCTTTGTCTGCATCTGTGAGTCAACATACAGCTGATGATGCAGGTGAAGGTCTGAGAAACATGTTCTGTATAATTCAGTGGTAAGTGGAGCATAAGAGTATTAATTCAACTCACTATCTAATGAAGAATAAGTTAAAAAGATGTTATTAAATATTCTGTAAGGCAAAGAACAGATATTTTTGTAATTATTTAGAGAGAAAAATTTCTATCTTGAAATGCCACACATTTGTAAATGACCTGCTTGTTTGTTCACTTGCCTCTTACTTTGCTAACTCAAGGTAGGATGTGCCAATTTTCCTGCTTCCAAGAAGCCTTTAAAATTAACTAGGCAAGTTCTATCTTGCCTACATTGTTGAAATGTTCACCATGTTTGATAAGCACTGAATGATAACATTATTATATATAATTATACACAAATTAAAAGGTTTTCTATTTACTCATTTAATGGTTTTATGCACAGGAGTACTTGCACTTATTGTATCTTTTTGGCAAATCAACCATGATGGCATTGGTGTTCATAAGTTTTAGTAGCATACACTCAAGGTTGTTTTATATGGTCACTAACATTTACTTGTAATAACTTTCCTGCTGTTTTAATTTTGGTAATCTGCCACTAATTTCTCACCTCTCTTTACTTCTTCCAGAGAAACTATTTTTTGCAAATATGTTATTCATTTATAAAATATCCTGCATGATTACTACTGTTTTTTTTATTACCATTTTCTTATTTACTCTTTCATTTTATGTTCAAAACATTCATAAAGCAATGTCCTTTACCTTCTGAAGCTTTGTCAGTGGTTTGACACATTATAGTTCAAAGGGATTAAGCATTATACAATGTTATAAAATGAATTGAATAACTTCACAAACAATCTGTGCAGTGATTATATGAATGAACTAATATATTTTTGGCAAGATAAATTTGGAATAGGTCTTCTTGTAGCTATATTATTTATTTTTACTTCACTTAGAAGAAAAATGCCAGAAGAAAAACTTGTCCAAAGAGAGTTCTGAACCTATGTCTGAATCATACCTTTTCCAATATGAGAAAACATTATAGCAAAACTGAAAATTTATGGTCACCAAAAAAATATGATAAATTTACAAGACAGGTATTGATGTATTTATTGAAGAATTTGTTCTTTTCAGGTGCATGTGAAGCTTCTTTGGCATGCACAACTTGTCATGTCTATGTTTTGGGTGACTATTATGACAAACTTCCACCTCCAGAAGAAACAGAGGATGACCTCTTGGACTTGGCTCCATTTCTTCAGGAGAACTCAAGATTAGGTAAGATTAACAGTAAGCAAAGATATCTTATAATAGTATAATAATATCTTAAAACTTTTAGTTTTCTTTAAATATTTTACAGCAGCAGTATATAGTGGGTGGCACAGAGGTCAGTTTCTCTGTACATAATAGAAACTTAAAAAAAGGTTCTGTGTTTAAAAAGGAAGCAAATACCAAAGAACTGCAATAAATATAACATAATCAAAGGGATTTTTTTTTCTGCTGATTGTACAAATTTCCAATTAATTCATTAAGAAATTTGTCATATTTGTGGTAACGTGCAAGTAAGAAAACAGAACATCATGATAAATCATAAGTTCAAGAAAAATATGCACACACTGACCTATAAACTGATTAGTTACTTATAACTTTTGTATGTGTTTATGGGAAATAGGAACTCATTATAAAATAACTATTTCCCAAGATAATGGGGGGTCTTATCTATTCCATTGTGGTAACTGTATTCATATGCATGGAGGCTTCATTAGTTTTCCTTGCCAGGACTCAAAAACTTGGTTTCTGTATGAGGTATCTCCCTTATAACCATTATTAATGGTTTCTATTATCTAGATGTCTGACACATCCAAATTTTCATTAAATGTTTTGAGTTTTTTATTTACATCTTAAACCCCTGATCTATGATCCCTTATGTTCGATCCTAACAGTTATGTATTTATTTAGGATGGTGATCTGAACATAATATTAGGATTGTTTCTTCAGATGTTTTTGTTTGAGGAAAAAATTTGAAAGTCTGATTATAAAGACGTTATTTAAAAAAAATGGGGGGGGGGCTTATTTAGAGATCCTTCAGGACATTTTATTGCCGAGATGAAAACCACCTATTATTCACTTCAGTCTTTAATATGGAAACAAGTTGAAGCTCCTTTCTAATTAGAATTGGAAATTTCTATTTTTTTGAGCAAGAAAGTTTTATATAATGAACTGGAAGCTATGTAATTGTCATTTGGCCACTGTCATGTGAATTGATGCCATATATTATAGTTCATAGAAGGATTGTTAAAAATTAAATGTTACCCTCATCAAACAAATAGATGTATTGAAAATGTTTATTGCTAATAGCAGTGGTAGTGGTGGTGGGTAGTACTAATAATAATAATAATAATAATAATAATAATAATAATAATAATAATGAATTACAGTAACAAAAATATAAAAGTGAAGCTCGCTTTTAGATTTAGACTTATCATTGTGACAGGTTGTTTTGCTCTAGACTATAATGAGCTAAAAAGTAGATCTTAAAAAGCTCTAATGCAGTCCTATAATTCTTACTCTGTAAATATTGCAAGATAATTAACAGAATATGAAACCATAAATTCTTTGTGAAGCTGAATATTCTGATACATTTCTATTAATGCCTTCAGCACTCTTCTACATTGAAGAGTACTATGATTTGAAGTTTTAACTTCTGAAAAACACTTACTGTACTCAAAGGCCAATTTTTATGTAACTTTCAAAATATAACACAGAAACTATTGTGGTAATTCATCTAAACATGTCTTTCTTAATATTTTGCTGTAAAGAATAAATCCCATGATGAAATCCAGAGGTCTTTGATGCGATGAACAGAATCAGTTTATTACATTACAAATGAGTTCATAGTCATTTGGCACAAGTTATATGGCATTCACCTTTCAGAGTGAGAAAAATACTGGAAAAATTCCACCTAAATAATTTATTAATGCTGGAAATCAAGCCTCTGTATTGACAAGCTGATATTTAGTGCAAAGACTGTGACTGTAACTTTTATGATTAGGTATTCATAAAAAATGTGTGTTTCAGGATGTCAGATTATTCTCAAGAAAGAATATGAAGGAATGGAAATTCAACTTCCGAAAGCAACCAGAAACTTTTATGTAGATGGCCACAAACCAGCACCACATTGATTAGAGGGCTGAATCTACATGTGTTACACATCTTGAGTGCATCTTACACAGATGCAGAAGTTTGTTTCCTATTTGTAGAGAAGCATCGTTCATTTCTTATAATTATGCATCTGGATTTCATTGAAACTCTGCATAGATTTTATAAATCTTTTGATGCATTAGCAATTACTATATGATGAAAATTGAACCTGCTGGTAAATGAAAGGATGTAAATAAGCTATTTTTGTGCCAGAACTTGTATAAAGATGTAGATTATTAATAAACTGCAAATGAAACTTCTCTTTGTTACTTGTATACAACTCGGTAGCAATATAAATAAAAGCAGTAAAATATTTTTGTTTTTTATGTGTTCAGTTCTATTAGTGGATATGGCATGATAATACATCAAGTAGCTTGATAGCAAGTTTAGTAATCAATAAGCATGAATGCAATGCTTTAGAAAGGGTTGTTATTGGAAGACTATGAGGAAATTTAAAAAAATATGTGTGACAATATCTAAATGCTGCCTTTGCAAATTGCCCTATTATTTCTTCTTATTGCATTTTCTTTCTTATCTCTTCTTATATTATTATTCTACTTTTTTGTTTATTATTGAGTAAATATATATGCACACTCACTGTCAGCTCTTTAGACCTTGGTTGTAATGCGGAACATTAAACTAGGGGAAAAGGAACAGTCACCAGGCCCAGACCCACTTATAGTGAATAAATCATACCTTTACTACAAAAAAGATGGAACTTTTTTTATTTATGGTGATTAAGAACTTAATTATTTTTTGCATTATTGGCTTGTTTCCCCACAATAATGCACGAGTCTTTGTTGTCGATTACTAGTTACTTATTCCCCGTATGCAATGCCTCATTAATGTATCTTTTTAACATATATTTTGCTAAGGAGTCAGTAGCTGTGGCACCCATAAACACAGGTTGATTGATGCAGTTTGTATTAGTTAAAACACTCACACATGAAATTTTTTAGTCTTCAGGGAGTTAGCTTATTATCGTTCGATTTTCATGGACAATCACAGCAGCTGTAATGATACTGGCTTCTGAAATTACATTTACAGAAGAGCCAGACCAATTTTGTTTAACAATGAAGAGTTTGTCATCTTTAAACTGTGCATATTCACTTAATGAAGCTTTTTGCACATTCTGTTGCTGTGTTTTTTAAGAGGAAACATTAATTCTCTAGCATGGTATGGAGTGCTATGACGCTACCTCTATATATATGTGTGTGTGTGTACATGAAAACCTGCTCTTTTCAAATATGAAAATTATAAAAAATGTACCTATAAAGGTCGTAAAAAAAGTTTGTCATTCTTTATTGATCAGCTTTCACTTAGAAAGTGAGAATTTGACAGCATATTATTATTTCCCCCCCAAAATGTTTAATAAATTGGCATATTCCATTAAATGAACAAAGTATTGGAAATAACGAAAGTTATTAAAGAAGCCAACACATTCTTTCCTATATATATATTAAAAAAAAAAGTCTTTCCCCTACTGAATAGCATACCTCTCCTAAAATTCCTTGCCTATGCCCATGTCATTAGAATATATACATTACTCTATCAAGAATTAGCAGCCTAATGAAGATTACCCCTTTCAGCATATTTTACCAGTGGCAAAGTAACTACCAACATCATACTTTATCACACTCTGTATGTTGCTGCAGAAAAATTGGTTCATTGAAGCAAGCATTTGGTTGTAGTTGTCTTATTTGAAACATTAAACAACTGGCAAAAGAGTACATCTATATAATTTCAAATGTAATATTCTTGTTATGATGTATAATTTTGTGGTGCTAATGACCCACTTGTACACATTATTTTCAGTACACATGTTTATAATATTGTGATGCAACTAACTATATTTTTAACCCTGCTACTCAACTTGATGCATTCACTTACATTGCCCCATATTGAATGATAAGTTAGTTGAAACAGGTAATATAACCAGACAATATATAATTAATAATTCCTACTGAATTGTGTTGTTTTTCATGACATACATTGAAGAAAATTATTTGTCAGCAGTAGAAAATTTGCATTTGGAGTTTAGAATATGGGCATTCATTTTGTTTATAGCAAACCTAGAGAAAATTATGAAACATTGAAGATGCTTACTTCATAGTTTTCTAAATATGCATTTTTATTTTGTTCATATATGTTATAGATAGCTCACTGGCTGTTCAATAGCTGAATGTTGTGTTGTTAAAATTATAAATAATGCTCATTCCTTACAAGAATTTAGCTGCTGCACACCCTCAATTAGGTTAAACCAAAAAGAATCCTTTTTAAGTTAGCTGTTGCAAGACAATTTGAGAAGCTCCTAATAGATTAATTTTGTTATAATTTAATTAGATATTTAGAATCAGCTCTAATCTAAATTTTTACTTTTACTTTAATAGGAAAGTAAAGTGTATGAATTATACAGGTAGATATCTAAAATGGCTGAGTTTTAGTTTTTAGTTTGAAGAACAGCTTTCCTCTGAATTATCAGAAATAAGATTGAGATTATTATTATTATTATTATTATTATTATTATTATAACGATTTTAAAGAAGTTTTAAAATGCTAATTTATTTCATGATTAATTCTAGGGGCACTTATGGTTTTCATCTCAGTAGGGGTAAAGACATATATACAGTATGTAATACTTTAAAATGTCAATGACATTATTCTACCTCCACCCTCTATCCCTTTCAATGTTTCCTTTGTGGTTTTTCAGTATTTTTTTTTTTTATTTGGTTTATTTATGCATGCTCTTTAATATCTCAGGTTATTAGCTTCCCATTCAAATCAGGGCATGAAACAGCTGACAAATTTTGCTCAGAGGCATCCGAGGATTTTTACACCTGAAAAAATTTATTGGTCCTGGCTGGGTTTGAACCTGTGATCTTGGGTTTGTTAAGTAATTGAGGTTGTTTATCAACATGTTATAACAAACCAAATATATACACTGACAGCCTCACATGCTAAATAATAATTAAAATTTCCCTATTTGCAGATGGAATCATCATCATCATCATTTATCATTATTACAGGTACTGTGATTCATAAATTCTGTTAAAAATTTAATGAGAAGCCTAAGGAGCAAATGGTGAAAATAATTTCTTATACAATAAATTAAATTGCAGTTTGAAATAACATCTTTTTTATCATATTTAAGGACAAGAAAGAACATGGGATGGGATTGATAATTTGCTTTAATAAAGCGTAAAATTACTCTGCTCATCTTTATGTTAGAATTATTTAACAAAAAACTGGATTCACCTCGTCTCCTACCCAAATCATTTTGAATATTCCTCTGATACCTTACATAAATTGTTGAGGCATTCATCTGCCATAGTTATTCTTAACCATGTTTTCACACATATTACAGTACTACAACTAACATTATCAATATAATATAATCTTTTTAAATTATTTTATGGAGATTAGTGTTTAAAATGAGTCTAAAGTCTGATAGACATTTGGAGCTGAGAATATGGGGAAAAAATTCTCCCAAATGCAGGGAGAATTAAAATATATACTTCGGGATGTCCAAAAAATAAAAAAAAGTGTTGGTAGAGCATGGGATCTCCTCCATAATAAAACCGAAAATATCTTTGAAAGTGAAGTATAGATGAAAAGGGATTTTATCAATATTTCTATTTAAACCTAAGGGATTGTTAGATCCTGTTATAAAAAAATATGAAAATAAAGTTTATGAACTTCGAGATTCCAACAGAAGACAAATTAATCCATAACTTCATAAAATGTTCACAAGAGCTACACCCAATCCATCCATCCATCCATCCATCAATGAATCTGGCAGACGACTCACAGTTGATGCTGTAGGCAAAGGCTGTGAAACTCAATATTAAGTGAAGCTTAAGAGTATTAAAGCTACTCACTAGTGCTTTAAGAATATATACAGTTGTCTTATACCTATATAATTTTACTAAATGTCATTAGGGGTGTCGGTCCTGGTGGTTAGTAGTTACCATACTTGCCTCCTAACCCAAGATCATGGGTTCGAACCTGGCCAGGACCAATGGATTTTTTTGGGCGTAAAAATCCTAAGTATGGCTTTCTTCGGAAGGGAAGTAATGCCATGGGTCCTGTGTCGTACATTTACGGCACGAAAAAGAACTTCTGAGCAAAATTTGTCGGCCGTTTCACGCCCTGAGTTGAATGGGACGCTGGAGATGTTAAAGAGCATCCATAAATAAATCAATCAAAAAAAAAAAATCATTCCTACTCCCACCTTTGCAGGCATCCCTGTTTAATTCATCCCCCTTCTTTTAAATATAAGTATGAAGACTATAAAATTCCTAAAGTAAATATGTCAGGACATTGCAAAAATAAAAATATATTGCACTATGTCTTATAAAAAATTAGAGCATTTTATAGAGATCTTAAAAAACATTTTTTTATAACTTGCAGTATATTTTAACTGCATAAATTTTGCAAGATAATTATTATACAGAACTTAGTCACAAGCATTAATAATATACATAAAACATTTAGAGCTATCTGACAAGGAAAGTGTCTTCACTATTGTATACAACAGGATTAATATGAGGTATTCATTTGCAAGATGTGGCTTATTCATAATTTTATAAAAATGTACCCTTCATAATGGTTTATTTCTTCACATTTATTTTGCACATCAAACTGTTCAAAGTACACTTTTGGAAGATTTTTCATAATATTTCTGCTTTTTTAAGCTTCACTTAATCCATATTTAAGTTCACTTTTTTACTATAAACATCATAAAAATGGCAAAAAGTAATGAAAATTTAGATATATTTAAAATATCTCTTAACTATTACATGGGAACATATTTTCTTTCTGCTGAAAAGTTATGGATTATGTGAACTTGCACTTTTAGATTTTAGGCACCTCATATATGTTTCAGCATTTGTAATTTGTTACAGCTCAGTAGTTGTAACTCCCCAGTATTGCTGCATGCGATTATCATGCTCTAAAGAGTCCTGGTTTCCACGTTCCTGAATTATTGAAAAGTTGTACTCAAGATTATATGGCATTAGCCTTTGCAAGCTGCCAAAATAAGCAGCATTGGGGCCACCATTGAGAAGATATCTCCCTGAGCCAAAACGAGGGACCCCAAGCCTTCCAGTTCCAGGAGGATTAAATGACCGAGCACTTCCAAATTGTCGAGATAAAAATGGAGTTGTAGATGGAAGTGCTGAGTCAGATAAATGGGGACTGCTACGGGATAGAGTTTTGTTATGGTGCTTGAGTGAAGCATTTGCTGGAATTGTACCCCAAAGAGGATCCACAAACATAGCAGGACGGCGAGAGAAGCCACGAGTAAGTGTATTAAGTTCCTTATCAAATAGCATCTGAGTATTTTTTTCTAGCATATACTCCCAACATTTAAATTGCTCTTCTGATACTTGTGTGTGATCAGAACCAGTCTCTTCTTCTTCAGCATCAGCCAAATGACCATTGCTATAAGCATCCATTTTGTTTCTGATTGCCTTTAGCACACCACTGTTACTTCTCTTACTGTCCCGATAACTTCGCCTCTCCATGCTTGGAGCTGATGTAGATGATACTTTTCTTAGAGCAGACTCATTACCCAAAGCGTTAGGCATGTTACTCTTGAAGAGTGGTATAGTTCGATGGTTACCATTTAAAGCTTCCTGTTCTAGAAGCCTGTTCTTGGGAATAGCTATAGGCAGATCTCTCCTACCTGTGCAGTCACTACTAGCATGGTCGCTTTGTCCACTAGGGGAAGACCTATCAGCATCAGGTATGGTCCTCACATCACATCCAGGTAACTGTTGATTTCTAGATATCCTCCCATCACTGTACACTTGTTTGAGAGCAACCTGTTTTAACTGTATGTCTCTATGAAATCCATTCTGTTCCATCACACTAGCACTTGCCTTGTTGCTGCAGCAACATCTGCCACACTGACACAGTTGTTGCTGTTGCTGTTCGGATTTGGTCTTGCGAATGGTGTGTCTTAACTCCCTCATCATTTGCTCCACATCAGATGGACTGTTTAGATTCTGAAACCTCACCACTATCACACTAAGGTTTTCTTCACTACCATAACTTTGTGCAATGTCTTGCAGTCTCTTAGCTGCCAAAATGGGATTGTGAACATCTTGTATCTCCTCCACTGCTTCCTTCATACTTACAACTTCCCAGAACCTTTAACATATCAAAATTGTTCAGTTAAAATCTAAGTACCTTGTTGAAACTCACCTGCAAATATGACCTAGGTCATAAATTTTAAAAGTAATTTTTAAATGAATATTGAACAATGCAATAATCCATAGCTTATTACATATATTGGACATTCCATCTCAAAAAGGCAAAAATTTAAAAAATTAATGTCAATTTTTTTTATAAAGTCATTACATTTTTTTAATATATGAAGCATCAAGAGAAAACAATTTCTGTAAAATATGAAACCCCTGTTCCCAGTACATTTTATTACAATAAGTGTTAAATATTTGGCATTTTAAGAAACATTATCTTTGCAAATAAATATATCTGAAATTATGCACTGCAGAAACACAAATCAAAGTTATACACTCCTGATTTTGAAGCTTTCTTAATAGTATATGACCAATATATATTTAACCAAGGGGTTATTATTTCATTATAACATGTTTTAAAGAGCTGTATTCTCTTTAATATTTTGAAATACATGTTAAAATATTCTACTTTAAAAATGGAATAATTATATTGTTTGTAATCAGAAACAGTATACAAAAATTAAAACTTCTTATAAAAATTCATTTAACGTGTAATGGAGAGTTGTTGGCATTTTTGTTGAGATGTAGTTAATTGTTTAGCACACTACTGCTGTATGACCACACACTGGAGATATTGCAAGAAAGCAGAAGTAATTTGAAACAATCCCTGTTTCATTCTGGATTTATTTCCTCACTTGATGTTAAATATATCAGTAATCTGAAAAGTGTTATCTTATTCTAAATAAGTAAGATATCAACATGGATTGCAAAATAATTTAAAGTGACTGCAATAGGATGAAACAAATAAATTCCAAAAGCAACTCTTAGGACAAAATAATATTAAATAAACAGCTATTTACAGTAAACAGCTTATCAGAAGCTTTTACTTAATATTTCTTTGGTTCATAAATAATTATGAAACACTCCAGAGTTATTTATTTCAAAAGTTCAAAATATATTTTAACTTAATACCCTTCTAGTATAGAAACTATTAGTGAAAAATTGTCCATATTTTACATGAAGCTTACTCTCTCCTGTCTCTGTAAGTTCAAAAAGTTATGATTATATATAAACATTGAAGGAATTTTGCTGTTCTGATTTCCATTGACTAGTCCACATTCACTATTATATTGTTATATTACATTACAATGCAATAAGTCATGAGTATGAAAAAAAAAAAAAATTACCAGTCTTTACATTTACAAACATTCCTTGCAGTATATACCTGTATTTTATCATCTTTTCTCTTCCATTTTGAGGTATTTGAGCTCTGGAAGTTAGTAATTTTTCAAAGAAATTGCTCAAGTACAAAAATTACATTAATTTGTAGTGGATCACTCAAATTTCATTAATTTTTCTGGACATAAAAACTATAAAAATACCCTGTATATTCGCATACATGTATGGATAACATCATCATAAACAACATCTATAATGCAAAACAACTTAAACTTATAATAATCAACAAATTTGTCTTTAGAATGACAAATCTTCCAATAAGCAAGATGAAATGCAAAACTGAGCTACTAATAATTGATAAATACAGTGCAGAAAAATGGCTATACAATAGATTTGGCCAACAAGAAAATAGAGAAATTCAGAAAACAAACAAATAGGAGACCACCATGCTTAGAGTTTATAAAGGAGAATGTGTGTACAAGAAATTTACATTCCATCCGTAGTGCACCAAAAATTTCAGAAATATACTATTATTTTGGGTGCAATAAACAATACACTTTAAAAATCCTCCTAAAATTCAGCACAAAGAGGAGAATTCTGCTAGGAAATAATCAAATATTTACAAAATTAATTGTAAAGACTGTAACATGAAATATATAGGAAAAACCAAAAGAAATATTATTCTACATTTCAAGGAATACATAAGAAATGTAAAATACAAATATACTGAGAAATCAACAATAGCATTCAATTTCTGGTACGAAAATTATGATTTCCAATATGAACCAAAACTTTTTAAAGTTCTTCAGAAACTTAATTCTATGAAAGAATATATTCATTAACAAACACAAAGAAAATGTAATTAAGATCACTGTATGATTGAGTCAAACTACATACTCTTATTGGCTCCACTTGTTTATATGCAGTACATGTTTCACATACTCTTGTTCACTTATCAGCTTCCCATCGACTGACATGAGTTCATGTGTAGCTGAGGATGCGAACAAGTGTTTGTGAAACATGTACTACTTATAAACAAGTGGAGCCAATAAGAGTGTGTAGTTTGACTCAATCACACAATGATCTTAATTATATGATTAGGTTTACTGTACAAGTTCCAATTATTCATTATTGCATAGTAATCATGTATAATACTCAATTTTTTACTTAAATGTAAATTGGAACTTGCACAGTGAAGCCAATCATATTAATGGATATCATTGTATGATTCAGTTGAACTACACACTCTTAAAGCTTCACTTACTTTTCATAAATGTTCTCGAAACCGGTTCCATACATTTATGAAAAGTAAGTGAAGCTTTAAGAGTGTGTAGTTCAACTGAATCATACAATGATATCCATTAACTCAGTTTTTTGTTATTTATTCTTTTAATTCTGTTTCTTCAGCAATGTTCAATAGTATTCAAAATCTTGCTGTATATTTTGTATTATGTATAATATACTAAAATTGTTTATGTATAGTGACATTTGAAAAGCTCCTAATAAATATGGAGCCATTACATTAAATTAAATTTAATTAAATTTTTTTCTAAACAAGTCTATAAGCAAATAATATTATTGTTGTAGTAGTTGTTGTTGTTGCTGCAGAACAATATTTTAGAAAACAATTGTGAGAAATATAAAAACTTAACCAGTTTAGTCTATTTGATGCCATGTTTTTCTGTAAGCATTTGCTATTATACAGGTAAATGATATAGGTCTATAATTTCTATAGTTTTATTTTCAACTAATTTGTCATTTTTAAGAAATAGAATAATAAATATTAATTTTTTTTCTTTTATCAATAGTTTTCTACTAAAGTTTTGTGGAGTCTTCTTCATCAGCTTTCCCAAGATTTTTAATAAATTCATGATACGTTTTAATCAGGTCAAGAAATACTGTAATTTTTATATATATATTTTTCAAAATATTTAGTTCTTTCACAGTAAAATTTTTTGGGGAAAAATGATCAGTTTTAGAGCTAGATTTTATATCCTTTCATGATTGCTTATATATATTTTTTTTTGACTTTCATTAATTTATTTGCATTAGTGTATTTAAGCAATACCATATCTCACAGTAAGTATAATGTTATAGAAGAAATTGACAGATATAAAATGCAATTTACCTTTTGTTGGCAATTATAAGAAACTCATCTTCATCGCCCAGGTAAACTTCAGAAATATATGGATCAGGTATGACTAAGGGAAACATGGCACTGCAACCCAGTTGACTCCGATTTGTTTTCTAAAATGATAAACAAAATAAGAAAGAGAATAGAAAGGTGCAAATATCTAAGTTGCAAAGTGTAATTAAAGTTAACTTCTAACATATGTGTAATTTAGCAGAATCATGATAGCAAGGCAGTAAAGAGATAACCAAATATACATACAGTAAGGTTAGAATCTGTATTTGCTGCCTGGGATAAATTCATTGGTCCAGATCGCCTACTCAATACTGCTCGAGCCTCCCCAACACTTGCAACTCTCATTACATAATGTTGTTGAGTTCCTGATAAGAAGCCATTGTTAGCTGGAGCAATAGCCCTTACAACATGGCATAGAGTACCACACACACCATATCGCTGTCCTTTTTCCTTCAGTTCTCTGGAAAAATAATATCATCTTGCTTTGGGAGTGAAATCTTAGGACTTAAATATATTTCCAACTTTCCAGTTATTATTCCAGTTTATCTTCATGTAAGTTTGTAGTTCTTGTAAAAAGAGCTGAATTATTATAATAAAATAGAAACTACGGAAAAATAAAGAATGCACAACTTCACAGAAAATGTTTAAAATTCTATAGAAAATTTTTCTCCTGTTTAAATTATAATTTTGGCTAGATATTCATATTTTACTAATTTACAACTACTCATTTTGACATATTTTGAGGCAGTTGCCTTCATTCTCAGGATGGGTTCATTGTCAACTTTTCAGCATGGCCTACACATGCTGCTTTGTAGATTTAACAAACTTGGAGATGGGGTCATCTGTTTTGGAAGTTCAAAATTAACCAACTCTTAGTTTTATTGGCTTCTGGATTGCTTTTAGTTTTTGTTTCTTTTAGAATTCATGATTTTTTGGACCAAAAAATGAAGAGAGGGGTAAAGGAACACATAAGAAATGTCTAATATAATCAGATGAAAAAATTGGCAACAGCACATCATTTTTTAGTCTGAAAACCATGAATTCCAAAAAGAACCAAAGCTTTTGAAAGCATTTCAGAAACCACTGGAACTAACAGTTTGAGAAAATTTATTTATAAGAAGAATAAAGGAGATTTGATTAATTTTAATCTTCTAAATCAGAATGACTGATTTTCAAGTTTGTAAAATCTATAGAGCAACATCTGCAATGCAGACCATGTGGGAAAGTTGTCACTGAATCCATGCTGAGGTTGAAGGTGACTGCCTTTGAAATAGTCAAAGTAAGTGGTGGTAAATTAGTGAAACTTATCTAGCCAAAATTACAATTTAACGCTACAAACTGTGAGAATTCCTCAAAATCAAAAATGACTACTAGCTGTTTATTTTGTTATTACTATATTTGCTTAAAGTAATTTTCAGAATTATTGTATTAAATTTACAATTTTAATAGATTTTCTTAAATCATATAGAATATATTATATGTGAATTTGCTAACAAACACAGAATAGAGAAAAAGAAAGAAAAGGAAAAAAGGGGAAGAAATTATATTATACACTTAACAAAGATACATAATACATCAAAAAAGATATTATATATAACAATTTAATTTAATTTTTTAAAAGAAAATTATCCTTTGATTATAACAATGGTATTCCACATATCTCTATAAATACATCATAAAAATGAATTACAAATAATTAGTATTGAATAATCACAATTAATAACAAATACCTACATTTCACTATAAATACATTACATGATAATGATAATAACTATAAGGGATAATACAACTGTCCTTAAAATATGAACAACTTATAAATTGACAAGAACTTTTTACTGAATAGAAAATAAGTTCTAATCGAAAAAAATTTACTTGTGTAAGTATATTAGGCTATGTATTTGTTTAATGTTTCCAAGTAGTTTGTTAAATAATTTCATCCCTAAAAATATGCCTCTTCTTGAGTACTTATTTCTTTCCTACAGAACTAAGCATAAAGATAATTTATGTGAGAGATTCTAGTGATGTTATTTTTAATTTTATAAAACATTTTCTGTCTGACTTTCATGTTGAAAATAATAATAATAATAATAATAATAATAATAATAATAATAATAATTTATTCACTATTTGGATCATTTATATGATATGGGCTTTGTCCAGAATATAATATAAGCAATATACAAGTTTAATAATTATACTAGATTACAATATGCCTTATTTAAAGTTCATATATTCACTTACTGAATAAAAGCTATGTTGTAGTAGAAAGGCTTTAACTTCTTTATTAAATATATTGGTTATTTCTTTAATATTTATTGATAGTTTGTTATACATTTTAATGCTAACATTTGTGAGATTATTTTTTAAAATATTTGTTCTGCATATCTGAACATGAAGGTCATTTTTCCTTCTTGTATTATGAGAATGAATATCTGCATTTGTACACAATTTCCCCTGATGTCTCTTAATATAGTTTACGACCTCTATTATAAAGAGGCAGGCTAATGGTAGTATATTATGTTTCCTAAAATAGGGTCTACAGGACATCATACTATCTAACCCACTTATAATTCTTATTGCTCTCTTCTGGATTTTAAACACTCTCTCACATTTTTATCCCCAAAATTTTATTCCATATTTTAATCGGCTATGAAAATGAGCAAAATATACATTTTTCAATCCTAATTAGTTCAGTGTCCTTTTTAGACTTTTAAGCATATAACAAACAGAACTAATTTAAAAAAATTATATATGGAACTAAACACAGTGAAGCTAATCATTTGATTTAATTTTATGTCATCTAAACACTCTTAATGCTTCACTTACTTGTAGCACAAGTGAGTGAAGCATTAAGAGTGTTTAGATGACATAAAATTAAATCAAACAGAACTAAGTTTAGTTGCTAAATGATGAGTGTGAATATCCCATTTAAGGTTTTCATTCACATGTATATCCAAGAATTTTTGTTTCTCCCTCAATATTGTTTCCATCAAGTATAATTTGAGGTTTAATACTGTTTTTACATTGCCATGTATGAAATGTCATTGCAATAGTTTTTTCATTATTTATCATTAGTTCATTTATTTTAAAACAGTTACTGAGGCTATTCATGATCATATTTACTTTATTTTGCAATACAGTCTCATTATCTCCTTTTAGAAGAATGTTTGTATCATTTGCAAAAAGAACCATATCAGCCTTTTGAATATTATTAGGCAAGTCATTTATATACACTAAAAACAACAGAGGCCCTAGTGCTGAACCTTCAGGAACACCTCTGATAATTTATTTTGTATTTGATCCATAATTACTTATTCTCAGTTGTTTTTCATATTGCAGATCCACTACTTGTTTCCTATAGGTGAGGTAGGATTCAATCTACCTATTCATGTTTCCTCTAATTCCATATTTGTACAACTTGGATATTAGGATTTTGTGGTCTAATACATCATATGCTTTAGTAAGATCTAAAAAAATTCCTATTATCAGTATATTTTTGTCCACTGCATGCTGAATTTGATTCAGTAATTTAGCTATGGCTGTTTCTATAGACCTGTTTTTTCTGAAACCAAAATGAGCATCAGAAAGAATGTTATATTTTTCCAAGCATGATATCAATCTATTGTACACTAATTTTTCAAAAAATTTTGAAAATACTCATGGTACACTTATTGGTTTATAGTTTTCTTTCTTTGTCTTTTCTCCTTTCTTGTGTAGCGGGATAATTTTTTGCAATTTTAAGCTTATCAGGGAAGATCCAAGTCAAGCGAAAAATTGTATATGTTAACCAAAGGGACTTTCACCTGTTCTATACATTGTTTAATCACATAGTCTGATATTTCATCTATTCCAGATGAATATTTGCCTTTCATTTGATTAACTATTTTTTGTATATTTCACTTTCTGTAATTGGATTTATAAAAATAGAATTATTACTATTTTTTATTTCTGTTAAGGTTTTACAGTGAAAATGTTGGGAGTGATTTGAACTAAGGAGTTTATCTGCTATTTCTGAGAAATATGTATTGAAAGACCTCTGCTATATACTGAGGACTTTTAATTTTGTTACTCTCGTTAATTAGTTCTGTTACACACTCTTTAGAGTTATTCTTTCCAGTTTCCTGGTTTATTATTTTCCACAGTGCCTTTGTTTTATTATATGCATTTAGTATGATTCTTTCATTTTCTTGTCTTTTCACTTCCAGAATTACTTTGTGATAACTACTTTTATATTTTTGTACATACTCCTTAAAATCATTTTATATAACCTTGTTTTCTTAGTATACACAGCAGCTTCAGCTATATATATATATATAGTCAAACCCAAAATGGGTGGATAACAAAAGGAATAAAAATCTCAAGTAATATGCTGAAGCTGCTGTGTATACTAAGAAAACAAGGTTATATAAAATGATTTTAAGGAGTATGTACAAAAATATAAAAGTAATTATCATATAGTAATTCTGGAAGTGAAAAGACAAGAAAATGAAAGAATCATACTAAATGCATATAATAAAACAAAGGCACTGTGGAAAATAATAAACCAGGAAACTGGGAAGAATAACTATATATATACACTAAACCAGTAAAGAAATATGTTTAAGAAGGTGTTAAATTTTAATTTATATTGCTTTCCTGAAAGATCTTCTCCCATGTTTCCCCTTTTAATAAAAAGTTAAATAATTTTATGCTTTCTGAATTGAATATCCTTTTCATACATGTTCCTGTTTTCCCTGTTTGTTTAGGCACTGGTACATCGACTTCTAATATTTGTCCATAATGATCAGACAGGGCCCTATCCTCAACTAATGATTGTTTTTTAAATTTAGCTTTGTTGGTGATCCAGTAATGATTTTTTGTATCTGTTAGTCTTGTCGGTATCACTACTATATTAACTAAATTGTATACAGAGAGCAAATCTTTTATTTTGTTTACCTTACTACGCTCCTCCAAGATATCTATGTTCCAGTCTCCACAAATTATGATATTCTTATATTTTCTAGTTAGGTGGAATAGAACTGCATCTAATTTAGTTAAAAAACTATTGAGTTTTGTATTTGGTGCCCTATAAATGTACATGATAACTAAATTCTGATCACTAATCTGTATCAACCATAGCTCAAAGTTCCTATCTTTCTTGAGATCCTCAAACACACATATATATACAATCCCCCATGTTTATAGACTTTCCTACAAAAGAATCTACTAGCCTAAACTGTTCCAGGTTAGTAAATATTAACTGCTCTAACTTTAACCAATGTTCATTTGTGTATAGAACATCTACATGTAACAAACATTTAATAATACATCTAGTTATGTTATTTTATTTGTTATACTCTGTACATTTTGATGTAGTATGTATAATTTGTTAGCTATTATTTACTTTCCACTATTCCATACCTTTGATTGTATATTTTGTTGTTCATTGTCTTTCCCATCCACCTTGACTTTAGCTAGTTTCCCTTTAACTGAGATTGAATAACTTCTCATAGCAATCTGCCAAATTTGTGTGAACCTCTGCAGTTGAGGTGCACACCATTCCATCCAAAATCATTATTGTGCAGTCAAAAGTTTCCATCCACCATCACCCACTTTCTCACATTACAGAGCCAATTTAATTCACTGTTTATTCTTGCAATCTTTCTCTTACTCACATCATATCTTCTTAGTACTCTACTTATAATAATTTTCACATCTGGTACTGCCTTTGTAATAGTGTCTGCCAGGTCCATTGTGTCTCCCATAATTTCTTCAGCCATTATTCCTCAATTTATATAATTCATTCCTGCATGGATCACCACCACTTTTGGCTTACATTGCTTAACATTTATTTTCTCTAACCTGTGTTTAAGCTCATTTACTTTTATCCCCGGCATGCAGTGCACATCATAACCTCCCTCTCGGCACAGATTTCCGAAGAACTTTAGCATGTAATCCTCAATCACATACTTTCTTGTGTCTTCCTGAGGCACCAGAATTTTTGTAGTTAAAAGTGTTATCATTTACCACATCCTGCAACACCTCAAATCTGTTATGATGTATTGGAATGGCTGATTTTCCATCTTGTTCACCTCGCATGGATGTTGTTTGTTTTCTTCTCTCAGATTTTCCTTTCACTGCAATGGAAAACAACAAATGCACAGGCTAGAGATAACACTTCCACCTCTAAGGTGCAGCAGCCCAATTTGTGCCATGCCAGCTACTGCATTTTCTATCTTCATCCTGAGACATCATTAGTAAAGGACAGTAATACAGGGGGCCTGTGATCAGCATATTACACCATGCTGGTTGTCGTCATGTTGCTTTCAAAATCAAAGATCACCACCTCTCATATTGGTAGCTACCCAATTGTCCTCATGATGTGAGTGTACCCTGTCCCAGACATCCCTAACTTAGAAATATCAAAGCAAGTACCAGGGATCGAACCCAGACCTCCCGGCCAGCAGCCAGCAATGCTAACCACTAGATTAAGGAGGTGGTTGAGATAATACATTTTCCCTAAATAATGATCTGTGTGGTCATATTATCTATTCCACATATAGTTCTATTTTGCATAATGAAAACACTGATAAGGAACATTAGAGGACAGTAATTTTTTTAGAGATTGATCATATAGAGAAACTCTGCAGAGAATGGTTATAAGTAGCTGGTTGACTATCTTGCATAGTCTGAAATTATTATGTTGTAACAAAATAAATACATTTTTAGAAAAATTCATAATTACTTAAATTTCCTCATATTTTAAGTATTCTAAAAATCTTCAGCACTGTATTTATGTTTTTTCATTATTTTTATTCATATGTTTCATTGACAAGGAATTATGCAACATATTTAAAAAAAATTGTATCATATATGTATGATCTTTAAAATCTCAGATCATTAGCACCCACTCAATTCGGGGCATGAAATGGCCATAAATTCTTTCAAACTTGAGGTTTTTTTTTACATTTCGGGACCCACAAACTTACTTCCTTCTGAAGGCAATCATGCTTAGGATTTTCCCTGGCAGGGATTGGACTCCAATCTTGGGTCTACAAGGCAAGTATGGTTACCACTAGACCACCAGGACTGGCATGCATGCAATACAAAGCAGGAATGGTCAGTCATATGGCAAAAACAATGTTCCAGCTGTTGAACTGAATACTATTAATGTGAATTTGAAAAATTAATGTCAAATTGCATTTCACATTCACCCCTCCCCAAAACAGATCATATTTCATTTAGAAAGGACACCTTCTCAGGGATGAAATCAGAAACAGCAGGAAATTGTCTTAAGGCTGAAATTTCCACATAATTCTAAAGAGCAATTATGCAACTAGTTGAATATGAATCAGAATTTAAATTTTTATATATGAAATGAATGCAGTTAAGGAAAGGGGTTGTTTATGCATCTTTTAGGATATGTTATTGTATTTTTGCTGGTTCTAAAAAGTAGTATGTAACATTTTTTTCAGCTTGGTAAAATGTTTTAGATTCTAAGGAATGAATATGAATGCTTGCCACACACCCATGCTAGTGCATGCACCCCTCCTCCTACATATATATTTTCTGTTTTTATATATAGATTTAATTTATACAAGAAAGTAACAGTAAGCTTATTAACAGCCAGGTTAATAAAATAAAAAATCAATTGGAAAAGAATGAGGATGGGTGATGTATGGATGTATTGAGAACCTAAGGAAGGGATTTTGCAAGAAAATCAAATTAAAGTATGAAGCTATGAATAGATAGATTATGCAGGGTGCAATGAAAGAGAAAGATATATTGAGAAGTGTAACAAAGAGGAAAGAGAGGGGATTGCTTGACACAGATTAGGATGTTGAAAATTGAGAAGATTCAAAAATAATTGTGAACAGGGCATATGCTCCATCTAAAAGGAAACTGAAGAAGAAATTCATATATTTCATTCACTAATTTATCCAACATGTTCACACTAACTCCACTTACATAAAACTAGGACATGTTTTGGAAGCAATTGCTAGCTGTTGACCACCTACTGTTACTGGAAATGGTGGCTGGATACCAGGATTCTCCAGTAACAGTAGTTTGTCAACAACTGAAGATGAAAGCAATTGCTTTCAAGCATGTACTTTTTATGTAAGTAAGTGGAGTTAGTGTGAACATGTTGAATACATTATCACTCCAATGTCTACAACTTCACAAATACAATTTATTTAATTCACACATTTTTAAAAGTCCAGGAACTAATGAATAGAGAAGAGAGATTATTAACATAAAATGACTAAGAATTAGAAAAGTACTAGTATATAGAAACATTTTTGAGGGTGATGACCAGATTAGGATATTAGTTAAATTTTTGCTTAAAATTAAAAGAAAATGGATTTAGACAGTAAAAAAATGAATAAATAAAAAGGAGAAGAGTTGAAATAAATGAAAGCATGGTAATACTAGCATATTATAATTACTAAACATAATATTATAAATAATAAGCTTTTTTTGTATCTGTTCTTTTTCTTTTTGTGTTAATTGATTTGTTGGGATGTTCTATGGTAATAATGACCTGGGTTACAATCTGTAGACATCCATAACTTTGTAATCTACTTAGCACTCAATAAAGCATTACATCATATAAGAAAGTACCTGTGTGCTGAAAGCATTGTGTATTTCATGTATTCACTGGCAGTCTCCTTCACAGTTCTTTCCTCAAGTAACATTCTGGGAATGGCTTTGGTGAGAGTGTAAGGAATATCATTATTATTCCCTCCATCAAACATACCAAACAATCCTTCTGTGTTGCAAAATGCAGGAAGACGAATCTGTGTAATGTACAACCTGAAATTAATTAAAAATTGGGGCCTCATAAGCATTTACTTGTTGTATTCAAAGCAGATTAACTGCAGCAATCCAAAGATTTTGAAGATCTCTACTGGGAGGCAAGAAACAAACTGAGTTAAAAATTCTCAAATGCAGTTATTGGAAAATAAGAACATTAATTATGTTCTTAGTTGAACAATATAATTTGTATCTAATGATTAGTTTATTAATGTTGTTGGTAATTATTTTGTTTTTTAATACTTCTTACCTTTCTTTATGACCTGCTGTCTCAGAGAAACCAATTTTCCATGGTGGACCAATATCCCCACTACCTTCATTATAAGGAGTGGATGGAAGACAAGTTCTGTTCTTGCCTGATACATCTACCAAACTCATAGGTCGATGAGTTCTGAAGCACAAAGAACACATTAAATAGCTAGTATGAATTGTTCCATCACCATTGAAAATACAGGGGGTTCCAAAAAAATGTATACACACTTCAAGCAAAGAAAAAACTGTTTTAACAAAACAAAATTGAATTCACACAAACAGAAAATGATGAGCACAATCATCTTAGACTTTTACAGTTATACAGTTGCTCAAAATGCCCACCATTGGCATCGATACACTTCTGTGTATGTTGAACTAGTGAATGAGCAATGTTTGCCAAAGTGTCCTCAGTGATTGCAGCACATGCTGTTTCAATTTATTCCCCAAGTGCTGCCATATAGCTGGTTTTCTATGGTAAACAACATCCTTAAGAGTTCTCCATAGGTAGAAGTCTAATGGAATTGGATCTGAAGAATGCAGTGGAAGCTCAATCATACTTCTTCTTCCTACCCAGTGCCTTGGAAGATTGCCATTCACATACATCTTTGTGAAAATGTGGTGGTGCACTATCCCGTTAGAAGTAAAATTCCTAATTTCCTTAGAGTGTATGAATGGCGGGTAAAATGGAATTGTTACTTGCATTGGCAGTTCTGTTCTGTACACAGTCTCCATTGCCTTTGAACTTCAACAACATTCTTGGTTTTCCAATACCACTTCAAAATTGCTTTTCCGTTGTTCAAACGATGATCTTGGCTCCATTTGTTCTAGTGATGATAGCATAATGTAATGTGAGTCACATCTGTTTACAGAACATCATATGATAATCTTGACTTCATTTATCCATTATTGATTTACCTGTCACGTAGCAATGCTATCATGTTTACAGAACATCATACTACACATTACTGTTGTTTTTAGTCCAACTTTGAAATATATTAAATAAATATGTAAAAAGTGTGTATACCTTTTTTGGTACCCTCGGTATTTATCACAATTACAATTTATGCTATTTAGCAATATTTAACTAATTACTTTTATCATTAAACAATCCTGAAAAAAAATAACATAGAATTTTAAATGTGAAATATTTGTAACTGTACTTTTTGGGAACTTTATAATCACTATGTTCTATTCTTGCCTGATACATCTATCAAACTCATACGTCAATGAGTCCTGAAGCATAATGAACTCATTAAATTGAACTGTTCATTCACCATGCAAAATATTTATCATGATTACAATTTATGCTATTTAGCAATATTTAACTAGTTCTATTTATCATTAAATAATCATGAAAAAAACATAGGACTTTAAATGTAAGATATTTATATTTGTACTTTTTTGGAATTTAATAATCACTATGCACACTTTTTATAAAATAAAATAACAAAATTATTGAAGACATAACTTTATTTCTGTATGGAGAAATGATTTTAATAAGCATGAATGGAGTTCAGTTAATTAGGGACACTGCCTTCAACTTTAATATATAGCAGAAATTGTTAACTTATTAATATGAATTGATATTATTGATTCTCAACTAGTAGATCTTCATATTCTGGAAAATATTATGAGGGACACTCAGAAAGTTTCCAGATGAAGGCCATATTAATGATGGTTTGAAACTTACTACTATATTTTCTGAAAGTATTCCCCTTGATCTTCCTTTTGAACCAAAACTGGAAGCATAGTTACCACATATAATTCTAAATAGTGCTCAGCTCTTATTCATATTTAATTATAAAAAAAAAGTTAGAATCAACATAGTGCACCAGTGATAATTAAGCAAAAAAGGATGATTAATTCCTTTATAAAGTGAAGCATTAAAGAGTACTTTTCAAATTAGTAAACCCTTTTTGCTTAATCTTCTTTGTATGTTTCTACAACATCTTTTGGACTTCAAAATCTTTTCCCTCATAGTTAATTTTCCCCAAAGGGAACAGGAAGAAATCACAGGATACCAGATCAGGATTATAAAGAAGATGAGTGGTAAGCTTCATGGGGGTCTCCAGAAAGTTAAATGTGACATTGGCATTGCGGGCAGAATCCTTATCATGGTGCAGCCCGATGCCTCTAAATCCAGTTCTTTGCTGTTTTTCACACACCTTTTGGAATACTTTTTGGAGCCAAATTGTTTTGTACCACTTCTTTAAGTTACTGTCCTTTTGATCTTCAAGGGAAATTTTTGTCATATGTTTGCTAATGGGAAAGGAAGGTCACCACGATTTTCTTTCTCGCATTCCTTGCTCTTTTGACTTTCATTTGGGGGTTTGACCTGGGAAGATCCAAAGTGATGACAAATGCTTTGATTTTTAATCATTATTGACAAATCCATGTTTCATCATCTTTTATGATTTCAGAAACATAATAAGAGTCCCAGTTATTATAATCTAAGAATATTTTGCAGACTATTCCACTCAAATGTGCTTCTTCCCTTCAATGAGATTGTGGGGCACCCAATGAGAAGAAATTTTCCTGACCATTAAATAATAATGCAAATTTTTTTATCACATTTCCAATTCAAAGGATGCCTCCAAGTCCTTATAGGTCACTCCAATATATTGTATCATATTCTCCTCATCAATTACATTTTCTGGTCACTGCCATTAAAGGTCTTCTATATCTCTTTTTTTCTTTAAAAGATGTTTAGCCTTTCTTAAATTCCATAGGTTAACTGAAGACTATTATAAACAAAGGAGTAAGGTCTCCTAAAGCCTTTGTAAATTTCTCAAGACATTGTTCCTAATTTAAGCTGCTTTTAAAATTGCAATAAATCATTACACAGTAATATTATCATCCTAGATCCATTGTGTGAGACTAATTACTGACAAAAGTGTTCCTTTCAGTCCACATTGTTGGGCTGCATGGCTAAAGCACTGCAGAGGTTATTTTTCTGTGCCAGCACCACATTAATATATGTATTTATGCTTTATGTAAAAATATATTCAGATCTGGAAACTTTTGGGATGTTCCTTATATTTTAATAATAATAACTCTTTAATCTTTACAGAATATATAAACAAATATCATCTTTATAATATTATTTCATATTGTCATACTTTAATGATAGTCTTTAAAGAAAAATAAAGTTTTGTCACAAAAAATCCTGTATCATACGAGCAATGAGCTTTGATATAACCCTTGTGTCCTTTGCAGTTAGGTCTGTAATCATTAAGTACCTGTACATTTGAAATTGTCTTGGGTCCACATATAACTTTGAGTTACAAGACAAATCAAGGAACTGCAGCTGTTGTGGAACCAATGTTGCTAAATTCACTCTGTCCAAGCAATTATGAGCCAGATCCAGTACCTGTGTGAGAAACAATCACAACAAACTTATAAAAATCTCTATACATTCAGAAAAGTAGAAAAAAATTAGTATGCTCTAAAAGGAGTTTGCAAGTTCAATTTCATGTTACAAGTATATAATCAAAAAAATTTAAAGAAATATTTTATGTACATTTAATATATGCTAATCTGCCATACTGTTTTATCTGTATTTTACCTTAAAATCTCATCTAAATATAGTTAAGGTTACTAAATTCTGGAATCTGAAAATCTGAAAATGCATTCCATGGACAGACTTCATCACTTTATCACTTTGCAGTCTCCTCCATATTTCTCACTAGACTTAATTTTTTTTTAAGTTTCTTATTTCTCATACTAAAGTCTGAAGCATAGAGAATATACTACCTATATACAAATAGTAAAATATATATTTACATGTAAATTGCCTGCTTTAAATTTTTACCTGTGCTTACCCATCATGTCTTTCAAAATTAGTCTGAATATATATAATAGTGTACCTCTTTCTATGATATTTTTCCAATTTCTTAAGATTTCTTAGTTAATCTTGTAGTATATGTTAGCATTTTATTGGCATTTGCAGGAATTTTTCTAGGAAGTCAGATGAAAAATTATTATCTACTTTATGAGTATCACAAAGATTTGTTATCCCTCTATTCAAGGTGTTCATTTTCAAGGATTAAACTTATTACTGTTGCTAGTATTGCAAATAATTTCTGAACAACAAATAAACTATTTTTTGTATTCTCTGTTAGCCACTAGCCCATATAATTTAGGTACCTTTTTTTGAAAAAGCCAAGACCTTTGGGAGAGATAAGATAAGATGGCATTAATAGTTCTTGAGAATTGTATTTGTACATACCTTAAGAGAAGTCATCCTGGAGAAGCATGGTATAGTTTGAAGGTGATTAGAATGAACTCTTAACACACGAAGATGTTTTAACTGCACAATATTGTCTGGTAAATATTGCAGCTTATTTCCAGAGAGCACCAGTTCCTCAAGATCTTTCCAAACAGCGATGCAACTAAAAACATTTCAATGAGTATAGAGTGAATACTTCTTTCAGAGTGCACATGATGATATGCATGGCAGAGGTTGTTAAGGCACAGACTTTTCCACGGAGGTCTAGGGTTTGATTCCTGCCAGAACTGCCCTTCCTGATTTTTTCCAGGTTTTCCTCAGTTTTCATAAATGGCAAATGCTGGGAAGGTACCCTAAATTTAGGCCTAGAGTGCTTTCCTCTTAAAAAAAAATGTTTTCCCAACTGATCATTTCATCTCATGCATCATCAGTGTCCACCACCTGTAATGCCACAGTAGTAAATGGGCATTAAACACTATTCAGTAAGAAAAAAAGAATGCATATTTAATCTTATTTAGAATAGATGTGATAAAGAAACATCCTCCATAATTGTACTTCATTATTTACTATGTTAACTAACCAAATAATTAAGAAAATTATGTTTAATATTTTTGAATTTTAATAAGCACTTCATATATCACACCAATCTAGACCATTTTGAAAAATGTCTGAACTGCTACTGCATATTTTTTTAGTTTAATGTCAGGTCTTCAGCCTAATATCCTAATTTTAAAAAAAAATATATTTATTTAAATCCTTATATGTCAAATATTCATTTATATATTCTATGTTATATATTTATTCAAATTGAAACTATCTTTGAAGTTCATGAGGTTATTCAAATGGTCAGAATGCCATTTTTCTGAATTATGTTGTTGTTGTTTTGATAGTGTTACACTATGGTGAATATGGTAAATAAATACATCTGAAATGATGTTTATACATTTATTTGGTTTTGTTATATGCACCATTATATTGATTACTACTATTAAGTGGTTTTGTTTATATAAACATAAAGTTGTCAAAAAATATATATTAACTTCTCAACCTTGTTCACCATGTGACAAAATAAATATTTGTAAGATAAATACAAATGAAGGGAGATTGTGAAAGACAAAACAAACATTTTATTTTTATTAAATGCAAATGAATTGGGAGCAAACAATACTAGTATGAGTATTTTCATAGTGGGTATCTATTTTTTATATCACTAACTTAACACTTCACATTGTGGCTCAGCCTCCCTTTGCACCCTTAATGTGCCACTATCACTACAATGAACTGCATAAGTTTTATTTCCTATATATTGTATATACAATAAAATCTCTTGTATTCATCACCAAAACAATGGCACTTTCAATAAGATAAGAAAGAAAGGGGAGAAAAATTGCAGACTTAGTCATATGGTTATTTCAGTGAAATTTTCATTGTATTCTAACAGATCAGCATGATTTTACAATGAATATGATAGTGGAGCAGTCACACACTACTGCACCTGTGGATAGTAGCTAGTACCTAAAGTGAATAAACCAGCTGTTGCAATATAGATTCTGTGAAGTGCAAGTGAAATGTTCTTATGCTTAAACAGAAGTTGGAGCTGTGTGATAAAATGGAATGGAGTATTAGAAGGACACAGTTAATGGAAGAATAACCGCATGCTACAACTTCATATTCATAATTGCAATTGGTTGTGATGTTGGCTACTATGATCTTGATGTCATATGGCCATCAATTAATATTATCATTAGGTACAGCAATTTTAGTATATCTTTTTATTATGAACGAGCAGTTGAATATGCTGTGTTAAGTTTTTTTTTTTTTTTTTTTTGCAGTAGGTATATCTGTACATATAAGAGAATTTTTCAGTTATGCAACAAAATCAGTTAACCAGCACTGGCCAAATATCATACCATTTCTCCAGATAAACTTAATTTGTCTCGGATGAAGACAGCAAAAGTACAAACCTTTCTGGTAATGTGGTGATGGAATTGTAAGCTGCATGTAAGGTGCGTAAATTAACCAATCTCCCAAGTATGTCCAAGGCATTATCACATAGGCAATTTGCAGTAAGATATAACTTTTCAAGTTGGTGCATCTGGCCCCTCAGGAGTCCATTGCCAGTTGGTAAGGCACATATGCGATTATTGGACAAATTTAGCACTCTTAACCTTTGAACAGAATTGAAGGTGAAAATTACACTCCATATTCATAATAATATGAAAATATTAAAATGTTTAAAATCTAATGAAAGAAGATTAATTTAATGAGCAGACTTCTCAAATATTTTTGCCATTTTTTATGAATTACTTTTATACAAAAAGAAATTTAACAATGTTTAACAAATCATTTTACTGCATGAAAAATGGTGTCCTTTCTGCTTCTAAATGTTAAAAAACAATTACCCTTTGCAGATATAAACTGAGCAAAAAATTAACATGTGAGGTGCTTGGTCATAAAGAATATTAACTGATGAAAAGCAAATTATTGGAAAATGGCATATAAAGTTTTAAAAATTCTGTGTGGTAGTCATAATAGGTACTGTTGGTATAAAGCAATAATACTATTTTATAAATATATTTTAATACAGTTCATTGATATGTTCACTTTAAGTATATTTTATAGAAATAATACTGTAAGATCATCAAGGTCTACATGTAGTCACTGTGTTACTTGCATCCATGCTTTTTATAATTGAAGAGTTAGTGGCAGTTACCCTAACTTTATATGTCAACTGGATACCAATTGCATTAAATTCTGATTTCAGATCTTTTTAGTACTTGGGGCTCCCTTCTGGCATCTAAACCAATTGATTCAGCCATCTTTCAGTATTTTTTTTAATTGGTAATATAATGACTATAATCCTGCATTATACCAAGGGTGTAAAAAAATGTATACACACTTTCACAGTAGATATCTATTTAATATATTTCATAGTTGGACTGAAAAACAACAGTAATGTGTAATATGATGTTCTGTAAACAGATGTGATTCACATACATTTAGATAGCATTGCTACAACAAAATGGAGTCAAGATTATCATTTGAACTGTAGAAAGCAATTTTGAAGTGGTATTGGAAAACCAAGAATTGTTGAAGTTCAAAGACAATGGAGATGTGTGTACAGAACAGAACCACCAATGTGAATAACAATTGCATATATTCAAGACAAATTTGAGACTCATGGTACTGTATGTGGTGTTCACAAGGGCAGATCTGGGAAACCTTGTACAGCAACAAGCCCCGCATCCTTGGCTATGGTTTTGGAACATTTTGAGCACTCACCACAGAAATCTACAAAACAATGTGCACGTGAGACTGGGATTAGCAGAACAAGCATACATCATATTATTAAAATAGAATAGTTGAAAGTTTTCACTACAAGACTTTTGCAAAAGTAACCGTAAAAGTCTAAGATGGTTAGTGCTAATCATTTTCTGTTTGTGTGAATTCAGTTTTGTTATGTTAACACAGTTTTTTCTTTGCTTGGAGTGTGTATACATTTTTGGCACCCTCTGTATTTAGCAATATTATAACAATAGTTTCTACTTGGTAACTATATAAGCAATTTAACTAAAACTTATTGTATAATGTTCAGATATTGCTATCTGTTTGGGTAAGTAATGTGGTAACTTCAGCAGATAGTACTTTATTTTATAGCCAGTTTCCAAGAGAGGGAGCATTTTTCTCCTATTTTTTTTTGGCAACTTTCTAAACAATCACCATCATTTAATCACTATAAATCAGAACCTAATCGATAATAATCATCACTTATATATTTAGATTCTTCAAATACATCTAAAACAATCACATTCTGTTCTAATTATGAATAGCCTTCTGCAAACAGCTTTCTTTTAGCTGTCATCTTGAGTAGATATATACCTAGTTCAAGAAAACAAAATACACTTACCATATATATTAGCCTATATTTTTTTATTTAAAAACAAAATTTATCCAAAAAATACTTAAAAGTTGTTCATTAAAGATCATAGAACGTGCTAGAAGCAAAGTCTATTTTTGACAAAATTATTAGTTACCACATTTTACAACTGAGAATCTCCTTTATTGGAAGGAAATACCAAAAGAAAGTAAACATAACAAATACACATAATCCAAGGAACTAATGGAAAAATTCTTTATATGAAAACTATGTTTAGGTATAATATAACTAAGCTTAATTAGTGATAAATATTGCCTTATGGAAATTGCCTAAGCTGGATTGTTTTTAACTGCTATTTCTAACCTAGCATTTGACAATGTCAGAAACTTGTATTAGAAGTTTGTTGATAGTAAATAAATTATATTCTATTGCATACATTTCTTTAAAAATAATTACCAAATAGACAAATAAATAAATCCAAGATTTTAATTACCTCTAAATTGAGAGAAGAAAAGTAAAAATAAAATTAAGGAATGTACATAACTATATAAATTAGTAAAAGATGTGTTTTATAATGATAGCATTAAATTATATTTTTAAGTAAATGTTTGCTTTTATGCATTTTCAACTTTGTTTCAAAAGAAACATATTTATGTATTCATTGAATTTGTAAGGTTTACAGAAAGGTCTGGGAGTCCCTTTCATTGTATTGTTGTATATTATTTTTATGTTAGCACTAATTTCCTAAAAATCATAGTAAAACAGCTTATGCTTTATAGAAATTGTGAAAAAATAAAACTTAAATTTCACTTTCTTCCAGAAGGAAGTAAGGAAGGTAATAAACTAATAAAATTTCAAGTTTTATTAGAAATGATAAAAAGGAATGCTCACAAGAGCTAATAAAAGGCTTTGAAATATAGTTTCAGCATATGAATCAATGAATAATATCTTACAAAGAACAGAGATGTATTCTCAGTAAAAAAGTAAGCAGCAAAGATTGGTGCCATATGAAATAAGCCCAATCAATCCATGAGTACATATGCAACATTTCATGTATTGCCAAATTCTGAAGGTGTAATGTCTATGTAAAGTGTATATTGTTTTCTTATGAAACACTTTAGTTTGTGTGGACATTTTACTTTAAGATAAATTATCCATTTCATTACACAAACTTTACAGGTATGTCAGATGTATAAAATTCAAGCTTTCAGTCATCCCTTTGGCTATTATCAGGATTGCTGAGTGGCTGAGAAACAGTGCCTAATGTGGCATGAAAGATAGCTGGACTATCTCTAGAGGGTAGACTTTCAGGAATTACTGTTTTCTGTTTCCACTATGATGCAGAGGAGAATTGTTGCCCAGGAATACTAGCTATAGTTAATGCTTTAGCAGTTGGATAACATAATTGTTATTTGTAAATTGTAATTAATCTACTTAAATGTAAATTGGAACTTGCACACTGAAGCTAATCATATTAATTGATATCATTGCATGATTCAGTTGAACTACACACTCTTAAAGCTTCACTTACTTTTCATAAATATATTTGATTTGTCCTATGTCATTAATTGGCTATATGGATAAAAAAAATAAATAAATGTATGGAACCGGTTTCGAGAACATTTATGAAAAGTAAGTGAAGCTTTAAGAGTGTGTAGTTCAACTGAATCATACAATGATATCAATTAATATAACTAATCTGTCATCTAACATACTCTTATGCTTCACTTACTTTTAAATATGGTGGGACAGGTTTTGAAGAGACATCCTCTCAATCTTCAACCAACTGAGTCGTCAAGTTGGTTGAAGATTGAGAGGATGTCTCTTTGAAACGGCCCCACTGTATTTAAAAGTAAGTGAAGCATAAGAGTGTGTTAGACGACAGATTAATTATAATTTACATTTAACAAGCTTCACTGTGTGAGTTCCAACAGAATTTATTAAAAATATCTTATTTTTTGAAAGTTCTTAAATGAATTATTGTTGTTGTCATTGCTGCTGCTGTTGTTTTTAGGTTTATTTAAGAATGCTCTTTAACATCCAATGCAGGGTGTGAAACAGCTGATAAATTTTGTTTGGAGACCTCTTCTTTCAGGCTTGAGGTCTTTTACATGCTGTAAATCTATATAAAGAACCAAACACCTTTACTTCCCTTCTGAAAGATGCTGTACTTAGGATTTTTATACCCTAAAAATCTAGTGCTAGGTTTGAACCTGCAACCTTGGATCTATAAGGTAAGTATGGCTCCCAGAGCTGACTTGGATGATTTCCATTGGCCATCATGCAGCCCAGTGATAAGTTGCCTGTTTCATGCTGTCTGATCCTTTCTTATGGCAGAGCAAAGAAGAAGGTGCCTTTTGTTCATGATGATATCTGAGTTGTTGCACACGATACAATATGGAGAAGTATATATGTTTAGTTTATGCAGGTGAGCTGCAATACAATCATGTCCAGTATGCCGGCAAAACAGAACTATGGCTATTGTGCATGGAGACTCTGGAAATATGATCTCTTTGGCATCTATCTTCAGCCATGATGTACTATCACTAGCTAACTGTATAGATTCTTTAGAGTTGACTTTCATGTGGTTTTTAATTATTAGTTTGACTGAGTGGAAGGAGACTGTACAGTGTATTTTATTCTTGTGACCTTTATTGCAATGGCATGAGCCTTTCCAAATCCCTCTGTGCAGATATTCATTAAAGAGAAATTGATTAGTGAATCTGTGTTAACATTTTAAGTGAATGGTGGATTTAACTTAGTTTTGATTAACAGGGTGACATGTCTTTGATAGTTAAAATGGCATGATGAGTCACATAGAATCACTGCTTTCTTAAAAAATTGAGTTCAGATTAATAATTGCTTCAATGTTGTGTTTATTACTTCAGTTTTTCCATCTTAATATGTGGAATCTGTGCCCAATGAGATGTAGTATGAACACCTGTTCTTGCAGCTTCATTCCTCTCTATCAAAGATCCAGCTACATATCCAAAATAATCTACGAGATGGCTGGAGAGAGCATATGAGACAGTGGTAGAAGCCAGGATGTTGTATGCAGTGGAAATTTGGAGAGTCGAAGAGGGGTGGAGGAAGGTAGATATGGATCACAGAATGTTTTGTAGACAGTTTTGGGATTCCCAAAAGTTCTCCGAGGGGGGTTAATTTGTTAGAATTAGGAAGATAGGGAGGAAAGGTATAATCATAGAGAGAGTAAGGAAGTATTGGTATCTTACCCTTAAATTAGATAGTTCAAATATTCTAAAGGAATGTCTTATCTGTCAAAAAGAGGTCTTGGGAAGGAAGAGTTCATATTATGAGGTGAGAAAGGTAATTAGAAGAAATAGGTTTGGGGAATATATGGAAAATGGGTGAAAGTAATACAAATGGATTCTGGAAAATGGTGAGACCAGGATAGAAGATACTGAAAAATTAAGAGATTTTGGCTAGATTAGAAGGTAAAAGTTCTTTGGTTGTGCATAAAAAAATTAAATAGAATTAGAGATGAGAGAAGTATATTGATATTTATGATCAAATGGGTAGGAGGGTTGGGCATGGATGTGTACAGGAGTAATACTCATGAAAGGATATAGAGGAAGTAACAATGAAGGATGTAATATGCGTGGGGGGGACTAGTTAGTGTGTCCTTATTGGAATGTAATAAGGTTAAAGGTTGGGAAAAAGTTGGGATAATAAATGGGATAATTTACAGGAGAATATAGTAATAATAAAAATGTTAAGAAATAAGGGTGTTGATGAAAATGGGGGAGTTCTTGGGAAAAGTTAAAAAAAAGTGGGAATGAAATAGAAAGGAGAGAGAAAAAAAAAGAAGATAAATAAAGAAGGAAAGAATAAGAAGTTTCTTACAATCATACAATCTGGGGGTTAAGGAGATAGGAAACAGTGTTTAGATTGATGCTGCGGGAATGTTGATCTTGAGAATAAATTGTAATGTTAATAATGTATAATGATATTTTAGTTTTGATTGTAATTTGAAGATATTGTTTGTATATACATGTTAAATTGTAATGTTAATTATGGAAATAAATTAATTCATTCATTTACTTATGTGTGCAGCCATTCTGATTATGGATATCTGGAATATGTTGTTTCTAAAGCAAGGAGTTGTTGCCTGTGATGTACTGAACAGCATGCCATTATTCCTTTGGAGTTATGTAATATCGTTGGCTTCTTAATTAATGTATCAAAATATCTGTTAGTCTGTTCTAATACAGAAAGAACTGTATTCTTCAGAAAGAACTTGGTGTCCATTTTCAGTGCTGTGTTGAGTCATTGCAAATGTTTCAGGTTCAGGTCTTCTTAATAACCAATCCCATATAAACTTCAAGTTCATATTTATCAATGCAGTATGAGGAAGAATAATTCAAGGTTTATTGCTGATAGTTATTATCAAGATTGCAAAGGCATTTGGCATGTGTAATAGTGAGGATTTGTATTGATATTTTTATATGTCATTTATATTTTTATGCCTGGTTGTTTTTTTATACAAATATATAAATTTCTGAAACAGAAAAATAATTCGGTATCTAAATAAGCAATAAAGATGTATAAAAGGTTGAGTAAAACAAATGGAAGATAGAAATACAGAAAGCAAGACATAGATATGGCTACTATTATTTGTACCTTGTTGAAACACTGAAGAAGTTTGAAGGTAAAGTTGCCAAACAATTACTCTGCAGAAACAGTTCTTGTAGAGGAATGTGGTGGATCACTTCTGGAAGTGTTTGCAAGTAGTTATAGCTGAGTTGTAAAGTCTGAAGGGAACTCAATTCACTGCAGAAGAGATGATCTGGTAGAGTTCGCAGCTTATTATGGCTAGCAAAAAGAGCCTTTAGCTCATTGCAGCATGCTATCCAATCAGGTAGTACCTCAAGTTCATTGCTGGAAATGTATTCAAACAATGAAGTTACAGTACATAGATTCTTTGCATTATTTCAAATGATTTTAACTAGTTTCAAGAGCTCTGTTTATATTAAACATGTTAATATGATAAATGAAATTGACAAATTGTTGTAATTTGGAAAAGATGAACAAAAATATGATTTTATTGAAAAGCAAATGATAAAAATGACTCTGCTACAAAAAGCAAAGAACAGATGTATGTTACCTGGAAAAAGAAAAGAAAAAAAAAAGGTTACTATTTTGAAATTCTAAAATCACTGATAGAATTGTTTGTTACTCCCTAATTTTCATCTAAAAAATACAGTTAAATGAATGCAATTAATACCTCTGTCTATACTTACTATGAGACATCCAGGTGTTTCAAGTGGATGGGTGATGGGCCAATTATAAGTTTCTTCAGTCCTGTTAGCAGAGAATAATAAATTAGTTTAGAAAAAGGAGTGATTTTATTTATTAAAGATAAGCATTCATAATAAAATGTTTCAAGATCTATGTCACACTATGTCATCCTTAGCTCTGTTGCTCTAGGGAAGGGCAAAGCATAGTGACAGAGCACAAAGAACAAAAAGATGATACAGGAGTCCACTCATACAGTGATGAGATTAGCTTAAAGCTGCAAATTTATATAAGACCTCATTGCTTAGCCCACCTCTTCTTTGTTCTCCTATAATGCTCTCCAGATGAGGAATGAGCTCTAACGTTATGATATGTGAATTAACTAGCCTGATTTATATGACTTCCCTATATGCAATTTTCTGTTACTTTAAACAATCTGAATTTAATAATTTCTTCCTCTCTTGCTCCCTCCTGTGTAATCTGCTCTTCATTTTCCTTTCCCTCCCAACCTAAATAATCCCCATCTCCCTTTTTTTTTTTTTTTACACATATTCTCATTTAGTAATAAATAAGGTATTTGCGTAGCATTCAATGTAACAGATAACTTGATATAACAATTTAGTAAAATATGCATTAACAAATTATAAAAAAGCATAATATGGAAAAAAAAATTGATATAAATATAATATTTCTTTTGTTGCTTCAGACTATTCAATGCTAACTAAATCCACAAAATGAACAAATAATCATGCAAAAAATAGAGGAGTTATCAAGCATTGAATTTTTTAATCTTCCTGTGGCCAACATTCCAATGATCTGGATCTTTTGGTGCACATGCTTGATAAGAGATTTAAAAACTCCATTTAGTTGCACTTATTATATATAATACAGAATCTATTCTAAATTATTTTGTATGCTTTGTTTCTAATTTCTGAATAAATAATTGTATGATAATCTCAAAAATGAAGACTAAAAAATAGAACAAATCCACTTTATGCCAATTAGAAATTGAAAAAACTGTTTAAGTAAATTTGGCCTTAAGGGTACAGAACATTGCTCTTCAATTATATCCCATTACAGGTAATTATTATACTATTAATCAGCTTATTAGAGCTATTTGCACTAAATATTTTCAATAGCTTGCACTATTGAACCTAATGATGCCGTTGTTCTAAGCAAATTAACTCATCCAGTACTTTCTCCTTATATGTACTGCTCTGCAAGCTATAATTTATAAAGATGTTTGTCATTTTATTACTTACTGTTATTGCCTGCAATTAGTGAAGTTAATGCCTTTCCATTCAGTGTAAGTTCAACCAGCCTATTTTTGGAACACTGCACACACTCAAGTTTGCTAAGGGCGCTAAGATCTAGTGTTTCAATGCTGTTTTCACTGACATCCAATTGTGTTAAGTTCTGTAAAATAAACCATAATGAAAGAATGCACTCTCCCTCTTTGACTATCGTTTGTAATCATTTTAGATAAACTTATGACATAATCTGGAAATGGATGAGTAGAAGGTTGTGATATCCAAAAGGTGTTTAATAATAGTTAGTTCTAGGTTTAGGTAAATAACAGATGTGCCTTCTTGTACGAGGTTTGTTCAAAAAATAACTTTTTAATTCCTTAAAAGTTGGGCTTACCTGCAGCTTACTGAGATTTATCTCCCTTGAAGTAATCTTTGTCTCTATCGATACAGCTGCCAAAGGCTATACTTTTAAAGCAGTCACGATACGAGTTTTTTTACGAAGTTTTGTCTGAAAATTTTGTTTTATCTCCTCAAATGAGTTGAATTTTCATCCTTTCGTCAAACAAAGTCCCCAGTGCTAAGTCAGGAGAGTATGGAGGGTAAGGAAGAACAATCATCTTGTTTGTGGCGTAAAATTCATGAACAAGCAAAGATGAATGCGTTGGTGCGTTATCGTGTTGTAGAATTTATGAATTGTCTCTCCACAAAACAGCCTTTGTCCTTCTCAATCTTTCTCCGAGACATCTGAGAACATCTTGATAATACTAGAGATTTACGGTTTAGAAATTCGTAATGAATAACGTGTATGTTGAAGAAAGCCATAAACAGCACTTTGATGTTTGACCTGACCTGAGGACTTTTTAGGGTCTTGAATATTTTTGAACCCATTGTGAATATTGGAATTTCCTCTAAACATTTCAATCATATATCCACGTTTCATCACCAGTTATTATTCTGTTCATAAATTTAGCATCCTCGTAGCGCGATCCATTAACTCCTTACATATCGCAGCGCAGTTGTCTTTCTGTACTTGTGACAACAGCCGAGGAACAAACTATTGCAACTCGATGCATACCAAGCTTTTGTGTCAGAATTTCATGACACCATCCCACAGAAATGTTACTTTCTTCGGCAATTTATGAAACAGTCAAAGTTTCATGGATGTTTAATTGATTACGGGCGCCTGGGCGAGCTATCAATTACTCCTGACCACTTTTAAATGCACCACTATGGCTTAAACAATTGTCTCAATAAAGTTTCTTCATCTAATGAGTCTCGATGAAGGATTTACGAAGTTTCACACACAATTTAATCGCAGAACACTCACAACACAATTGCAAAGAAACGCGGAACTCGAGACTGAATTAAGACAACACGGCGCGCTTCTCGTCATAGGCCGGAGCTGATCAGTGCTACCAACGCTTTTTGCTACGACACTTCTTTGGCGCAGACTTTTGAAAGATTTATTAATTTTTGAGCAGACCTCGTATAAGGAATGAATTTCATGCTTTTTTTCCATGATTTTGGTATAAGATAATCTTGCAAAACATAGTAAAGTAATGCTGTTCATTAATCATCATGCAATAATCTCCACAAATTTATAAATATTTAAGAATAACACAACCAAACTGTCCATCAAAAAAACGCAGGATAAGATTTTTTTTGATTGATTTATTTATGGACGCTCTTTAACATCTCAGGTTATCAGCGTCCCATTCAGCCCAGAGCGTGAAACGGCCGACAAATTTTGCTCAGAGGTCTCTCTTTCAGGCTTGAGGTTATTTTTCGTGCCGTAAATGTACGACACGGGACCCACGGCTTTACTTCCCTTCTGAAGGAAGCCATACTTACGATGGCTTACGAAAAAATTCATCGGTCCTGGCCGGGTTCGAACCCGCGATCTTGGGTGTAGGAGGCAAGTATGATAATTACTACACCACCAGGACCGACGCAGGATAAGAATGTGAGATATATAACTGATATATAAAATAAATTAAATACAAATATAAGCTGTATGAAAAATATCACCGAAGGCTCGTAAGACATTTTAGGACATGTCGAACTACATAAAAGAAAGAAAGGTATACTTTGTTTTTACTAATCCTTTTATGGTGTTTATTATAATGGTGCACAATCCTCTTTTGCTGAAAAGTCTTAATGGTTTTGAGCAGGATAAAGGAGGTTAATACAATTTATGCTTTATGCTCTTAGGTGAAATTGATTCTCGTAGCTTTAGAAGAAAACTACTTCCATATTTGGAATGGAGGAACGATTTATAGTAAGGGACTTTTACCTTTTTTTCTTTTGTGTAATTCGATATGCCCTACATGCTATGGTCCTTAAGTGGTATTTTTCATACACCTTGTGTAAGATAAGCTTTAAATGCTTTGATTTAATTAATGTTAGCACAGTAAAAGAGAAGGAGGAATGCTATTAACTAGATTTTGTGAACAAAGTAGGCAACTCTATGGCTAAGAACAGTGCGAAAAGTCCGCATATGCCTCCGTTTATAATAAATAGTATTTTTTTCAAAATAACAGAGGGTTGAGATGGTGTTAATTAGAGAGAGGGAAATACGTGACAATGAATTACGGAGCTCTGAAGGAGCCCTCGTGAGTGTTTTTACGGCTGAAGAACGTGCAGGTTCATGAATGACTGCACACTGGGAAAGTACTTGCACGGATTAAGACAGCAGTGTTTTATGAAGGTGCTACCTTAAGGAGGAATTTGTCCAGCTGGAAACGAAGGTCTTTGAATACAGGACTCATAAAGAATGCACCTCAAAGTGGGAGTCCATCAATAAGTTCTGACTTTGGTGAAAAAAAGACTTGTCCAACAGTGAAAAATGCGAAAAGATTCGAAAGAAAAATCCTCAACCTTCGCCGCTGAACAAATTTTAAGACGTGGCTCTAATTCGGTACAAAGAAGCATGCTACAGTATTCCAACAACGACCCCCGCCTCTGCATGGGAAATGTTTACTTTGGTTTAATGCAGGAGAATAGATATACTAGCTATATTATAACATACCGGATGTTACCATGAAGATATTTAGCAAAATCTAGGTAAGCTAGGAAGAACTGTTCAGAACGTGGACGGTACCTGGACATAATAGAAATTATATTAAGATCTGTGCTGATAAATCTATACAGAAACAACTAACAACTCCTCTTGCCTGAGCAACAGAATGGCAGCGTTTCTTTTCTGTATTATCTATACTCAGCCGTGTCCGGACTCCAGCTCCACAGTATCTCAGGTAGCGTCAGAGTTGCGTAAGCGGCACATGCAGAGCTGTTTTCGTGGTTGGAAGACCAGTATTGTTTCTGTTTCCCAATGAGATGTCGGTCCTGGTGGTGCAGTGGTAACCATACTTGCCTTCTAAACCCAAGGTCGCGGGTTCAAACCCGGCCAGGATCGATGAATTGTTTCGGCCCAAAAAATCCTAAGTATGGCTTCGTTCGGAAGGGAAATAAAGCCGTGGGTCCCACGTCGTACTTTACGACACGATAAAGAACCTCAAGTCTGAAAGAAGAGGCCTCTGAGCAAAATTTGTCGGCAGTTTCTCGCCCTGAATAGAATGGGACGCTGATGCCTGTGATGTTAAAGAGCGTCCTTAAATAAACAAATAAAAATCCCAACGTGATATGATAAATAATTTCTATTTATCAGTTTAGTGTTGTATTATATGCTGATGATACTTCACTAATTTGTGCTGACAAAAGGCTTAAAAATTGGAAGAAAGGCTACAATATCTTTATTACAATTATCAAAATTCACAACTATGGCTCAATGTTAACAAAACAAAATTTATGCTATTTGGACTTCGTGACTGTGCAGAAAGTGAGCTAATAATACACACTTGTAATTAAAAAAATTGACCAAACTATCTACACCAAATTCCTAGGAATCTACAATGATAAACATTTAACTTATAACACATGCTTTGTAAAAAATTGTGTGTTAATGTATATTTGTTAAGAAAATTATCATGTCAATCGGAAGGGGATATACTAACAATGGTTTATTATGAGTTGGTACACTCACATATTACATATGGTATAGAAATCTAAGGAGGGACAAGTAATTCAAATTTGAATAGAGTTCTTATGTTACAGAAAAGAAGTCTGAGATGCAGTTATAATTTAACAAATAGCCACTTTGTAAAAGAAGAAGAAGAAGAAGAAGAAGAAGAAGAAGAAGAAAAAAAAAACAGTTGATACTAACAATCATATCATTGTATGTTTACAGAGTTATTTTACTAATAAAATCTAAAGGAGAGTACACGACATTAAATAAAGATCATTAAGAATATAACACGAAGGGAATCAATACTTACTAAGGGAGTAGTGAACAAAAACATCGAGAAATAAAGATCTATGCAATATAGGTATTATCATGTACAATAAACTTTCCAGTTTCATTACATCTGCACAAGGTAATGCTTTTAAAAAAGCACTGTTGAAAAAGTATCTCACTGAAAAATGTATGTACAGATTAGAAGAATTATAATTAGATTACGCTACCATTATTCGCTTGTTCTAATTATCCTGATTACATATGATTGCTTGTATATATCACATAAATTAATTCCTTTTGCATTATAGCATTTGCATTTTGTATAGATGATTGCTTGTATATATCAAATAAATTAATTCCTTTTGTATTATAGTATTTGTATTTTGTATAGATTCATCTGCTTCATAAAATGGATTGAAAAGGTAACTATTAACTCTTAATGTATGGAATTATATTGCCTGCTGTATTTTAAATTACTTAACTGCTCCAATGAATTAACTTTGTATAAACTCTGTATAGTTAGATCCTGACCATAATAATACTTACTTGCATTTCACAAGTCTATGAGCAATGAAATAATAATAATAATAATAATAATAATAATAATAATAATAATAATAATAATAATAATAATAATAATAGCAATATCCGAGGAGAATCCCTGTTTGTTTTTTAGTTCAATGATAGTTTAATCGGAAATAAATGAAGCTCATCTGTCAGAATTGTGTTTTCTTGATGAATCAGATGACTTATTTATGTGTAGTTAACAAATGGCTGTATGCTGAAATCCAAAAGGGCATTTCCGACAAGTACTGACGAGGCACGATAGGGTAGGCTGACACATGAAATGTCGAAATTAACAGAAAATCTAGTTTATACTAAATATACCATGAAACTGATTGTGTAACGACCATTAAAGCTTTTCATGTTCAAAAGTATGGCGTCGTGACTGTAATAATGTAAGTGCTAATTAAATTATGTGCAATATACAGAAAATGTTCGTGTTCCCTGATTCATCACCTTAAATCCGTTTGTATATAACCTTATTTTTCAGTCCTTATCTGTAAATTATATTGAATGGAATTTTTTATGTTCAATTGAACTGTTTACCACACTTTTAGTAAAATACTGCGCCGTTCCGATACAGTTGACAATTACGTAAAAATAACGTGGAAAAATGTTATATATGAAGGATTACCAACCTATGAATATGTCCACGGTCCCTCGTAAACTAGAAAGAGATTAAGAATGAGTTGAAATAATAACAAGTCATTGTAAATGATACTTACCTTTAAAATAAAATAATTATATCATTCTATATTACCACAATATAACCAAAAATAGATAAATACTGCATTTAAATCGTCAGAGTCTTCTGCTGTGCTTCACATTCTATAAAATCCCAGTATACATGGTCAACAGAGCTGACTCCAGAGCTAATCTATGTAATGACCTATATAAAAATACTATATTCCTTTCTTTATTTATTTCAAAACGAATGATGCTAGAGCTTCAACTTAAACTTTAAATGTAGAGTATCTTCGGAGATTGTTAACCTCTATAGAAAACGTTAAAAATATCTTCCCTCTTGCATAACTCAACACGTCTTTCCATGTTACGGGCTGCTCGTTGAAGGACTGTGTTGTCAATACTATTAATCTCCTGTGTATTGTTATGCTTCAGATCGTCCACTGTCTGGGGGCGTGTGGTCTAAATTCTTGTCTTTTGAGTAACTCCATAGGAAGAAGTCAAATGTCAAATCAGGAAATCTCGGTGGTCATAGGTTCTTGGAGAGTATCCGGTCGTCAAAGAAACTTTCAATTAGCGCCATGGATTGGTTTGATGTATGGCATGTAGCGCCATATTGTTGAAAATATCCATAATCCAGCTCTCCATTGTCCAGATGTTCAACAAACTCTATGAAAGCCTGGCGGTACTGTACAGTGCACACAGTCTAGTAAAACAAAACAAAACAAAAAAAAAAAGCATCACACCCCGACTTTAACTGGGTGCATATATGCTTCATGAATGTCATGTGCATTTTGGACTTCCAAAAAAACGGAGTTCTGTGAGTTCGCATAGTCGCATAAAATGGAACCATGCATCATCTGTGAACCATGTGATGGACAATATGCCAGAATTTTGCACAACGAATGCCGTGCTGTGTTATCCTTATGCAGGAGGGATTTTCTATAGAGATTAATAATCTCCCAAAGATACTCTACATTTGAAGTATAGTAAGTTGTGGCTAGCATAATTCGTTTTGAAATAAAGAAAAGAAATATGTTAGTTCTATATGAATCACTCTATGTAATCTTCTACTCTTCCTAATTGTGACTTGAAAAATCACTATTACGCTTGCGCAAATTAGGCTAAATCTTCGATCGTATAATTGGTAATCAACTATTTAGCCTCTTACAGCACATTGTTCAAAATAGGAAAATTTATACATAAGAGTCAACACACTAATTTCACTAGGCTCAGTTTGAAAGCCTTAATGTATGCTTCATCCCTGCCTACAAGACCATTTTGGCACGTTTTGTAATTGCGCCTTAACGAGATTATTCCAAACAGGTGGATTGGTGAGCGGCGATAGAGGTGATGGTTACTCTGCTGTCTGTAGAGAAGCAAGCAACTGATTTCTCATTGCGGGAAGCTACTGCATTTCCTATTCCAAGAAAAGGTGCAAAATCACAGCTTGTACTATTTAAGTATGAAGAAGCTACCCTTGGGCAGAACTTACTCTCTATCTCTCGCTCGCCAATCAGTTAAGTAAATGACAGTCATAAATGCAAAAAATTAGAAACGTCTTGGATGTTTACATCAACTACTGTAGAAGCTTGTGAACAGAAAACAGCAAGAATAAGCTCTCAATTTCTGTTATTACTAACTAGTACCTTGAAGGGATTGCCATCAAGCCTAATTCTGTGCAGGTCCTGAGAGGTGTTGAGACGAAGTCGCAGATTGGCGGACCGTCTACGGCGGGCAAGTGCCGGCAGAAACTCCTTGTGTTTGCGCACTACTGCATGATAGTCCACATCTTCGGTGCTGGCTAGGGCAGGCGCCGTCAAGCATTCCAGATCATAGCTGCGACGACCAAGATGCAATTTGCGTCTTCCAGACTTTTCCGGCATTCCCGATGCTACTTCATTTGTTCCAGCTTTGATGTTCGTTATTTCAAGTTCTTTAAGTTTACTCATTGCCACTGCCATCTCCGTTGTTTCTCTAAGCATTTGTTCACCATGTATTCACAATTTTTAGAGAGAGATCTTTCAATCGATAGCTATAGATTTCATCATAGTTTCTAGATTCAGAAACACGTTTAGCACCCTAGGTAAATTACTTAAATCTATCACTTCAAGTGCATTATAACAGCATTTGCCTCTAAAATTGCGCATATCAGATAATTTATCTGCATCGTCTTCTGTAAACAAGGAAAAAACCTTGCATAAAATACAATTAGTAATTTGTTTATTTATTTATGTTCAAGACAACTTTAACGTTCTAGATCACTTTGATTTATCATAGTTTATAGCCAAAAGATTAAAGAATATTTTAAGAGCCGTGTGTCTTCGTGTTAAATTATATGAAAACTGAATATTTGGCTGTTACAGTAAATAAAAAAATAGTATCAATGCCGAAGGAATGTATAGAACCAGGGAAAAAATCAGGCTATTTTAAAATTAGGACAAAGCATCCTCTCAATTTCATCACCTTTGACACACGAAAAATCAACATTTTGCTTACTACGCTTGTATTGTCCTACACAATTATTCTTTAGTTTTATAGGACATTTGAGCTAAATGACATTCTCCAACACTTCTTAATTTCAACCCACAATGGCTAAGAACGTACCAAAAGGAGAGAAAAATCTTATGTCTTATATCAATGGAATTTCATATCTGGGGCCTTTAGTGATTCAGAACACAAACATGCCAACTTTTTTTTTAAGTTCAAGCTAAATATTAATGATTCGAACCCCTTTACCAAAGGCACCGTTAATAGAACAGTATGTATCTCAAAGCATTGAATATACTCGCATAATATTTCTAATTTGACGATGCATATTCTAGTTCATTTATTGCTTTCTTATCTGATTTTAGAGAATATTAAAAGAAAAGTATAATTCGAACGTGGTGTTGAAGGTTTTGAAAAAACTTTTTGTTTTGACAGACGAAATAACTTAGGTAGGCAATTATTACAGTTACAAAATGTATTTACATTTTAAAACAATAAAAATTAACGTATATATATTAAATTAAACACTATATATAATGTTTAATTTAATAGGGTAGGATTAAAGTACACTGAGGCCCAGTTGTATACAAGTTGCTAACTGGAGATTACTTTTAACTGTAATTTAAAAAGTAACTCGAGATTAGTCATCATTTCTGCTGCATAAAAATAACATCAGTCTACGTAATGTCGAGTCTACAATAACCGTCAAAGCCATGGCAACATCGCGAAATAATAGGGAAATTCGTGTTTACAGCGAGTTGATGTTCAACTGTTCAGCCTGAGAAAAATAATGACTATTCAGTTTTCCCGGCTCCTATTCATGTGCTTTTTTCCCCCTCAATGCTTTCAAACATGGATAAGGCAAAGTTAAAGCGAATGCGAGTGGCAAATTTTAGCAAGCGTGAGAAGGATATTATTAATCTGTGCTAAAATATCAGTGAATAATTGGAAAAAAAAAAGAGGATTCGATTTCAAATAAGGATAAAGAATGTACATGGGGGTAAATTGCCAAAGAGTGTAATAATTCTATTCTGAAGACTTCTGCATTATAACCCCCAGGCGATATAATAGGTATATGTGTGCAGTCTATAGCACCTAAAACTCCGAGAAAGTTGCAAATGTTATCGAAGTCTACCGTAACTTTCCTTAACATCACCCTCTTCGGTTGTCATTTTAATGAACTGAGGTCTCAAAGCTGCTATAGCTCTAGTAACTTTATGGATGATTCTACTGGCTGTTCTTTTCTCCAATTTTTTGAGTAGTGTTTAACGCCCGTTTTTACTATTGAGGCATCACAGGCGGTGGGCACTGATGATACATGAGGTGAAAATGATGTATTGGGAAAGGATATATTTTTTTTAAGGAAGGAAGCGTTCCAGGTCTAAGTACCTCCCCGGCATTTGCCAGTTATGAGGACTGAGGAAAACCTGGAAAAAACCCGAGTCAGGGAGGATGGTCCTGGTGGGATTCGAACCCTAGACCTCCCGCTCACGAGTCCGCGCCTTAACGACCTCGGCCACCCGTGACGGTTTCTCCACTTTGAATATATCTCCAATAATTCCAATAACTAGGTATTTGGAAGCTCCCTTTCACATAGAACCTTAAAATTAATAGTATCATGAACATAGAACTCAAAGCAAGATTTTACTTAGTTTGTGATTATAATCGTAGACGTAATATCTGTTCCAGTTCTTCGACATATCTTTTGCCAAGTGAAATCGCATTTTGAATTTTTGTCATAAAATTCTAGCAACAGTTTATTTCTCTGATGAAATACAAGAGGAGCACAGTGAAATTCATCTTTGAGTTGTTAACAGAAATATGTACAATATACCGCTTATAAGGCTAACCTAACATAACCTACAATTGAACGCAACTCTTTGTTATTATATGTGGGAGTGAAAAGTGAAACATTGAAGAAGCTTTATCTATGCGAAATTAAAATGAACGCAATTAATTATTTCATTTATAAAAGAAGGTGTTATGATTCTGTACTCTGGGAAATGTTTTATTTAACAATTACTAATCTCTAGTTAATGCCTTAACTTGTGAAATTTCGCGAATTAGAGTTCAAGACAAAATAATATTAGATTAGCGTTTATGAAACCAAAATTTCCAAGTTAAGTATAACTGATAATTAATTTTATGCCCTGAACTCAAGTTAATTCTTTATACAACTGGCCATGAGAGAGTTTTAATTGAGTCTGTTAAAGAGTTATGGGAGTAAAATTGGATAAAAATTTGTAGAAAAAGAATATTGGCTGTAGAAATGGATTCTTTGAGAATAACTGCAAATATACGTACAAAATTAAGAGACAGAACGAATACAGAAGAGAACGTATTAGAATGGAGAAAAGGGAGTTTGAAATTCGTGAAAACCTGATGAGGGCGAAGAACTGACATTGTACAAACAGATTTATCATCATTGTAAAGATGAAAAAGAGGTAGAAGGAAGATGTGGAACGATTAAACGATGAACGTAAAGAAAGCAAACTGGCGCAGGAAGGCCATATTAACTATATATTCTCGATTAATATTATAAATGGAATTTGGTCCTTTGCTTTAACCACATAAATAGCTGACGAATTTTGCTTTTAAAATTACCCAAGCGCTCAGTATGAAAACTACTTCAACCATCTGAGGCTACATTTCATATCACTATGCTCTGCACAATTTATTAATTTTTTTACTAGAAAAGACTTATAATAAGCGACCATTCAAGGAAAGAAAAACCGGTTTTGTAACAAATTCGTCCTGGAGGAATATAAACACACCTCGTCTATGTTAAATTTTATGAGCTTAGCATCAATTAGCTTTAAGGCGATCATGCGCCTTTAGCTATTCGCAAACACATAAATTTCACTTATTTTTTATACATTCACTACGAATTGAACCAAACGCAAACTGCACTGCCATGATGCACTTCGGGTATCTTGAAGACCTTTTGAATGATTACACACAATACACACTGAGACACTGTTTTACCAACTGAATGGAGAAACAAGAGAGCATCGTCCTAAGACTTTTCACCAGGAAGTGACACCATGTGAGTTAGGTGGTTAAAGCGGTGAGAAATGACCTTCTCTAACAATCTCATGAGTATCAAGAGGGAGGGAGGCAAATAACAAAGAACGTCTGTTAAAACGAGTTCTTTCTAACAGAACGCTTTTCCTCTCTCTAATCTCGAAGTCTCGTGACTGGTTTTCAGAAATTTCCTTTTCTAGGTCTCCTTTCATTTTCTTCTTCATATTATGTCTTTTGTCCATTTTTGTTCTCGAACAGATACTGTGCATACAAAATGCAAACAGTCATTAAGGTAGACTAAGTGTTAATATTCATCTCAACCAGAGGTTGCAACCTGTTCTCCTAACATAACTATTATCACGCTCAGATATCTGGTACACAACTCGCGGAAACACATTGCTTTTTATTTATTTCCGCACATTGTCGAGAGAACTTTCTAGGCTGAGAACGTTAGCGAATCATTTGTCCTCTAGTGGCGTTCGTAAGTAATGAAACACTATTTTATCTCGATCAGTTTATCTCGAATAAAATAAATCTCTTATGTGTAGTATTTCTGAACATTCGCATATTATCTAATGCAGTTTCATCTTTCGCCGCCTTGGTGCCTCAGTAATCAAATCGGGCGTTAAACACAATTAAAAAAAATCTTCCACGAACCGTCACGGGTGGCCGAGGTCGTTAAGGTGCGGAATTGTGAACAGGAGATCTGGGGTTCGATTTCCACCAGCATGTCCTCCCTACTGATGTTTTTTCAGGTTTTCCTCAATCCTCCTAAATGACAAATGCCGAGGAGGTACCCTAAAATTAGGCCTGGAACGCGTCCTTCCTTTAAAAAAGAATCCTTTCCCAAATTATCATTTCATTTCATGTTTCATCAGTGTACACCGCCTATGGTGCCTCAGTAGTAAAAACGAGCGTTAAACATTATTTGAAATATTTTTCCGTGTGTAGATCCTGGTGGTGTAGTGGTAACCATACTTATCTCATAGACCCAAGATCGCTGATTCAATCCCGGCCATGGTCGATGGATTTTTCCGGGCATAAAAGTCCTAAGTATGGCTTCCTTCGGAAGAGAATTATTGGGTCTCGTGTGGTAGATTTACGGTGCGCAGAAGAATCTCCAACCGGAAAGAAGAGGCCTCTGACCAAAATTTATCGGCCGTTTCACGCCCTAAATTGAATGAGATGCTGATGACCTGAGATGTTAAAGAGCGCCCATAAATAAAACAAAATTAAAAAAAAAACTTCTTCCGCTAGGTGGCAGTGTTGTAATAACGAGGGCGGTTTATTTTTAAAGAGAGCAAACTAAGTCTTGCATTTTATTTTTCGAATAGTTTCCTCAAAGTTCAGCGCAGATTCGTGATTCCCTCCTGGATGTGGGTTTCTTCGAGGGCCTCAAAATACTCGTTTACTTCCTGTATACTTTCATTTGACTTAAATTTTTGTCCACTCAGAATGTTTTTTAGTTTCGGGTTATCCGAGGGAGCGAGATCAGGTGAATAGGGTGGTTGTGGAAGCATTTCAAATTGCTGCTAGCTCAATTTATCCCGAGCCAGGCTTTCTTCAAGTTTTTCCATCAAAACTGTAGACTTTCGCTTGTGTTGAAATTTGTGCACAGTCTCGTGAATTGAAGCTCTGGAAGGAGTAAAGTTTTGAATAAATTCCGTGCACACATACACGTTGCTCTACAGTCAACTTTCTAACCATCTTTACGAATGAATGTGCCATGAGACTGGCGAGAACATGTTCAAAACTCTACATTGAAAGACCTGACATACAGAGCAGTTGAGTTTCAGCATACGGCCTAGCAGTCGAGTCGTAAAACATCGTGTGTACAGACAAGGTTTAAAACTAAAGAGTGGTGGGAGTTGGAATACTTTAAATTAGATTGATGGAAGGATATTAAGATTGTACTTAACACAGGCTTTCATAATTCATAACTGACACGTAATGCTACAAATTAAAATCTATGAAGCAGTAATTTTAATAAACAATTGTGTTAAGACAAATTGAGAGAGCTATTTTATTGTATTTAATATGAGGCCGCTGCAGTCATGTTGTTCTACAGGGTATTCTCAAGTAATAATATGCGTCAAACTATTATATTTGCACTAAGAGTTTAACAGTAACCAATTAAGATATTTCCTAAATTTGACTTTGAGTATACATTTTTTTTGCAGCTTTAGCATTTCATTTTCTTCTATAATACCCCCCGAAATTATTGAAGCATAGGTATGTCATTAGTGTGCTAAACTGCTTCAGACCTGATCTAAGAATATACTGAATTTAATTTGTGTTATATCGTTATTATGCTTTTTATAATTAATGTACTATCGATAAGTAAACAAAATATTTAATTGTTTGCATAAGCAGTTATTGATAACTATAAATTGTAAGAAGGCTAGTTTATTATTTTTTTTAGTATTGTTTAACGCCCATTTTTACTACTGAGGCACCACAGGCGGTGGACACTGATGATACATGAAATGAAATGATATATTGGGAAAAGATTTTTTAAGGAAGGAAACGTTCCAGTCCTAAATTTAGGCCATTTATGAGGACTGAAGAAAACCCGGAAAAAATCTCAATCAGGGAGGATGGTCCTGATGGGATTCGAATCCCAGACTAGTTTAAAAGCTGTTTAAAATTTTTAGTTTATTCCTACATAATAGTAATTCATCGGTCGTAAACTAATTATAAACTTTGAGCAGAATTCTTTTTCTACACTATTAGGCTTATTTTATGTTATGGTGATGCTGGTCCAAAATAAATTGCATTTGCGGAAGGTTCGGCTTGAAATCAGTTTGCCCTGAAGCTGAATGGCGAAGTATTTATTTTGAATTTCAATTAATCTTAAGGCAGTAGAGCGACACCACACGAATGCCTTTCATGTCTTCACTCTTTTTAAACAAAATCCCAACGATTTGAAAGTAAACGTCTAACGCGCAAATAATAAGAGAAATAAATTTTAGGTTAGTTATGTCCCATATGCAGCCCCTTGGGGATGTAGTAAGACGTTATATTTCCCCCACTGCAAGAAATGGAAGTACTAAGCACTGTGGCCAACATTCCCCCCCCCCTCAGTATTCATTTGAATCTGAAACTAGACAGAGAAAAAAAAAAAAAAACCTCTGAGCATAACATAATGATTTGCTGTACTGCAATTTAACATCGAATTCAATTAAGCAAAAGTAGATTTACAATTAAATATACAACATTTGAATTCTAGCATTTTAAATAACAAGCCACGGCTTTTAACATCATCTTTCATTATTTCATTTCACTTGGAGACTCGCACTGCTAAATGCTAAATGAAGGCAAGAGCTAATAATAAGCTAGGACACACACAGTTTTGTGCTGACAATGGCAGTATTAAAGACAATAAAATAAGTCCGTTATTTGAAAATGGATGAATGGCTAAAGAGATTCTCTTGATAGAAAATCACATTTTTACAGCTAAAAAAAGTGAAGTGTAAAAAAGTGGCACTTAAAACATTACTATAGGATGTGTTGGCAATAAAACATCCATAGACTTAAGTTTCATAAAATGTGGTGTTAATAAATATAATAAAATATACAGGGTGAGACAGTTATAGTGTCGCGGCCATTTTACTCCGAAATAAAGGAGAAATTCAAAATAGGCTTCTGACAAAATTTGAAATGCTCTTAGGGCGACATAATTCGTCTTTGAAATGCCATTCTCAAGGTCATTTCAAGGTCAATTTGCTTTTTTCAAATGGAATTGTATATCTTTCCTCCCAGGAATGAAAAGAGCATTCAATTTTCAGTATAAAAGTTCTGGTACATCTATCAGCTAGGAGGTGATAGATGATGAAATATTGGACAAATAAGACAGCTAATATTTTTCACTTAACTTTCACTTCTCTCTCTTTTGTTTTGTTGTTGCTATGAAGGAAACTCATTTGTTGACATCGATAAACAAACAAGTGCTCTTCATTGCAAATTAAAACCTAAAATAAAATTATTCTCGGTCAATTCCACTTCGCTTTCATTATGGATGTTAGATACACGATCAATGAGAGGACCGATATGGTTTACATTTATGACGAAGTTCATAAGAACGGTAGAGTAGCTTGCAACTTATACGGAGATCGATATCCTGAAAGGAGGCAGCTATCTGTTAGAAATGTTCAACGACTTGCGAACTTATTCCGAAAAGGGAGGTGTCGCATCAAGAAAGCACCATCGAATGAGAAGTTCTACTTGAGAAAATTCAGAAGTCGCTGTATTAGTTGCAGTTGCCGCCGCTAATCCTCACGCTAGTTCCCGTCAACTGGAACATGATTCGGGAATCTCTCAAAGGAGCGTTCTTTGAATACTTCAGCGTCACAAATATCACCCATATCACATTAGCCTACACTAAGTCCTTCATTCGGGTGATTTTCAGAAGCGTGTTGAATTTTGCCAATGGGCTCTACTACAAATTCAAAACTGTAACTTTTCCAAGAGTTTATTTTCTGACGAGGAGACATTCACCAATCATGCTCAAGTGAATTGACATCCATGCATTATTGGACTGTGAAAAATCAAAGATGGTTAAGGGAAGTAAAGCATCAGCGACAATGGAGCGTGAACATTTGGTGTGGCATTTTGGGATTCCCTTTAATTGGATCATACTTCGTTGAAAGTAAACTTAATAGGCAGAATTTTTTTTGGACTGAGAACTTCCAGTGAAGATGTGGCTCTTGTGGACCGGATTGCAATATGGTATCAACGCGATGACTGTCCATCTCGTTACTCAGCTATAGCTCGAAAAATATTGAACAGAGAGTATCCTGGTCGATAGATAGGACGCAGAGGACCTGTCCATTCCCCTGATCTCACTTTTCCAGACTTTTTCTTATGGAAATACATTAAAGATAAAGTTTATGAAGAAGTAGTAACTACAACTGGTAAATTACGTCAACAAATTAGGAATGTCTGTGCAAGAATCGGCGAAGAAATGTTGAGACATGTTCGTTGATCTTTTGAAACACTTTTGCGGAAATGCATTGAAATTAATGGTTATTCTTTCGAACATTTACTGAATTTAAATTGTTTGTAATGTGAACATGACATTGTTTCAATTATGGTTTTAACTTACTGTGTACGTAAATTGAATACAGTAAAGTTAGCGAAAAACATTTGCTGCCTTAATTGTTCAATATCTCTCATCCATAACCCCTAGGTGATAGACGTACCAGAACTTTTATATTGAGAATTCGATGCTCTTTCCATTCCGAAAAAAAAAATACCATTCGATGTGAAAAAACAAACTTGACCTTGAAATGACCTTGAGAATGACATTTCAAGGACGAGTTAAGGTCGGTATCTTATGTCCACCTATTAGCACCTCTGAAACTTTTTTTTTTTTTTCCTCTTCATTTCGGGGTAAAATGGCCGCGACACTATAAATGCCTCATCCTGTATAAAGTAATTTTATTATTTTATCTGAAAGTTATTTTAAATCTGTAGGTTATAATATCCTGTTATCTGTCATTCTTTTTATGGCGTGCATGTTCGACCAGACATTAACACATTATGAATAAATTAGCACTTATGAAACTACTTTTAATCACACATTTTCATTTCAAAGTCCATCGCGCAGGAGCTGCGTAAACTAGGCGAATTTCTTACCTAGTAAAGTAGAATGTAACATAAAAATTATGGCCTCGAATTGAAATATGTTATGGCGTTACTTTGTGGTATTAAGGGAACAAAATTGGAATTCTTGCAACTTATAAGTTATCACAAAGAGAAGCCACATTTTTACAATTATTACTATTGAGATTAATCCACAATAATACATGGTATATTATTAATTAAATGAAGCATATAGCCACTGATAGACAAAGCTATAATGTGTGAGTATTTCTAAAACAATGTAACCATTATTATGAACTGAGTCCTTGGTATCTTTTCATTCACTAAAACAGAGAGAAATAACAGAAAGTTTCCAGTTACATTGTGTATTTAAAAAGATGATCATATTTTTCAATAAAACAAAACATGTTACCATTTAAAAATAATTACAATGCACTAATAAAATATACACAATCAACAGTAAATAACCGAAAGTTTCATCGATTTTCATTGACTTTAAAATTTTATTTAAATGTTATTGTATTAAAAAAAGGTATTAGATTATAACTAGAGATAAGAAATGTATGCATATTTATATTGAAGGTGTGCATCTTAGTAAAAATTAATGACATGTTTCGTGTTTAATTAAGAGAACTCACGTAATTTGTCATGCATATTCCGGCGGTAAGGGCATATTTCTTGCATATTTATAATTTTTTATAGCGAACGTTGTTTTTAATTTTAGATAAAAATACAAATACAGCAGAGCGATCTTTATTCACCTAGAAGAACTTTGGTAATGCTTGGCGGGAAAAAGGAGGAAGTGTGTACCCAACAGTTTTTGTGTTGTCCATCAGTGGTACTTAAGTTGGAGACAGTTGCATGAAAAACATTTGAAATGGTAAGAGGAAGATCCTAGCTAAAATTCCTTGGTTTAAGAATGGATGAAAGCTTAAGCAACAATGAAAATCTATTTCATCAGCTTTGGATAAAAATCTCGCATATAAATATTTTAATGCTCAATATTTATAGAATTTTAATTTGATTAAGTTGGGTTAATTTTCTAGTTCAATTTTTAAGAAGTATTGGCAATTTGAGCTGTATTATAACAGCCTCTTAAGAAGCACTAATGCCGACTTTCTAGGTTAGAGTCACAAAAATATTCAAGTGACATGCGAAGCATATGCATAAAAACAAAATGTTTACGAAAGAAAAACTAACATTTCTCAGCAACCATTTAAAAGCCACTACCAATTAAGCAGAGGATTTGCGAGATGCTCATTGCAACAGGAATACAGGTTTCAGATTTATTGGTTACGACTAAACCACCAGGACGAGATGATATGGAATATATTGGAAAAATTCCAACTTAATCCCTATACATTCCATGTTGTGTTTCAATTGACGATTGGGACGCATGTGTTACAGATGCGAAGCAAGCAATAGATGCATCCACCTTGCATACAGAGGGGCCCATACAATGTAACATGAGATATATTTACTTTAAAACTTTATTACCAGATAAATGAAAACATCAAACGGAAGACCTAACTCATGTTTGACTTCTATAATCATATAAGATATCCAAAATGTTCATTAACACCAGTAATTTCTGATTTCGTGAATCACTGCACAAACATTGCCTAGACTTCTATGGATAGGGTATTGCAAAAATTGAAGAACACGGACTCTCAAGCTTTTAGTGCACATGTAAGTGCATATTTTGACATTTAAAGTGCATATGTGGACATTTTAAAGCGCTTATTTGCATGCAACTTTTAAGATTTCAAATGCATGTATACTAATTGTAATTATTAAAAAAATAAAAAAATGTAATTGTTGAAAATTCATTTATGGAATATGCGAGCAAAATTGTTGAGTACTATTTCTCCTAAATAGTTACTCCTTGAGTAGATAAAATGCTCTTTTCATATGAAACAATGCAACTGCTGGTGCATGGAGACCTTAGTTCTTCCGCTACGTCAAAGACGTGAAGCGTTGCACAGAACCCGCAACATCGCGTGGCGTTCTGCCAACGTGCAGAACAATAACATTCAAGATGGCTGCCGGTGGTCATCCAGCATGCTTCCTTCAGAAGCGTCACAACATTCACTTGTTTTAACTATCGTGCAACATGGAGAAAGTGGCGTTTAGGAAGGTGTTGAAGAAAAACAGCGCATCCAATGGGGTTAATGATTTCTTCCGCGCAACATTACTTAATAGCACGGGTATGAACGCTATTGTGTTGTCGGAAACAGAAAGTAGTGTTTGTTTATTATACAGCTTTATGAGGAAAGTATGATAGGTAGAAAAAAAAAACGAAAGAGATACAAGATGATTCATACAAAACTAGTGGTTTATAAAGTGGTCCAACTTCTGTTTGATGACAGTTACAAACATATAACTTCTCTCATGGTCTACTTAAGATTGTATTTAACTATAGATAGAGAAAAACTAAAGTTAATTATTTAATTGACAAATTTAGTTCTTTATCATAAGTATCAAGTAAAACACCATGAATAATGTGAAACAAAAGATACATTTATAGTTGAATTTAAAAACTCAATAGTTTAATAAAATGGATGAACAATCAACCATAGATAGAGAACCTTTTTAAATTTAATCCAGCTCAAATCAAATGCATCAGGAGGCAATTCATTAAATTATAACAGTTAAAAACGTCGATGGTAATAGATGATGAAATATTAAATATGCTACCATATTAAAAGACGTAATATTGATCGATCTTCTAAATTCAGCCAGAGATAAATCAATTTTGCCGTCTTTTAGCAGTCAGATGTTGTTCATCGTCACAACCGCAGTAGTTGGTGAAAGCTATGGTAGCATATTAAGTTATGGACCACGGCAAAACAGCCCGGAAGATTTTAATTGCTTAAATTATAACAACGGCTGTGAAAGCATAAAAAGAATATGTTACATTAATTAATAGTCATTACTTTATATTTACTCTGTGTTTGTCAAAATGAAGAGAGACAACTATTCTGTGCAGAAAAAAGAAATGCAATTTCCCCAAAAGTTTTAAGTCAAAGTTAGGATCTTTATTTTAAGAAAATGCATTTGAAAATATTGGTTATAGTGTGTAATTATTAAAAGGATGAACAAATTATGAGAAGCAAATATTACATTAAAACTTTTACTATCTATTTCACAATAATGTAATACAAATAAGATATGAAATTATTTTTTACAAATGTTAAACAAACCTCTTTTATAAAATTAAAGATGTTACCTTTTTTTTAAACAACAGGGACCCGTGAATTAATCTTTCTGAATGGATCCAATACTGACTACTTAGGTGTAGGTTCCACAAGTATTACATATTAGCATATCACTACCAAAATTCCTTTGTCTGAACATTTTTTTATCTTGTCGGCTAATTTTGGGGACAGCTTTCCTGTTTTATATAAAATAAAGTTTTCTTAAGATGAATAAAACATTTGCTGTTTATTGGCTAATTCAATGATTCGACAGCAGAGTTCTGCTTGTTGATATTCAGAAGGTAAATTTTCGTCCTGTAACACATTTTGGCTTTATATTTAGGAAATACCGAATTGCTCTTCTGCTTCATAGGTAGATATTTTTTTCCTTTTAATGAAACAGCCTTCAGTACTTTCTCTAGTGTATTTTGAGATCAGTTGTCCATGCTCTCTCTCTCTCTCTCTATCGCGCATGATGTCATGAGCTAAAATTAATAGGTAAGGGCCATATGGTTACAGTTCACATAGTATTGTTTGTACCATAAAAGTTATAGAAAAATTAACTCGGATTATTGTCAATTGCTAGAAAAGTTCTAGATTTGGTTTCCTTTGGTTTTAGCGATCCCAAACAGTTATTTGCTTTTTTAATTAGAACCTACCCATCTATTTTGTTAATTAAGGAACTCGGCACTTTAACGAGAAGATGCAAGTTGTGTGTAGATGAGTCCTCTACTCTTATCCTAGAACTGCGGCGTGCATAAAGAAAAGGCCTTCAGATTAAGTTTGCTTGTCATAGCGAATAACTACGTGGCTTCAAGGGTACGAATTAAAATGCTGAAAACAAAGTGCTCAAAATTGCAGTGCTGGAGAATTTCGTGAAAAAAAATTTAATATAGAAGAAGAAAACATTATATGTGCCGTGTGTACGCTTAAACAGTCTCTAGATATTTTTCTAGAGACTTATGTGAAATGATACTGTATGCGAATATTCCTTTCAGAATACTGTATCATCTCCACTTGAAACCATTTCTGGGAAGAAAAAAAATTTAATAGTGTTTGACGCCCGTATTTACTACTGAGACACCAGACACCACAGGTGGTGGACACTGATGACACATGAGATGAAATGATAAATTGGGAAAAATTTTTTTAAGGAAGGAAACATTCCAGGTTCTAAATCTGGAAAATTAAACAAATTCCATATTGTTGATATATTAATAAGGTTATACACGTAATTATTTATTATTAAACTTTCTTTCTAATTATTTCTGTATTACGTCTGAATTTACACTACGTAAACTATATTAACCAATTTTCTACGAGATTCACCGCAATCTGTACTCGTAAGATGGGGCATTTGGCTAGAAGCTGTCTTCTATCATGATAAAGTCACAGGAATTGTTCAAGCATTTGACTTTGAAGATTCATTGGCTATTTTAATGACAAAATCCATCATTTCAGAATATATGCATTAAAATATACTTTTCATAAAGACAAATTATGGTAACTTGCCACAAATCATAATTAAACTGGAAACATCCGGTCTACAAATGTTCAAATGCGTTCATGTTTTTCTGAAAAAATTAGCAAGGCATCTCCAAGATGGTGTACCTATAGAGTGAAAGACGGATTCCATAGTGTTCTACGAAAGAATACTGGCTTATGAAATGTGCAATGTGAAGCAAATGACAATACGGAACTTTTCACTTGCGCACCATTAGTCTCATACGACGTCGAAACTTGACGCAATACAAATAAGAGGGATGTTCTAAACATTCTCGGCTTGACTCAGAGATGTCGTGAAGATTACTCTGATAGTTGTTAAATACCATTCTTTAGATGGCGCGCTATAAAGTTTCAGACGCGTAAGTGTAGTCACTTGTTTGTGACGATCGTGCAAACAAACTGCTGTTAACATTTTCTACAAAACAGATAAAACTGAAATAAGGCTGTGATAAAGTTCTTCGTTTTTGAGGATTTAATCCCAACAGAAATACAAAAGCAGTTAGATTCCAGCATTCTTCCCCTTCGTTTTCGATGGTTAAAAAGCGAGTTGCTGAATTTAAGCGTCATCATACATTCATTAAAGATGGTGAGTGCTCATTGCGTCCCAAAACTACTACTACCGACGAGATTGTGACAGAAATTCACAATGCGGCACTCAACGATTGACGATTGAAGGTATGCAATTTGACTGACATTGCATAGACCTCGATATGCTGTGTCCACTAATTTTACACGAAGTTTTGGGTATATCAGACAGCTTTCCGCTCGATGCGTGCCACCTTTGTTAACAACTGACCAAAAATGCATTCGAATGAACATTTTACAAGAGTTTAGACTTACTTAAACGCAATTCCAGTGAATATTTCCGGCGGTTCATAACAGCAGATGAATCATGGATTCATGCCAGAGATGAAGGAGCAGTCCAAACAGTGGATGGTAACAGGTGAAAGTTCACCAAAGAAAGCAAAAACAGTTCCATATGCAGGAAAAGTTGTGGCTACGGTTTTCTGGGATATTCTTGATGTGGTGCTCGTAGACGACCTCCAGAAGGTCAGTATCATCATCGGGTGGTATTACGCTTCACTACTTAGCGAACTGAAGGGTTCAGACTAAACGTTCACACCTTTTATCTTTTATCACGATAATGGGCCTTCAAACACGTCTGGAATTGTTGCTACAATACTGCTTGCCCTTCGCTTTCAGTGCTTCCACATCCACCATATTCGCCCGATTTGGCTCCCAGCGATTATTTTTTATTCTTAAATCTGAAGAAATGGGTGGATGAAGATTCCACCAAATGATGAAATTGAAACTGAGTCAGACGCTTATTTTTCACATCTGGACAAATGTTATTTTACTGAGGGTATTAAAAAGTTGGAAGATCGATGGATTAACTTTATTCATTCACAAGGTAACTTCATTTAAAATTAAAAAAAAAACTTTGAAATCTTGTGTTTTCTTGACAAGGTCGAGAACTTTTAGAGCGCCCCTATTATTGTCTAACTGAATAAACGTAGAACTTTTTCTATATGTATTGTGAAGTATTTGCATGGATTTGTTAGTTGCTACGTGCGAAATTTCTATTTCTCTTCCTTCCTTCTTCCTTTCATTTGTTTGATAACCAACATCTCGTGTCCTTTCGTTCAATAGTCTACACTGGTGTGGAACCATCGAGTATGATGACGTTATAGGCAAGCACAGGGTAATATTACTATTTTATTGCATTCAGTTGGATTGCTTATGCTTACAGTATTGTTAAATGCACTCTTTTTGAGTATTTAAGTTTGTTTCAATAATTCTTTATTATAATAAATGTATATTTGTTATAACTATTCTCCCGTAAATGAAACTATCTTCCTCTACACACTCAGGTGTCTTTCTGAGCACCATACCTAAATTAGAATCGATGCAAAAGCATCACCGGGAGGATGAGGTATTTAATGTTAAATAAATAAAATGTTAAAGCGTATAAATATGTATTATAATGAGGGACTTTAATATTAGGGCGGGAGAGAATAAAATAAAGTCTGTGAAATGGAAGTGACAATGATTGGGAGAAAGAGGAGGTAAAGTAACAGGAAAAGTGTTAAATTAATTAATTTTTGCTACGAGAACAATTTGACAATGTATAATGGTGTTAGGGAAGCAGAGTTTGGAAGCGAATTTACATTTATGAATATAAATGATCACTATTTGTGTAGTGAAGGCGTTGATGAAAAGCTTAATGAATTTAGGGTGATTGATGAAGTGGTCAGTGGTAGCTATTTTCCTTTGATAATGAAAATAAATTTAGGGGGAAGTAATGAAAAAGAGTAGTTAATATTTATAATCAGAGTTAAATGGAAGAGTTTAGTGTTTTTTTGGGAGGGGGAATTAAAATCAATAGAAAATCGGTTGATAAAATATGGAGTAGAACAGTTTAAGGATAAGAAATGTGAAGAGGGCAGTGAAAGGGATTGTAATTAATAGTGAAAAGAGCATCATGATGGAAACAAAGCAAGAAAAAGGAGAAATAAGTACAAATTGGTTTTATGCAGAATGCATGGAGATTAGAAAAGTTTTTAGATATTTAGATAGATGGAGAAGAATGGAGTATGATAGATATAGGCAATAGGGGATATAAATGTTTACTGGAGAGGAAAAAGGAGGAATGTGAACTAAAATGAATATAAGAATAAGAAAGTAGTAAGAGATAAAACTAACAAAGAAACATGGGCCATTCTGAAGAGTGTCTACAAGAAAAATTAAACAGTAGACGAGTTTACACCAAAATAATGGAAAAAGTATTTTGCAGAAATAGTTGGGGTAAAAATTGTAAAAAGTGGAGTGTTGATGTGTAATAAAAGAGTGGAAAGAGATAAGGGAATCACAAGTACTGAAATAAAATTAAACATTTGAAAAGGATTAAGGCAGCAGGTATAGAATGGATTGTAGGGAAATTTTGGAAAATGTTATATATGCTTAGTGATGGAGTATATAACGACAAAACTGTTTAATAAGGATAAAAAAGCAAGCAGTACCAAAAAATTGGAGAATAACTATGGTAGTACCATTATATAAAGGCAAAGACGATTTAAATAGTTCATAGAATTATAGAATTACTTTGTTATCAATTTTAGGTAAAATTTACACAGGAATAAGATTACAGGCATGTTACAGACATAAAAGAAGTTGTGCGAATTAGAAGCAGCATTCAGGAAAGGTAGAAGGGTTGTTGACAGTAAAATAATAATTCAAACTATGGTAAATAAGTAGCTAAGAAATAAAAGAGGTAGTGTGTATGGGCCCTTTGCTGATTTTGAAAAAGAATTAGACATAATAAGAAGAAATATAATTAAGTATAAAATAAAGTGTAAAGGAACAAGTGAAGAGTTTATTAAAGAGACTCAAAAGTAGCATAATGGAGTTAAGTTTTGCGTAAGTCACAGGAAATAAGATCACAGAGATGGTGGAAAAAAAGGTAGGTTTGTGACAAGGCTGTAAGTTGTCTCCAGTTTTAATTTATTTATTGATATTATGGGGAAAAATCTTAAACAGTAATTCTTACTGCACAGTTACTGGAAAGAGAGATATACCAGTCTTGTTATTTGCGGATCATTTAATGGTAGGTGCAATTGGATTGCAACGAGCCGTAAATGAGATGTATAGAATGTGGATTAAGAGAAAATGTCAGAAAATGGAAAATAGTAGTGTTCAAGAAGGGGAGTAAATTATAAAGGGATAAGGAATGGTTCTTGAACGGTGAGTCATTGAAAGTGGTTAAGAATTCAATTATTTGGGGGTGAGGTTATCAGTAACGGAGGGTGGAAACCATTAACAGTTGTTAAAGGTAAAGTAGCCGTGAGAGCAATTAAAGTATGTTAGACGAAAATTCCAAATATGTCAATAAATTGGTTTGAGGAAGTGTATGAAAAGTTAATGGAAAATTTAAAAAAAAATGTTATATGTAGTAGATGCATGGGAAACTTTTAAAAGTTGGTTGAAATTTTATTTAATTCTTAGCATGTTTTGAAGAAAGGTGTTGGATTTGCTTAAAACCTCGCCGAAAGGAGTAAGTTAGGAAGGGTTTGGTGTTGGAGAGAGTTCTAAAATATTTATAGGACATTGAAATCAGGGGAGCATGGTTCTAAAGGAGTGTGCTAAATATCAAAGGGAAGGAACAAAAGGTAATAGTTGAGTGGGAGAAATTTGGAAAGTTGGGGATAAAAATAAAATTTTGGAAGAAAATAAGGCCAATCATTAAAGATACAGAGAAACAAGAGATAACCGTTCTTTAAAAACGCAGAGAATAATTAAAAACAGTGAAAGATAAAGAGTTCTTTTACATGCCGTAAATCTACGACACGGGACCCACGGCTTTACTTTCCTTCCGAAGGAAGCCATACTTAGCATTTTTACGCCCAAAAAGTCTATCGATCCTGGCCGGGATTGAACCCACGCTTTTGCGTTTAGAAGGCAAGTATGATTACCGCTATACCACCAGGACCGATTTAAGTGCTGAAGAAACGGCGTTAAAATTAACGTTTGATACCCATCTACCACGAGTAGTCCCTTTCATGCGGAGAGAGTAGCGAATTGGATATTCTCAGGATTAAGGACGACTTCATTTACAAGGAGAGTAGCGAAGAAAGCGTAAACAACAGTAGCGGCTAATGAAATGGTGTTCCTTCAGAACGAATATACCCTTTATGCGGCAGCCATATATATTCATTACACTGAAGCATTTCTTATACTCAAAACTGTACGTCTTTAGTAAGGTCAGCTCGGCGTTTTAACTTGCTATGCAACTTAATACTCCTGTCGTACGTACCTTGGAAGAAAGACACCAGGCTTACTTATCACTGTACTCGTTACCTTGTTTGCCATATAGGAAACTGCCGCACGAGTTGTCAGTATTTGTATAGCTCTCCTTTCTAAATGCTCATTTCATTATTATTAATACCTGGCTAGAACAGTTCGAGACAAGCGACCTATGTTTACAGTCAGGCAACTGGAACAAGTCGGAAATGAAACAGAGGCCTTGTGCATTACCTTCGCAATGCTACGGTTTAACCATCCATATCTAGTTAATAGTTAGGAGTTAAAAAACTTGCATTTTCTGCCTGGATGCCCTAGTTGTCACAAGTTAAGGTAAGGACAAAATCACCTCTGTAAATTTTCTGGTTGGGAACTTCTACTATGTACCGCTACAGGTGGCCAAGGTCGTTAAAGGCGCGGACTCGTGAGCGGGAGGTCAGGGGTTCGAATCCTGCTAGAACCGTGTTCTCTGATTGAGATTTTTTCCAGGTTTTCCTCAGTCCTCATAAATGTAAAATACCGGGGAGATGCCCTAAACTTAGGCCTGGAACGTTTTCTTCCTTAAAAATCCTTTCCCAATATATCATTTCATTTCATGCACCATCAGTGTCCACCGCCTGTGGTTCTTCAGTAGTAAAAATGGGCGTTAATCACTATTAAAAAAATTCTACTATATTTTTCAAAGTCTTCCACTAAGACCCTTCTTTTGCGACATGTCAAGTATTATATTTCTTCAAATAAAATAAAAAAATATATACAACGTCGACTTTAAGATAGAGTGAAATGCTTTTGCCTCGGGTAGCATTAGAATTGCTTAACACAAAACCTTTCTGAACAGCGCAATGACAACCTTCAGAAAGTTCTAAGTGAAAGTAAATTCTACAACCATTGCATCAGGAAGCCAGGATAGTGGTGCAATCACATCAGTGCTTTATTTAGATTCAGATTAACGAGAAAAAACTTTTTTGCATACTTCAGTTTAGAGTTTATAAACATCGTAGTATTGATTAAAAGGAGCATTAAATCCTTACCCCATAATTGCCCAAGATGATGTTGCCCTTGAGAAGATTGGCGCGGAGCGTAATCTTGCCCAGACCTGGATGATTCACGTCGTTCTTCCCTCCAAGACGCGGACTCTCCAAGCGGTTACCTTGTACATCCTGAGGACAAACATGTATCTTTAAATGCTCTTCTTCTGCGTCAACTCATCCTTATGTGAACCAAATACCACTATTAGAAGAAAACCAAATGAATATGTAAGATGAAAAACAAAACAAAAAATATATAAGAAAAGTTGGGAGCATTTTTAATTTAAGAGTGCATTGCCCCATGACACTATCAAAATAGATTTTAATGCTAAGTTCACCAAAATTTCCATACATGCTTTTAAGATCTCATAAAACATATACATATTTAGTTATCATTTTCTATAACTGTTCACAACTTGTAAATAATCAGGAAAACTCATGGCTACAGTTTTCTGGGATTCTCATGGTGTGGTGCTCATAGACTTCTCCAGAAGTGCAGAATGCTATTCAGGCTAAACTTCAACACTTTGCAGCACATCACGATAATGCAGCTTCACAAATGTATGGGATTACTGCTATAAAACTGCGTGACATTCGCTTCCAAGTGCTTTCACGTCCGCCATTTGGCTCCCTGAGACTGCTTTTTGTTCTCAAACCTGAAGGTTCACATCAAGAATCTGAGAGATGTTTATTTTTCACAGTTGGCATCTTATTTAAAAGTTGGCAAGTCGTTGGACTAAATACATTGATTTACAAGGTGACTATGTTAGAAAACTTTTTTTTTCTCTTAAATCTTGTGTTTTATTGATCAGGCCGAAAATTTTTAGAAAGTTCCTCGTATATACCTATACAATGGTTTCTGCAACGTCGCGTTATGTCTTCCGACGCACGGAACTCTGCGACTAATTCATGCACCAAGGGTTAGGCGTCTGGAAGATGTTCTGGCTTATATTGCGAAAACCACCACGTGAGCATCAGACAAGCCGGAGTCGAATTACGACTTCCATTCATCGAATACTTCAAGAACAGAGCCAATAAATGAATTTAAAATCAGAATTACATATTGTAATGGGATGACACGCTGTCTTCAACAACAGCCGGATTTCATTCGGAAAGTTCTTTAGTCAGAATGAAAGTACCTTCACCAATACTGTCGGTGTAAACGGAAACATCATGGTGTGCTGGGCAGATAGCAATCCTCGATGGCTTCGTGAGCATTTGTGGAAGCTAAACGAATAGTGAGGTGGTTTAGGCGATCATCTTATTGGGCCGGTCTTTCTGGAAGGCGATCTCAATCAGGGACATTTCTTGGATTTCTTGCCAACTCGTTTAATGGGATCTTTTAGAGGGAAGCTGGCAACAGATGGATGGTACCGGCACATTAAAACCTCATGGTACAGGGGTTTCTCTATCTTACCCTGTCCATGGAGATGGTTTTGCCTCCTTGTTCACTTGACCTCACACTCATATATTTATTTCTGTTGGGACTACAAAGCATGCATTTACCGTAACAGGCCACAAAACATTGTCATTAATGCTTGCCGCAATGTGATAACCAGATCCCCCGTAAGGTACATCAGGATACAGAACGGAGTCTTTAAAATCGCATACGCCCCGAGGGAAAAGGAACAACAGCTATGAGGCCTATGTTATACTTAGTGATACGACATTGTTTTCTAACCTAAAATTTAAAAGTCGCTATAGTGGCACCAATATTTGTTTCTTTACAATAAAATTCGGTATATAAATTTTAATAAATAAGAAAAACAGTTTCTGAAAATTAGGAAAATTGAGCAATATGGAGTAAAGGTATACTTGAAAACCTAAATTTAAAAACTGCTCTTTGGTTTAATTTTCTATATCGTATATTGTTTTAAAATAAAAGGAGAAATTAATTCAGCATATAAACTGTACTTATAACGCTGCATATGTTTCATTTTAGCAAAGTATCGTTAGAGAAGGTAGCAGCTGTGAAATATTAATATAATACGTGTTTGAGATTTGTATCTGTATGTAAGAACGCTCTGTAATACACTTAGATAAACGTTTTTAATACAATAAATTTAAATTTCAAAGTCAACGAAAATCGGTGAAACTTTCGATTTTTCTTTGCAGATTGTGTATATTGTTTAGTATGTTGCAATTGTTTTTAAATAGTAGCATGTTTTTGTTTTATTGAAAACAGCGAACATTTCTTTTTAAATACAGAATGTTACCCAAAAATGTTACTTAAGTGAATGTGCAGATATCAATGGGTAAGTTCTTAAACATGGCTACGTCTAAAAATGTTTAAATGTATAGCTTGGTATATCAATGGTCACATGCCGCTTAAATATACCATTAATTTTTGTATAATAATAATAATAATAATAATAATAATAATAATAATAATAATAATAATAATTATTATTATTATTATTATTATTATCATCATCATCATTATTGAGATTAAACCACAAAAATTAATGGTATATTTAAGCGGCATTATTATTATTATTATTATTATTATTATTATTATTATTTTAAAAATGTTGTTTCTTTTTTTATTTATAGATTGCAAGAATTCTAATTTTTTTCCCCTAATACCACACAGTAATGCCATAAATTACTTCATTTCATGAATTAACAGAGCCTAATTTGAATTTTATAAAAAAATTATTAAAATGTTATTTATTCGCTTAGTTTAAGCAGCTCCTGAGGTATCACGGGCGGTGGACACATGAGATGAAATGATAAACTGGGAAAGGAGTTTTTTTTTAAGGAAGGAAGCGTTCCAGACTTAAATTTAGGATACCCCCCGCATTTGCAATTTATGGCCGAGGAAAACCTGGAAAAAACCTCAATCAGGGAGGACGGTGCTGGTGGGAAATCGAACCCCATACCTCCCTCTCACGAGTCCGCGCCTTAACGACCTCAGCCACCCATGGCGGTATTAATATTGTTAAAGTTGCACTTTTTAGCTGATTTTTTCTGAAGGTAAAGCAAAAAAAAAAAAAAAAAAAAAAAAAAAAAAAGGCCCGAATGTAACATTTTTGAAATAATTAAAGATAATGTGCCCCTGACTGTCAAAGAATTTCATATGTACAGTGATTCACATGGAGACCAAAACAAAATAATTACATGATAAACTTCTCACGGCTCTTACAGGTACTGAGAAGTTTGACAAAATTGTTCACTCTGTTTCTGTTCGTGATCACTGTTATATAGCAGCCTGTGACCGTGATTTTGGTCTAGTCAAGCGTGTTCTGAAAAAATGTGATAGATTTTTATAAACCTATTCAAACCTGTGAAATGATTTGTTCTGCTAAAGCACCAGGCACATGCTATGTAATGTGAAACAAGTTAAAGGTATTGCATTTCGTTAGGAGAGTGCATAGAAAGGAAAGCTGATACAAGCCCCTTGTTCGTCCGAAGTTAGAATATGGATCATCTTGCTGGGATCTCTCTCGAGAGGGTGTAGAGAACGGCAACCAAATTCGTGAAAAGAGGCAGAGAGCGTGGGTTCCAAAAGGTGCAGGATCTGGGATGGGAATTCTTGACAGCTAGAAGCAAAAACGCGAGGCTTTGTGCACTTTATGACGTATAAGGGTCATAGAGCATGGCAGGATGCAGAACTTAAACTTAACATACCCTCATATTACTCAAGGGGAGATCATGCATTTAACATTCAAGGAAGCAACAGAGGACGACGTAGGACATTTTTCGTTCTTAAATGGAACCATCAATGATTGAAATAACCTCTACAGCAGCGTTTGAAGGTTGTCCTCTAACAGTTAAAATATTAAGAAAAACTTTGATAAATACTGTAGTTCATACTAACTAATCGTTAACTTTAAATAGGTTGAACTACATTTAATTAGATTAAAATATATTTGATATTGATATGTACTTAATTAGATTAATATATATTTAATTAAATTCAACTGAATTTAACCAGGTTGAAATGAATTAAAATATATTAAAATACGTTGACGCGTTTTTAATTAAATTGACAGGTATTTATTTAGGTTGAAAAATTTTTAATTATGTTTAAGTGGTTTAATTAGTTGACCTGAATTTAATTATATTAACATGTATTTAATTAAGTTGACATGTATTTAATTACGTCAACATTTATTTAATTATTTTGACATGTATTTAATTACGTTGTCGTCGTGTATTTAATTATGCCAACATATATTTAATTAGGTTGAATGTATAATTATAGCTGCAAGCTGTAATTATTATTTCCCAATTTTATCACTTCCTAAGTCAATTGCGTATTGATTCAATATATACACATTCACAGTTCGCATGTTTCTTCCGATGATATGCTGCATTGTAACCCTGGTGGCCAAAAATAGTACAATAAATTATGTATTTGTCTACAGAACCCATAGAAACTCTGGTCTACGATCTCAAAACGATATTTAAATTTCAAAATTCATGGAATTTTGCTGTGATAGTTTCCATAAAGGCACCGTAGTCGCATAGTTGGGGGCTTCAAGATTAACTTTGTTTTATGCCAAAAATACGAACAGAATGGCACATTCCCAGTGCTATTGGAACAGATATACCTATTGTCTAAAGCGCGCATAAATGAAAGAAAGAGCTGGGAAACATTTAAAAAAAAAATTAATTAAATTCTTGAAGAGAGCCAGGGGATCTTGAATTAGGCAACAACTAACCTCTGTCAATACATTTTTTGTTATTTTACAATGTAGCTTACAAACAAATTTTTTATAAGAAACGTTGCGATACTGGTATGTTCAAGAAATAAAAATACCGTGCATAAAATCTGATAATAAAAATATTGAATAAAATAGAAACACAAATTAATATTTTATTTGTGAAAGGCTTACGTCAGCAATTTTTAAACACACACTTTTTCTGAGGACGCAATATTATATGAAATTTAAATCTGCCTACCAAATTATGTTAATCCATGTATAGAATCATTACACGCTTAGAAATTTACATTATGAGAACAGGTTTGAAGCCGAAATGTTTTTTTAATTTCTCAAAACTTTTGATTGAAGTTCTTTCATATATATTACAATGATACATCATCTAGATGCCACGAGAACAGAAGTTTGACTGTCCAGTTGTTCTTTGATGAAATCTTCAACGTATACAATACAACTTACCAGATAGTTAAGAGCACGCATGGCAGAGAGAAAGGCCGGAAGTTCCACGAGTTTGTTGTTTGCCAACAACAGAATCCGCAGTCGTGGAAGCCGCGTCAGGGACCTTGGCAAAGATGTCAGAGCATTGCGATCCAGTCGAAATTCCTCCAAACTGCAAAACAAATTATGGACATGAAATTCGCTGTATTATTAATCGACACTCTAGCATAAATATTTTCCCTCAGCGTCCCAGGTTCGTAATTTGAGACTGTAACAAATCCCATCCGTAATATCTGAAAGATACAACGTAATACTATATTGCAATAAATTTACAATGAATGCCCATCTGTAATGTTCAATGAAATGAAGCATTATTTACAGAGACAGTGCAAAGTACCTTGACTTATGGGTAGACAAACATGTAAAAGGGTGTCTTCACATTAAAAAGTTAGTAAAATGTACTTTTCTTTATGTATAGTCTCAAAAACCATGCAATTAAGACAATGCCTCCCACTATATTATACCAATTTTATTATTTTGTATTATTTATTGAGAGTCATTGGAAGTTTTAAATATATCATTTGTACCTTGCATTTACATTTTCGAAGCAATGATACTTGTGAAAACCAAATTAGATAATACCTACATTACAAATTCACAAATACATTGAGATCATTGTATTTGTTCCGCCACTTAGATAGACTTATTCATTTTCAATCATTGAGACTTACCAAGCGCTGTTCTCTCTTTCAGTCAGTTGCAAGCGAGATTTCGACAGAGTCGAACAGTTGTGTTGTGCAGTCGAAAGTGAGATTTCATTAAATAGTATAGTAATGTTGTGCAATGGTGCGATCTTCAAGGCATACATCTGGTACAGAAAGTCGTGTGGCAGAATGACACAGTGTTTAGGCAAGTTGTTACAGAAGTTTCATGAAACTGATTCTGTAACGGAATGGAAAAAATTCGCAATCCATCACAGGATTGCACCGTATATTTGGTCCCGGAATTATTAGCCGTGGTTTATGGTCTCTTCGCTCCCATTATCTTACGGTTTGTAATTTTTTATTTGGGGAACTTTGAAAATAGAGCATATTTAACTAATTCTCACACATTGGAGGAACTTAAAGAAAACATTTGACAAGAAGTTAGGTCTATTAGCGATAGGGAATCTGATGCATGAACGTGATAATTTTCTAAAAAGATGTGGATTGTGTTGAAGGATAAACAGGAGTCATTTCCAGTATCTATTGAAAGTAGGGTGAATATAATATATTTTTATTTAATATGTGTGTCTAAGTGCTTGAGCGTTGTGAGTCTATGAAAGAAAATAACCGGCGGCAACACGGGATCTAATCGCCGTATGGCCTGAATTATGTACTGGAACTTTTAAACTGCTTTCATTGTACATTCTTATAATGTAAAGAAGAAGGAAGAACTTCCACACAATTAGCCATACTATAAGCCAATTTGGGTCTTCAGCTGGTCTACTTCTTTACAATGGACTACCGGATTGTCTGAAAGAAATACCTGTATTGCATAAATTCAAAACAAAAAATTCATACTATAGCGTTGTTACTTTTGCTATAAGGAAACTTATTTTGTTATTATTTTTAAATTGTATTATTTTCTTTATGAACTTGTCCATGCTTAATATTACGTTAAGAAACTAGCTATTTAGTGTATCGTGTAATAAGATCAAAATGATGAATACACCACCATCCCCCCCCCACACACAGACAAGGGTAGCCGCCGAGGTCGCTAAGACACAGACTTGAACGGGTCTGCGGTTCGATTCCCACTAGAACGCCCTCGTTGACATTACATTCGTCCAGGTTTTCCTTCACTTTCATTCATGGTAAATGTCGGAGAGGTACCCTAAATTAAGTTTGGAACATTTCCTTTAAAAGCAATCTATATAATTACATCTTATGTACCATAATGCCAACGGCCTGTTATGCTACAGAAGTGAAATTGGTGTTAAATATTATTAAATCTTTCATATTCCACCATGTTTATTCTCTCATAATCAGGAACTTAATTTTCGCTGTGTGAATTTTAAATGTGTATTTTTTCTTACCTACTCAAGTTTCCCTGTCATATATGATTGAAGTTCAGCAATTGCATTACAATGTCTTACTTATGTACTTTTCTTTTTTAAAGTTCTGCTTATGTAACCACAAATACGAAAAAAGAAACCTGTTATGTCCCCCCCTCCCCAATAACGCAACGTCATCAAAATGTAATATATTTTTATTATAAATATTTTTAATTGTAATAGAAAAGTTACAAAGAATTTTGTTTTTTTATTTTAAATAAGAAATTGCTTGATAACAATTGTTTAAAATATTATTAAAATGAATTACATTGGATTATTGTTGGGGTCTGCAGTCATATACCTTGGCACTTGAACCACAAGTGACCTTTGTTCACTCTTTCATCCTAACTTTGTAGTTTCAGATTTAGAGCTTCGATGAACTCTTAAGAATCTTCCGTGCAACATCTCCTGAAGAACTGAATTCTTATAGAGATGTTCTTTGTCTTCCCAGAGTTTCACACTGTAGTAATATGTGCTTTTACATTCTCATCTGACTGTTCACATAGATAACATGTAGTATTTGCATTACAGAGTCATCGTCCTCAGGTGTTTCTGGAACTGTCAATATCCACTCATCTTTCCTACAGATTTCCTGAGTTACTTCCTTTTCCTACTCAGTAGGTCTTTAGCCAGTGTGCTATTAGATTTTTTAATTAGACTTTTCTCGATTCTTGAGATCAGGAAAGCTCTTCCATCTTGTGTGATGTTCTTTCTTAGTCCATTGATGCACTACGGTTCAGAACTTTTCTTGCTAATGTCGCAAAAAGATTCAGGGACCCAACAAAGGTCTAATTGATTCTTTTGTGGAAAGATCGGCGAGGGTTTGGAGACATTCCCTTACAAGTCTAGAGTTGCACTGATGAGATTAAGTGCACTAAGTGAAGATAGTTGATTAACAGAATTCATCCTCTCACAGAGGTTAAGGCAGACCAGACGTGCAATTACTTCTGTGAAAATCTGTAACAAAGTTTCCAAGACTTACGGAGATCTTTGTTTCTGGAGATAAACCGTAAACTGCAGTTCCTGAAGAAATTCCCATTCTATAGAAGACCCTAGGTGAATTTTTTCCCATCTCTTTTGTTATCGGATGCCATGTTAAGCACTGTGTTAGTAAGTACACCGATTTTATTGGAGTGTCCATTATGATGACTTTCTCGTTCATTTGCTTATCGAGCTGCCACCCCGGCCTCTCCTTTAATTGCAGAATTGCAAGTAAAATGTCCAGTGCATTAATTATACAAAGACAAGTTTGTTCCGTGCTGTTATTTGTTAAGCCTTTTTTTATCTCGCCAGAGCTCCATATGTTATCTGTGGTCTCATAGCTGCAACATACAATGGTGCATACCGCGCGTTCCAAATCGTCTAGGCCAAATTTACTCCCAGATACCTCACTCTTTATTAAAGTGAAAAAAATTGTAAATAACTTTAATTCCATTGAATAATCGCTAGATTTTCGAAGTATATTAAATAAAATACTCAAACGAAAAACCTTTTCTTAGATGCATTTCTTTAGAAATGTTTTATTTCCATTTCCTTACAGTATCACTTAGAAAACTGAATGGTAATGGAGATAGATCGGATCCTTGACAGAACTTGATATTGATAATATGCTATCTTTCATTTTTATTCTTATTCCTTTACCTAGGTAATCCTTGGAACAGAAAATATCCGACTTAAGTCCCTAAACACTCGTTGATAGCAGTTGTTTAATTATATAATTTTAATAAGTTCATTTTCACATATATGTATATTACGTAAAGGCTATAAAGCTCAATATAAAGCTATAAACATTTAACGGCAAAAGCTATTTAGCTATGTTAATTTAAGAAATTCATTTACATATGTTATTATGTAAGATAAAGACTATAATATTTTATTTGAAACTCAAAACATTCATTGATAATATGTTTTAATTATATTAATTTAATAAGTTCATTTGCATATGTTTTTATATTAGATAAAGAATATAAGGCTCAGTATAAAGCCACGAACATTTAATGGTAATGGCTATTTAGTTATGTTAATTTAAGAAGTTCATTTGGGTATTATATTACGTAAGACAAAAAGCATAATATTCGATTTAAAGCTCCAAACATTAATTGATTACATGTTTTTAATCATATAAATTTAATAAGTTCATTTACACATGTTTTATGTTAGGTAAGGACTTTAATTTTCAACTCAAATAACAATGAACTCAAATACAAATCGTACAAATCTAGTAAGCTCACTTGTATAGATTTCTTGTATCAGATATTACAACGAATGTCTTAATGTTTGTTTGTTGGCCTTGATGATAATACTTAATAATATAAATGTAACGGTTCAAAGGTAAACACACATAGCCAAGAACATGAAAAGATTAAACTACAGATAAGAATACTATGTGAATCAATCAGTGGCAAGCGTAACAACATTAATAATGTGTGCCAAGAATGAAACACGAGACAGACGGATTTATTGCAACTAAATAGAAATTAACGAATTTCATTCACTTAGTATATGTATGTTGAAAATATAATGCATTGAATGAATAGTATTATTACATTCCTATTGTAATAAGTAAGGTTTATATCTCAAAATGTGTTAGTTGTTTGTTGGATTCCGTAGAGAGAAGTTGTGTTTTAAATTCCATTAGCAAAAATCGTGATTAGTACTCCATATAGTGAAGCAGCATTTTAACATTACGTAAAGATAAGTGACGGTTAATATTTCGTGGAAGAAATTACAAAATTATTAATAGTGGTGAATGATAGGAGTTGGGCGTTTGGATTAATATCCATATAGGGAAATAGTATACGAGTTACAACAGGACAAAAAGCACGGTTTTCGGGAAAGAAATATAAATTATAATACGCCTGTCTCGTATCCAGTCTGCATCTAACAATATTCTCAGAGCATATCGTAATCAGAAAAGTGTAATGTTGTGTGATAATAACAAAACATTAATAAACTCCGTAGATTTCTACCCAATGAGATTTTGTTATACTTAAAACACACTCCTTTCACCCCAGAAGTATCAATGTGAAAAATCCAGCTATAATACCAAATCCTGAACTAGCTGAGCATATTTTGGGGATAGTTAGGAACTACGTCAACGTCGACGACACACAAATTTGGCATTCAACGTCTAGGCGGCGTGAACCAGAATTCCGCTACAAATTTGGCCCCTAATGTGTTGGTGTCTCGTCATTTTAATTCCGCTACATCATTTAATATACAAAACACTCCGCATTGTACACCTCTCAACTTATCAGCTTATCTAGTCTATAAAAGCAAGGTATGTTTCTGCTTTAAAATAAATTATTTTCTACAATATTCCAAAGGAATGTAGCTATTGCTTTTGTACACATGAAATGCTTTTTGAAAAATTTCTTCAAATCTCCATCGATCCTACCTACTAGGCATCGATAATAACAATGAAAAACATTTAGATTTGTATTCATAAATGTGTCCATTGGACCGTTGGGGGGGGGGGGTAACCTAAAGCGAAATTTTAGAGAAAAAATGTAAAAATCGCTCTAGCGGCCGCAATTTTTGTTTCTTCTCAACGAAAATCGGTATATGCCATTGAAATAAAATAAGAAAAATAGTGTCTGAAAATCAATGAAATTAGTTAATTAGGAGAGCCGGTTTACCTCCTGAAACCCAATATTTAAAACATTCTCTAGCTGCACCATGTGATTTTTGCAACAAAACTCTCCATATTCCATTTAAAGAAAATAAGAAAAATAGTTCTTGAAAATCAGGAAATTCGGGTCATTGAGAGTCTCCATGAAAGCCAACATTTAAACATCGCTCTAGAGGCACCAATATTTGCATCTTCACAACAAAATTTGGTATATACGTACCATTTAAATAAAATAAGAAAATAGTTCCTGAAAATGAGGGAAATTGGGTATACTGGAAAACCGAAATTTAAAAAGCACTCTTGCTTTTAACTTTCTCTATATTGTTTTAAAATAAAGAACAAATTAACTCGGCATATAAACAGCATTTATAACTGTACATATGTTTTATATTTAACAAAAACATCGTCTTGAAGATAGCAAATGTGAAGTATTAATTTGATATTTGTTTGAGAATTATATTTGTATGCAAGAGCGCTATGTGATAACCTTCAGAAAATGTATTCGTTATATGTAACATGCTTTTATTACAATAATATTTAAATTAAATTTCAAAGCCAACTAAAATTGATGAAACTTTCGAAAATTTATTATTGATTGTGTATATTTGCTCAGTACATCGAAATTGTTTTTAAGTAGTAACATATTTTTGTTTTTTGAAACATGAACATCATCATCTTAAATACACAATGTAACTCGAAACTTTCTGTTATTCAAGAGAGTGTAAAGATGATATCAAGGACTCGGTTAATAAACATGATTATATTTAAAAATATCCACATAGAATAGCTTTGTCTATCAGTGGTCACATATTTCGTTTAAGTAATGGTATTAATTGTGGTTCAATCTCAATAATAACAATTCTAAAAATGTTTTTTCTCTTTTGTGGCGATTAACAAGAATTCTAATTTCGTTCCCCTAATGTTATACGGAAATGTCATAACATAAATTGTTTCATTAATTAATAAGGCCATAATTTGGATTTTACATTAATTTTTAAAGTTATTCAACTTGGTGAGTAATTCGCTTAGTTTTCGCAGATCTTGTGTGACGGACTTTTTAATTCTTTTCTAAAGCTTTGAGTTCTTCTATAAAAGTTTGTTGGAAATTGTTTTATTAGTTTAATCTCATGATGTTTTATTAAGTAAATTGAAATATAGCGTCTGTGATAATTCTTGAATATTTAGTGCTCGTTGAGGGGAAGTTTTTATACATTAATAATACAATTATGAAATTTGGGACATAAGTAAAGGACCTTATGAAGCCCCTTTATTTTCGTAATGGGTGTTTTTGAAAATACAGAGTTTTAATTTCAAAATGTACTAGTCTGAATGACCACATATTTTAAAAATAAATTAATTAAATTTAAACTAAAACCACATCAATTTAGATATCGAGCGAAAATTGAAAAACAATGTTGAGTATATTTGAAAATTCACCCTCTCACTTCCAGTAACCTACATTTTGAAATTTCAAATGGCTTGCCTACTTTACGATACATTTTAAAGAGGAGTACTCTGATCTCATTTACGTCACCAAAAATTCATTTCATATCCCTACAGACCGACATCTATAGCATTCAGTTCACAATCCAGAGGTCACGAGAAGAAGACAATAAATAAAGGATAAAATAGGGGATTAAATTGTTATATTATTGTTTTCTATCGCTGCTTAACAAAATCGCTTGTTATTATTGTAGGAATAACTTGGAAAGGATAAAAATACAACTATTGTGCATTTAACGCAAAGTTGTGTTTTGATATAAATAAAAAAGAAAAGGGGCTATAAGATTCGAAATAGGATCTATTACTGCAATATTAATCATTGTAATATTACATAAAATACATTTTGTACTTACCCTGTAACTAACTAAACTATTTTCTATTCAGTACAAATTCAAATAACGACAATACAGGTTTACCAGATAGAAAACAAAAGATGTGATAACACTTTAATCCTCTTTAAAATGTATGTATCATTAGATGGGGATAACTGGTTATGTGGTGAAAACTAAAACCCAGTCGGCATTGATTTTAACTTCCCCCTAAATATCTAAACTGACTTCTTTTTTAACTTAAATACATTTTAAATTGATAGCTATTTAAACTGACAAGTTTTGAAATGGCAGCCCTGTATAAAGAAAACTACTTTGAATTATTAAAAAACTGATTTTTTTTGCATTGCATTTTCCTCAATGAAGATAAAACAAAGCGTATACTTTTTTTTTTATCAAACAAATCATTGATTAAAATTGTTAGGGTTACACTTTGATTTATTTTATTGTAAAATGATCTATTTATATTTATTGAAACTAAAACTTTTACATCTTAATATTCTGCGCACTTCCATAGTAAGATAAATTACCAAAACTTAAAATAAAATTAAGGAAATTAATCTTTATACTATTTTAATTTTTTTGTGTGTGAATAGGTATTATGCTTTCTTCAATTATTTTATTATTAAAATAAATTTGAAAACTTAAATAAATAAATATGTATAAACACACATATCTTAAATAATGAAATTAAGTAAACCTTAATGTTTTTCAATATAATTGATTTTTAAAAATTACGTCAAATCACTGTTCAGTATTTTCGGCAAAAAAAACAAAAAGTCAACGGCCAAAGCGGAGTTAAGAATATTGTTTTATTTATAGTATCCTAAAAATAATGAATTGTTCTTTTCTACAACATATTTTCTGTAGTTTCATAATTTTATAAATTTTTATTTATTTAAATATACACGATGGTCTAATAAACTAGATATAAATTTAAACTGAGAAAGATAATCTTTATACTATTTTAAAATTTTTGTGCACGAATACGTTCTGTACTGCTGTTAAATTATTTTATTAATAAATTTTATTTGAAAACCCCAAAAGTGAAATTTAATTTAGTTATTTTAGTTATATACCAATATATTAAATGACGAGAAAGTAGATTTTAATATTTCTCAGTATATTTTACTTTTTGAAAATTAGGTCAAATTACTGTTTACTGTATATTTAAACTTTGCAAAAGCGCTTATATTAACAATGGCATGTAGCAGGTAAACAAATATTTAAATAAAACCCAAGAATAAAATTCTAAAACTTGACATTTAAGAAATCAGCGAAATATATCCTGTTATATATAATTCTCTTTTTTCAGAACATTTTTACTAAAAGCGCAAAAAGCCCTACCCCAGAGAGTTTGGAAATTTTGCTATATATATATATATTGCAGTGAGAATAAAAATAATTTTGGAACATAGTTGAAGATTTATATTTACACTTTAATGGATATAATGGATATTTGGTATGTTTTAAATTTAATAGTGCACATAAATTCTGACTGAGGAAATACCATGCCACCAGGGTGAATTAAGCACCAACTTAAATGCTGATTCAATAAAAATGGATTACATAAGCCTAATCCAATGTCACCGTGTTTTGCGATTTTTTCTTCTTTTTCTGTAATAATGAAATGAACGTAACACAAGTGATATGCGACACTTACCAACACTCAAAACCACACTTTTCACAAACACACACATGCTTGTTTTTTTAAGGCTATATTCCACCTGATACACGGCGCACCTACTGGTCACTTCAACATACAGGTGCTGGAACAAATGGGGGGAACCTGACGTAATAACGTGCCCGTCTCGTCTCGCGAGGGCAGGAGTCCGTGAAGAAAGAGAAACAGCGGAAGTTGTAATTAATGTCGGAACATCGAAATACTGCACAAACTCCATCGACACCAATGTCACAGCTTAACAACTCATTTGACCCCATCTTCCCTTAGGGCGGAAATCAAAATATATTTCATTTACTCTTAGTCACGATTATTAGTAATGGGGATTTGCTCTTCCAAGGCGATGTTCAATTGTCTTAATTCCATGTAAAAGCACGCTTAAAGACTGCACCTACTCACAATTTCAACACCTAATAAAAAATATAGGAAATATATATTATGCAAGACATTCATTCTTCGATTTTATAATCTTGCAATTGCGTCAAATGTTTAAGACTATAGAGAGCAATATCTGCAAGATGATCCTTTCGCTAGAGGCCCCAAAGTATTTTATCTAACAATATATGTTATTTGGACAATAGCTTACAAATTTATATAGATACATATACCTTCAATGATGCAAAACAGGACCTGCTCATAATCTATGCTGAAAACGATGCGGAATATAGGCAAATGAAGGCCATTGGACAAGCTCATTGTATTGCCGGAATTTTCATGCTATTTTTTTAAAGGTATATGTTTATAAATTAAAAAGCCATTATCTAAATAATAAATTTGTATAGACAATAGTTTGGGCCTCTAACCTCTGTATATATACATAACAGATCTTCCGTCCTTAGAAGAATGGATGACCACAAAGATCCGAAATCAGTATAATTAAATTATTAAGACTGTAAAAAATTATGGATATATATGATATGAGATATATATATATATATATATATATATATATATATATATGAGTAAAAATTAATCACTTAAAAAGAAAATATGAAACAATAGAACTACACAAGAAGAAAACAACATAAAACTTTGTTTAAAAAAGCGCCAAATTTTAAGGATTATGAGTAAATTTAGACAAACACTCCGGCATTAGCACTAGGCACGATTTTCAAGGGAAATATTGATGTTAACTAACGAAAAATACACCAGTCAAGTATAAAGAGTCAATTTTATATTTTATTTGTAAACGATTACCATCTAATGATGGTAATCTTGCTTATTGAATAAAAAATCATGAAATACAAAAGATGCATTTTGGTGTCACATCCATTTAAATTCTTTTCCTTAATATTTATACTCTTAAGAATAAGTATTCGAGTATTAACTTAGTTTTATCTTTATAACCTCTCGTTCATATTCCGTAACATGAGAGCAGTAATTGTTTGTTTTTCTTTTCATCCGCTGTTCATATGTTTTTAAGACGTGTGTGTTATTTCACAAAGCTGCCTGTAATTTTTCGTTCCTGCGAAGGATTTCCTGGGGAAGTTGCCTTAGCCGTGTTTGCTGTGAAGAAATTCTACGACTTGAATACAATTGAAAACACCTTTACAAAACTTTTGATACTTGATGACTCTGTTAGAGGAAAGCGATGATTGATTGTTTTTACAACATTAGTTTAAGACTAGTTACATAACAATCTCTTTGTAAATCGGAATGCAATAATAAATTATTTACATAGATGCTTTCAGAATAACTGTTCAAATAAATCGATATACAAACTTGGTATGTGTATGTACGCCACTCAACCGACATTTATAAATTACCACAAAGTGAGTGTGCACATTATACAGCAAGTTTGATTCCTAGAGAACGAGTGCAGATATTATTATTATTATTATTATTATTATTATTATTATTATTATTATTATTATTATTATTACAGTTCAGAGTTCGTGATCGCAGGTACCCCGTCGTAAACTTATATTTTGCGTTATAAATGCAGCAAAGCTCTACATTATTATGTTCGCGTGCTTGTCTTTTGTTTTTCCCTACTAGGGGAAACTGCGAACTATCTTCAAAGGTTTGTCGTTTATTTTTCAGAAATGCCAACGCCTATGGTATATAATTTTACTATATAGTACTGTTCCGCTTAATGTAATATTTTTCACCACCAGGGCGAATCTTCTCAACAGTTGTTCATCTGTTCGAGCAATTCCACGTTTCCATGTACCAACATGATATTTTCCATTTTTCTTCGCCATAGCGGCTACATGCATGACCTTTAACGGATTTTCCTTTATTTTTTAATTTTACCATATGAGTTAATGCTCAATGTGATTGAATGTGTGCATTATGGGAATGTGTACAACTTTTAGAAATTAGTATGGGTATTTGAATGAACCAGTATGAGCTTTTCTAATTTTACTGAGAAGTGTATACGTATAGAGCAATTAGTATACATGTTTGCATGAAGCAGTTGTAAATTACAATTTATAATCGTGAAAAGGAAGTGAGGGGAGGCCGTAGCGTGCAGCAGGAAAACCCTGGGTCCTCCTATTTCTAGTATTTACCCAAGATTTGATTAGGTTAGGGTGTGTGTGTTTGAGTTGATTTCAATTTTAGAGTGTTATATTTTTTTTAAATTCATTTTCAGGCTTGGAGGAGACTGCGACCGGAGATTAGTAGCTCGCGATTCCAAAACCCAGAAATGCTATTATTTATGAGCATCCAGTGCACGCCATTTTGCTTCTGTTGATATTATTAACTATATTTAAACATGACCGTGTGCAATTTTGGTATGTTAACAACGTAAAGTCAAAGAGCGGGTAGTTTGTTGTGTACTATTTACCCATTATTCTATCTGTATTTTATTTGCTACTTTGGAAACGTGTTACTTTTATCCAGTAATAATGTTTGCATGCAATATTTTATTTCAGGTAATTTTTAAAATGGTTTATGAAATTTCTTGCTATTCACCATTATCCTTTACATTCTAGTGTACCTATAGCGCATTTCTTATTTTTGGTTCAACTGTGACGTAAGCACACTACTCAGCAATTTCGTCCTTCTTCGTTGGATTTCAGCTATAAAAGATTTTTTGGAAGGGTGGGTGGCGTGTTCAGTTTTAACCGAGTCACACCATTCCCATTCAACTGTTTTTATTACATTTACTGTTATTCTAAGTAAGTTTAATACTTTAATTGTCTCTTGTCCTTTGTCCCTATATAAAAGTTTCACCAAATCGATATGGTGTTAAAAATGCGTGTCTACAGTACATCTAGGCTATGGTATCCGCTGCCAAAGCTTTACCTTAGCAGCGAGGGTTTAGCGTGTTTCTTTATTTTTATCGAACTCGAGAGAATAACAAATATTTAGAGATTATCGATTTATTTTAAGTTCTCTCAATCACGATTCATACATGAGCTTCTGTGATAGCCTTGGTAGCCTCCAGTACGCCACACGTATAAACCTGATGGTTAGTTTCAGCATCTCAATTAGTTGATAAGTAAAATCTTTTAAAATGCCTAATTGTAGGTTCTGGTGATATAGTGATTACCCATACTTGCCCCCTAGGTCACGGATTCAAACTCGGCTAGAATTTATGGAATTTTTAAGGACATGAAAGTCCTGTATGGCTTTCTTCGGAGGTGAAGTTCACAGATTTATGGCATGTAAAAAAAACCTCAAGTCTGAGAGAACAAAATGCCCAATAATAATAATAATAATAATAATAATAATAATAATAATAATAATAATAATAATAATAATAAATTAATAAGTTTTAATAAATTAATAAGTTTTAAAATAGAAAACTGATGTGTGGTTATGTCAGCTCCACTCTACGATACCCCAGACGATATTAGTGCAGCTCTCGCCTATAAGCAAAACTCCCCATGTTGGTTCATTGTTCATTGGATCGCTCTGTATAACATAAACGGAGCTGAAAGAATTACTTAAGTAACAATTGATTAAACTAATTTTCCCAACTTATAATATTTACATTTAAACTGGAGGCCGAATTTACAATATTTTCAGTAGTTTCTGCATTATTTGTTCTTGTATGGCCTGGTTCACTATTGTATTTCTCTTGTTATATTTTAACTTATTTACTAATATTTATAACAACACACATACCACTAAATCTCTGCGTAAATAGATATAAACAAACACTTTAAAATCGCAGCGGGGAACTTGCAAAACGGTAAACATTCTTGCGAGATTATGTGAAGTTACGCGATAACTAAAAATGGGGTGAAATCATACTCTTTTGAGATATTTAATAGTGTGATTGGGACAAAAAATAAGTAGTATATTCCATGAAACAAAAATCGTAAAATACATTTAATTAAAATATGTGAACTCAATACTTTTGATGAAATTAGTATGCCCTTTTTCACTTATTTGTCATTTTGTAGGTATATTCACAATTTTAGGTGTTTATGGGTATGAAGACGAATTTTAAATTACAAATTAAGAAATTTTCAGAATGATTAATGTGAATAAAACATGAAGATGCAATAAAAACGAAACTCTGAGAGTTCACATTTACCCCCTTACACCTCTGAAAGTACTGATGGAAATTAAGAGATAGCTGCAATTTTCTTACAAAACACATTTCCTAGGTTTTATCTTACCCATAGTACATTTATTTAAAGTGATTTAACCGCACACCCATTTAACACTTCTTGGGCTGTTACAATTGAACTCCTTGGTTTAGTGGTCAGCGTTGCTAGCCGCTGTCAGACGGGTTCAATCCCCGGTGTACCTTCTTAGAACTTTTTCAAGTTAGGAGGCATGGAATAGAGTCCACCTAGCCTCATTAGGACTGATGGGGAACTGCCTGATAGAGAGGTGGCGTCCTTTGATTACTGTCGATGCACTAACCACATTACCTCCTCTCCCCAGTAATACTGCTGTCTACCAGTGATGTCGCAAGACGGAAGTAGAGGACGCAACGGTCGCTGCGGTAGGTCCAAGCCGGTATTGGACTGTCTTGCCAAGAGGAGGAGAATGGTTCTGATTGCATTAACTCATAGTGTGCTCGTTCATATCTAACGTCAACTGTCAATTCTGCCTGTCATTCTCTTTAGCCTAGGAATAATCCGAAACATTACTTTACGTAGCAACTGTTAGAGCAGTTCTATTTTTATTGTAAGACAGTTCAAGGCTGGTGTTCTTTGAATTACATCTTGAAGCTTAGAGAAATAAAACAGAGTAGTTTGTGAAATTAAAGTGCAGTGTAGCGTAAATTTGTTTGTTATATTGTCAGAGAAGCACGTGATTTTTATTTAAGTGTAATTTAACAATGAGATACACAATCGAAGAAAGAAATTATTTAATGTGCATTTATTAAAACGAAAACTCCCAAATTTTTTCGTTTCTTCTAAGAGTATAACATAAAAATTAGTGGAGAAATTTAAAGTAAGTAATTTAGATTTTTAATAAAAGAAAGAGCAAACTATGGAGGAAAACTGATGAAATCGCTGCTTTTAGAGGTGAGCCGAAGAAAAGTTTTGAAACAACACAATAGATGTGTCAAAATCTTCCACTCGCCTTGCCATTAAAACTTTAGATTAAAAGCGTATGGAAGACTTTTAGTCCCAAACTAACACCGTTAAACGTGTAATTAAATTTTTATCATTGTGTTTTCAACAATTCATTTATGATGAACTTGTCTAGCTATTGTTAATTTCCCATAGTTATGAAACTTATTTAACTTTAACAGCTAAAACTATCATTATTGCCTTGCAAAATCTTTAATAAATATTAAGTGCAGCATGTAAATAAATATAAGATTGTAGTTTGCAATTTCTTCACACAGAATTATTGCATTACGTATATTTGACGTTACAAATACGAACAGGTTTAATGTTGATCCCATTTTTGTCGTAACAATAGAAGAATAAACTATTATGTGAGCTTATGCAAGATGTGTGGAATTTCTCATTGACTGTGATTCCTGTAATCTTTGAGGATCAAAAGCTGAATCGTGGTTTGTAGCCTCCTAGATCCCCCGATGTACAGATTTTCATTCTAAAACTTGCCAGGTTGAATAACTAAAGTTTTAAAACAATTTTAATTTAACAAATAAATAAAACCCTTTATTTTAAGTTTTAATGGCCAATTTAGAATTAGTGTTAATTATATTTATTTCACCCCCTCACTCCTAATGCACCCTCACTTTGAAATTTCAAATGGTACCCCTACCTAATGATATTTAAATTTTAAAGTTACTCAATTGTTTTCCGTCATTGCTGGCAACTTTGATTTTATTTCAATTTGGACAGAAATAAAAAATAAACGATATTAGCTATAGGATGAAAATATAATTTATTTTGGGAAATATTGTGGCACTTAGACGTTACTACGTGTATTGGCAGTATTTTGTCATATTGTGAGCATATACATTGTCATTTGGCATGGGAGGGGTCATTAAGGTTCGACTATTACAAGGAGCGTGTGAGCATGGAGGGGTATTGTGGAGCATGCGTAGAAAAACATGACGCTCTTTGAGATTAGGTGACACTTCTTTCTTCTACTGCGAGGTTTGGTAGGGACCGGAATTGTCACAGATCCGAAAGATCATCTGAGCAAAGTTATACCAATCAATATGCGTGAATAAGATATTAAATAAATTAAATTATTTTGAAATGTCTCACATACCTTAGTTTATAATAATGTTTGTACATAAAATATCCCTCTTTTTAGTTATTTGTGATAGAAATGCTTTAGATGAATGGAGTTTATCCTTATGTTCGAACGCGTCGCGTCACTATAGTAATATAATTTGAGAAGTTTGCGAGTGTCTCTTAATTTGGTTCGCGACTATCACAATTATTACTAATACAGTCCATTTCGAAAATATTGACCAATTTGCTTGTATTTTATAATTTCTTTTAGGGCTTTAGAATGCATCCTTCAATTTCTAAACAATTTGTTACCAAATCAGTTATTTATTAGGTCGTTTGGATATGGATGGCGGTTTTGAATATTATTCAATTTAAACGTAAAGTAAAGTAAAATACACACACAAAATATTTTTAAATTGCCATTTTATTTGAAAGCTTATACCTAATCAACTCTATTAGTTTTACCATCGTTGGAAGTTATATTGTTTTGTTATATTTATATTGCGAAGCAGCGGTTTGTGTACATGTGCTTCCACAAATTTAGATTTGAATGAACTGCTCAAAATGTTATGGAAATATGGGAAGAAGGAATGTACAGTTCGCCATTGGTTGTAAACTTTTTGAATTGGGGATTTAGGACTTGAATGAAAAATTTAATAGTGTTTAACGCTCCTTTTTACTACTGAGGCGCCACAAGCAGTAGACACGGGTCATACACGAAATGAAATGATAAATATGAAAAATATATATATTGCTAAGAAAAGAGCGTTCCAGGTCAAAGTTTAGAGTACCTCTATGAGGGCCGAGGAAAACCTGGGAAATACCTCAGTCAATGAGGGCTGTTCTGGCGAAGATCCTATCAGACGACCTGCCGCTCACCGCGAGTCCATGCCTCAACAACCTGAGCCACTCTTAAGACGATAAAGACAGTCCTAGTAGATAAAGTTGGTTATGAACTCAGGAAATTGTTGAAGCAAACGAACAGCTAACTACTGGACAATTTGCTAAGGAACTCAGGTTTGCATCATCAATTATTTCTTATTTCTAGGGGAAAACGGCAAAACTGAACAACACTTGATAAGACAAATGGATTCCATTTTAATTAAACAGACACCTAAATCGTCATAGATTTGAAGTCTGCTCTTCACAGCTTTTGCGCAACAAAAATGATCCCCTTTTGTAAAAGTAGATTCTGTACAACTTGAAACGATTGCTATAATGACTAAATCTCGGCAAAGCACCGAAATACTTCCCAAAATCAAAATTACACCATAGGAAGGTCAGGATGACTGTACGGTCATTTGCGGTCGGTTCCGTACACTACAACATTTTGTATTGTGGCGAAACAATTATTTCAGAGAAGCATTGTCAAGAAATTTACATAATGCATGACACACTCCAAGAAATAGAGGGTCAATATAAAAGACGATAACGCTAGGCCACACATCTCGTAAAGAATGTCCTAAAAGAGAAATGTACCGAGTTACGAAACTTTACTGCACCCAACACGTTACCCAACCTTTCAATTATTCAAGCAGTTATTGGACAGTCTTCTGAAGAATAAAGTCTTCAATAACCAAGGATGGCATTTCGTCTCTAGTAGAAGCAACGATGCAAAAATAAAATTACTACTAATGGGCAACATAGATGCCGAGTGTGGTTATTACAACTAATATGATTAATTTCGAGTTTATTGGTGGTTCAGTAAAGTTTAAATCATAAAACCGTCTGGGCTCCCAGACAGCGTTAGAAAACAAAAGATATGATACTTTAAAATTTTAGTACAATAATGTAGGAGTGTCATTTGAAATTTTAATGTGCGGGTGACTGGGGGATGAGCGGGTGATATCTAAAATTCAATCATTATTGATTTGAAACTTCCCTCTCAATAGGTAAATTGTTTTTTTTTTTTTTGTATAAAACTTTGTTTTAAAAAGGTAATTACTCAGAGTGGCAAGTTTAGAAATTAAAGTCCTTTACACAAATCTAAACTAATATTATCTATGGGGAAAGCTTAAAGAGGAATGTAACAAAATAATTCCCGTCTAAGAACGAATGACTTTCCTTCTCAAACCACCGGCCATAACCGACTTCTTTATCAAACATGATCTGGCATCGACTCTGCTGTGTGTTTTCGGAAGGAATGGGGAGAAAAAGTCTTTCTTTTTTAGAAAAAGAAAAGACCGCTTACTATTTAATATGTGGGGTACAAATCACACACATAAAAGCCTTCTCTGTACAACGTTACTTTAATATTAAGCATAAACATAATTATGATAATCTTACAGGTGCTTATTTGCAACTTTAAATCTATGTTTACAATTAATTTATAAAAGTAATAAATAACAAATTTTCATTTATCATTGCTATTAATGTAATCATTATAAGAAAAATATGTTTAAATATGTTTCATGCTTCGTTTAAATCAGAGTTTATTTACTTACTATTTGAAACTGAGAGAACTTAATGGGACAAAATATCGTGTTCATTTGTATATGCCACTAGTCAAATGCACAGAGTTTTACAAAATTTAAGCAATTAGTTCAAAATACTTCTGTTTACTATCTGTTTCCTAGAATTGGGCAGGGAATAGTTACAGTAATAATCACAAATTAATAAACCAAAGACTGAATATAACCCATCTTGATACTTGGAATTATCAGCTGTAGGGAAAAGACATCCTGACAATAAAAGCTTTCATAGCTAAATTTCAGATATGGTCATATCAGCTTCAAAATGATAAATGTTATTTTCAAACTTAGTTAGCTTTTGAAATACATTCAGGCCATTTGCACAATGGTATAAAATATAATTAATTTGCCTTTGTGAATAATTAAAAATCAGATTTATCAAATATAACTTTATTGGATAAAGATATCTCCCATTTGATCATTTAATTCTTTCACTTTTTTATTATTAATGAAGACCCAGAGTCATTGCAAAACTGCATTGCACTTCACAATTCGTTAAACTGGATTATCTTATCCTTACCTGAAGAACAATTTCCTGATTTCTGTCAATTTGCAACACATCTTCCTTGTTCTATTTTTGGTTTAGCGTATTCCTGTGACTATTTCTTTTAAAATTAATATGTTAAAAAGTATCTCAAGCTCTCTGATCAGTGATTTTCATTTAATTTCAGCATTGCATTTCAATTGTTCTACTTTGCCTCTTTAATAAGTGCCAAACAACACCGATTTGCAAGTATCTTCAAGTAACAAGAAGCGATTTATATAAAAATGGTTAGTCATTTTAGATAAAAATAAAATATGGATAAACCTTATAGTTAATTTATTATTTTTATGATCAAATAATGTTTATGTTGAACACAAGTTCTTTCACCAAAGAAAGGGGAAAAAAAGGAAAAAAAAAAGAGAAAAACATTGTAATACAGAGCCTTCGTTTGGACGAGTGGCCGGCTTAACAGGGATTTGCTTGGGCCCCGGGGATTTGCTGCTTGCAGGCGGAGATGGGGATTCATAGCACCTTAAATTCAAGCAAATTATAACTGCAAATACCACATACCTTCGTCATAGAAGATGTTGGAAATGGCGTCCTTGTGCCGCCATACATCTCTCACAACTTTAAAAAAAATTTCCATTAACATTTATTAATTCTCCTTCTGAAATTGCAGAAATTGTTGTTCTTATGGGCCCTATAATTCTGTAAGCATTCACAGCACATCAAACACCAATTTTTTTGGCCATATAAGGGCATTTCGTGTAAAAAATCGGAGTCGTCAGCACTCCAGTGTATCTATTGTTTTGTGCTGCTACATGGCCATGCTTCTTCGTCTGTATAAAATAAATAAATAAATAAACGCGGATCAATAGAGTCATCATAAATTTATCCAATACCCAATAACAAAAGTTAACTCTACTCACATTATCGCATGGCTGCGACTCCTCAACTACTTTTAATTGTAAAAGTTTAGTGGCATTCCAAGCCGAGGTTTGCGAAAGCCCTGATTCTTGTGCAAGTTTTTTCAGAGACTTCTTTGGATTTCGTTCTAATTTTTTTCTTATGTCATAGAGTTTTTCTCTGTAAGAATACGGCAAGAACAGATCCCGTTTCTATAAATTCTCACAAGATTACGAACCATTTCTCTGTGAGGCGCATGAACAGCAGGGAATCTATCTATAAATCGCCGAGTCACTTCTCTACATGAGTTTGTTGCCACAGAGGAATCATACAAGAAGATTCTGTGCTAAAGTATATGAACTTTTTGACATTGTAACAGCACTGACACACTATAACATCGAAGCACGTGGTCTCACAATGTTCATTTTCTATGCTCCACAAAAATTCTAAACACCGAGAGAAGGGAAAGTGAAGCGGGGGAGAGGGCAGGACCGCTTACAAACAGCGCAGCGCCGAACAGCCAAATCCCCGTTAAACCGGCCTCGAATAAATAAATAAAAAAAAAACTGTTAAATAAATGGTTTTCTTCTCTTGAAAATTAACAATTTGTACAAGTAAAACATGTTTAAAAACTATCAGCTCTGAAGAAGTTGGGCATTTGATTATTTTTTTTACAAAACAGAAAGGAATTTCACGCAACATACTCAATTGGAGACTCAACATCATACGGCACCACTTCAAGAAGAGAACGTGGAGTGAGGAAACCCTTACCTCCCCTACAATGCAGTTACTCCTTTGCCTGCTGTGGACGAACCCCGAAAGAAAATATGTTAGGAATTCCCAGAAACGGATAGCAGTTCATTCCGAAATAACTTAGCAGCGTTGTTCTTTTAAGAGTATTTTTCATTATTATTGCATAATTTACTTACTTGGCTAGCGTGTGGATGCCGTCCTGAGGCAACTCCGTGAGGGCATTGTCGGACAAGTCAAGGGTCACAAGAGCAGGTAAGCGCAGCAGCGCTGGAGGAAAGGTGCGGATGTTGTTGCCTTGGAGCTGCAGGACTCGCAGTCGCGGGAGCCGGCACAGTATCTCGAAGTGCGGGTCGCATGTAGTTCTATCTTGCTGCTCCTTGCTATTTCCAAGACGATTACGGCCCAACTGCAGCACCTCCAGATCGCAGAAGGCTGGCAGGGACTCTGGCAGTCGCTCTAAACCACTTTCCGTTAAATCCAGATGCGTTTCCGAGCCGAGATTCAGCTGGGTCGCCTGGAACATTTCCCTACCCTTTTAGAACATGATGATACATAGAAATAAACAATAATATGTTTTAATTGTACTTAGGTTCTTAACTACTCAAAGTTACAACTTGTCTGCAAACATTTTTGTTTTCCTGCTTTTTTGATGTTTCCACCTGGATATATGTAATATGAGTGGCCTAAACTCAAATATGTTTTCAGTTTTACTTTATCTGTCTAGGTTTTTAAACAAAATCACATCTAATTTAATAGTGTATTTGTACATTTTAAGAAATTTTATTTAGTTATAAGACATATAGGTGAAACAAAACTATTTTTGTACGTTTAAACTTAACTTAAAAACTTAATGAATATGTTGAATAAGAGATCTATGTGTCAATAATTATGAATTTCTAAACCTTTTTCACTATTAGGGAGAATAAAACTTTTTTTTTTTTCTAAATTGTGCAATGTCCTTGACTAGTGTCTCTTTTCAAACACCAGCAGCAATCAGCCATCACCGACACATTCCAATGGTCTTAATAGTGATTTACATGTTTTAATGTATTTATGAAACCACTCACCTTGTTCTTCACACATTGCACCAGGATTCGCAGGGAAGTAATCAATATGACTGTTAAAAATGCACTTTAACCTAATTTCTAAAATGTTGTAACATTTTCCCTACACTTTCTTTATATTTCTCAGATTTCTTGATGTCAAGAAAGTTTCTGTCATTTTTTGTATGCTGACTTCTCTAACTTGGGCATCGACTGAGGAAAGGCCTCATCCTGCATTAGGTCACGAATCAGGGGTTCATCGAAAATATCTACTGTTATCTTAGCTTCAGTTTTCTGTGGGAACTTTGTAACAAGAAAGTTGAAACAATCACTGTCCTTCGTCAGGCCTAACTTATAATGAGTGGTGGAAGAAAGATATTAGAAGGAGAAACTGATGGTTCATACTTAATTTTTTTTTTCAGGAACTATATTGCTCCTTTGTGGCTAATTTTTTTCTGGTCCAATACTCTAATTTAACCCTGCTGTCCCATTTATAAAGCAAATTATTTATTATTTTGTTTAAATCTCTTATAATATTTATGTTATGTATTTGCTCAGTGAAAAAAAATAATAAAAACTGTCATTTTCTATGAAAACGATTTCTGAAAACTGTAGCCCGGACAAAATTAAGGCATGGAATCTTGAGAGATTCCATGTAAAAAGATATCAGAAAATATGAGCAGTTTTCATTCAACAAAAATTGTACAGATCAATATAAGGTATGAGAGATGAAGGCTGGATTCTTGTATGGCTCAAGAATATTCTATATGGGGCTTTTTCCTCAATCTAACAAACTATCCAATTGTTTTAGATGCCTCGTACAATGTCAGCTCGAGTCTTTGTAGTTTGTACTCTTCTTGAAGATCTAAGTAGCCAGAAAGGCAATTATGTTTTAATTTACTATATTTAAATACAACCTAAGAACAATTTTATAAAAATCAGGAAAAAGCATTAAGGCTAAAATTTTCCATGTTTTAATACAATTAAATGATAAAATGCAAGTGATTTGATATATTACTGATTAAATTGCTAATTTAAGAAGATATACCAACCAAATGAACACTTTGGCAGTTTTCACACCGTTTGTTTGAGATAAAGATCTGGCTAATTTACGAAACTTGTAATACTTGACAGTCTCCAAAATGTTATTCTAATATATACGTAGTTTATACTTCAATTTACCAAACGGAATATTTTCATAATTAATACACAAAGTAGATGAGATTCCCCCTTTCGGTATAAAGTGCTTTGTTAGCTAATATTGAACGTGCAGTGATCATTAATCACGGAGACAGATTGTCAGATGTTTACACATTAGCAAGTATTCTGCAGCTTTATTGCCCTATCTTTCCTTCCATAATTTTATAATTCAAATATCTTTCTTCATTCCTCAATCATTACCTATTTTAAACGATCTTCTAATCTCTTTTCTTTCTATCATCGTTCTTTTCTCATTCTTTCAGATGAGTAGGGGATGATGACATAAAAAGTTGGTGCAAACCTAACCTCCACGTAAGGAGTTAAATTTGAAAAGAATGTTGAGTAAGTACAACACTGTTTAGGTGTAAAAATAAACATACACATATTTGGTTATGTCTGAGAATAGGTCGCTTTATTTAGTTGATTTTTGATAGGCTGCACTAGGGAACAGCGGTGTGATTTTGGTGCGACTTTTGGATGAAGGTAAGCGCTAAATGAGGTGCGCAAGTTGAGATTTGTTCAGCTGCTAGTATGTTTTTATAAGCTATCCACTACAAGCCGGCATCATTGATTATGTGTGTTACGCCATTGTACTCGCGCACTTCTCACAGGCAGGGGCCGGAAGTGATAACAATGAAATGAATACCACGTGTACACTATGCATTAAATTAATAAAATATGTAATGTTTAATTTTACCGCCGGAAATTATGCCTACAAAATTATGATAATTTTTTATTAAACGGCCTTCGTTAAAATATTTACATTTCCTAACCTCAATCAAAAAAGTAACACTTTCTAAACTCGTTTAAAACAGTCAACTACTATAATAATATATCTTGCGTCATGAACTACGTAAACACTGAAGTCGATCACTTTAAGTGCTGAAAAAACAATTCTGATTAATAAAAATCGTTTACATTTATAAGGTCTTAACTATCTATCGTTGTGCTATTTTAAGCTTAACAAATGGTATGAAATAATCTTTAAAAATGAAACACAATTAAGTAAGAAAGCTTGAAGAAACTACCTGTAAATGTATTATAGTAGAAACAAAAGAATACCTCCAAAGAATCCTGCTCGAGGTTGTCCTGGTCTTCCGAGATGCTTTCCTCCATGATGGCCGCACAACGCAGTCCTAGCTCCCAGGTTTTCCCTGTTACTACCATCATATATGCATACTAAACAAATGAAACGACACAGCACACGAAACACTGAAGTAATGCTTCAATGGTGGGATACTTGACATCCAATAATGCGCCAAAGAAACTGTAATTGAAGACACTTAATTTTTAACTGGTTTAAAAAGCACCGGATACTATAGAACTGATAATCATTTATTCTTCTTAGAAACACTTTCCAAGTAGACAGTACGGCCTTGATTCGAACAACGTTCGATTTCCATCCCGCTCTGATAGACTGCATACGAACAATAGTTTAGCTGTCTTTGTCGCGAACTGTTTTCTCAAGGGGCGTGGATGAACTGAAGAACGTTTACCATCTCATGCTCAATGACCTCGTGATTCGTTCTGCAACTCTGAGGAAGAAATAATCCATTGTTGTTCGTTGAGAAATAGGGGAAAGTGAAAATCCTCAATTAGCATATCTTCTAGAGTTTCCTTGTAAAACTGATCGTGTACTCCAGAAGAGCATTCGTTTGCATATTTTAAAGTTTGAATGCCTCAAACGCCTCTCTAGTGAACTCGTCCACACTTTATTACAGCCATATGTGGAGTAGTTCAGGCTCTTTTGTAACGGTCGCATAAAAATTGTCAATGTGCCAATGTGAGCCACGGTTATTCTAGATCAAAATCCTCGTAAGTAAATCTTTCTATTTAAAATAGCAACGTGAATCCACAAATACCTCACACAAGACCATTTAAAGACAGTGTTTTACTTTAGTACTCCTTCAGTCCAGTTTTCACGTAATCCACTAAAATTCTACACTTTCACAACTTCATTTTGAAATATTGTAGAATAAGTTGATTGCACTCGATCCTGGTGAATGCCACCTGCTACGATGAAGAAGTTCATTCATCCCATAAATTTATTTTCCTCTTCAATATATTAAGACAAAACTTCGTTCTGACGCATGGTAAAGACCGAAGAGAAAAAGATGTTGTGTATTTGAATTTACGGCAATGACTGTGTTGAATCAGCAGATGATGGCAGACCCCAGTCACCATGACGACAAAGATGACGGTGTGACGTGTGCGAGGTGGGCGGGAGCCGGTTGACACGCTCCACGCTTACTGCCATCACAAACTCGCAAAATACCGAACTCATTCTCTTCAAACACAACATAATTTTATGTGTGCAAACGGTTTTAACAAACAGTTCGACACATTACAAAAACTACTGTTTGACGGTTGCTTCAAACGGTTCTTTACAAACATTATGCAAGGTAGGTTAAAACAATGAACTATTTAGCATTAACTTTTTATGCTCTATAGAACTTACGCTTTCCAGCTATACACACATTAGCTTGATAGGGGTAGTTGATAATGATGATGAAAATCTATACATTGCTTCTATAGTGATATGAGGTTTTCCGATCACCAGACTCCTGAAAAAATTCATTCATTATCGAACCCATGAAATTATTTAAAAATATAATCTAAGCAGTGATACCTAATAGAATATTAGTTTCCATCCCAACATTTTAATGTTTATGATTCAGTAGAAACATATTATGTTGCAAGGTGTAAGGTTCGACTATTATATTACCAGGGGTGTTATAAAAAATCGTGGCCTGACTCAAGAGATGTCGTTGAAATGGCCAAATTACTAAAATAGTTGTCAAGGTATCAACCTTTAGATGACGAGCCGTAAAGTTTCCGAAAGGCAAGTGTAGTTACCTGTTTGTGAAGATCGTGTAAACAAACTAGTGTTAACGTTTTCTACAAAATGGACAAAACAGAAAATGCAAACTATGATAAGGTACTTCATTTTGAAGGGTTTACCCACCAGAAATACAAAAGAAGTTATATTCCACATTAAAGGATTCCTCCACTTCGTATTCGACGGTAAAATGTGGGCTGCTGAATTTAAGCGTGATCATATATACATTCAAGATGATGAGCGCTCAGGGCGTCCCAAAACTACTACTACCGACCATTGTGACTATTCATTCAGTGATTGTCGATTGAAGGTACGCGAACTGGCTGACATTGCAAAGACCTTGATAAGCCGTGTTCACTTTTTACACGAAGTTTTTGGGCATGAGAAAGACTCGGTGGATGCCGCGTTGGTTAACAATGAACCAAAAACGTATTCGAAAAAACATTTCGCAAGAGTGTTTAGACTTGTTTAAACGCAATTGCAGTGAGTTTATCCGACATTTCCCACTAAATGAAACTTCTATTCGTCCCTATGCACCATAGAAGAAGGAGCAGTAGAAACAGTGGGTGGTAACAGGTGAAAGTGCACCAAAGAAAGCAAAATCGTCATGTCTACAGTTTTCTGGAATTCTCATGGTGTGGTACTCATAGACTACCTCTAGCAGAGCAGAATTATCACCAGGGAGTATTACACTTCCCTATGGACCAACTGAAGGCTAAAAGCGCATAACTTGCGAGAAATAAAGTTCTCTTTCATCGCAATAATGCGCCTTCAACAAGTCTGGGATTGTTGCTGCAAAACTGCATGACCTTCACTTCCAAGTGCTTTCAAATCTGTCACATTCACCAGATTTGGCTCCCAGCTGTTACTTTTGTTTTCAATCCTGAAGAAATGACTGGGTGGTAGAAGATTTACCTCAAATGATGAGGTTAAATCTGAGACAGACGTTTATTTTTTCAGTTGGACAAATCTTATTTAACTGAGAGTAATAACAAGTTGGAAAGCCACTGGACTAAATATATTAATTTAAAAGGTGAGTATGTAGAAAAATTAAGGACACATTTCTCTTAAACATTGGTCAGACGGAGAACTTTTGGAACGCCCCTACTATATAAGTGTGGCTAATCATGGACAAGAAGAGACAGCTTCAGAAAGAGCTGTTACAGGCATAGAAGAAAGGAGCAAGGAGGTATAAAAAGTAGCAAAATAAAACAGTGAGGCGAAATTAGAAGAGAAATATAAGGATGGAATATAATGAAAAAGTTGAAGGCAATTTCCAGTAAATTATAGTTTACTCTAATAAGTATAGCTTAGCTTAGCTTAGCTTTTACTTAACATAATTGTTTCAAATTTACAGGATATATTAATTGGAGGTCTTGTGCATATTTTAACAGGACGATTTTGTAACTTTTTTTTTCAAAGAAATAAGATCGCTACATGTGTTGAATAATGCAGAAACATTTAGGATAATTTTAAACCTAAAGGAAAGAAAATAATAAATTTGAGATCAGTATATTAATATATTTTTAATAATGACAAGAAATTATTTCTGCTTTTTGCAACAGTAGTCTCTATTTTCATTCTCCGTGTTTCTCAAAAAGAGTGTATTTAAAAATTGTGAGCATCGTATCATGTTTAGCATATGCAATTTGAATGCACAAGAACGCTGTTTGAAAAATGAAGTAACATTCAGAAAGTCAAACCCTTTTATCCATGAAGCAAAATGGTATTATGATCCGAATTAAGTCAATTCTTAACTGGAGAACGAATATGAACAAATGTGTTATATATTATAAATACACTGAGGTGAGATACGAATGCCAAAGCGCATCTTCTTATTGGAAGAAGCCATTCGTCAAGGCCAAATAATATACCTACAGTTACCAGCTTGTAGTTCGTTTGAGGGACGCTTTCTTAGCGAGGCATTGTGCGCTCTTGTGTTTCTCGATGTTTTCATTGTGTGCAAATTGTGTGCTAATTGTTTTTCGTTAGATATGCCAGTACATAAATATAGTCTTGAAGAATGGGGTTTTATATACCATACAAACGTAAAAACAGATTCCTGCAGAGAAGTGGTAAGACGATTCGCAAGAAAATATTCTGATAATCGTGTTCCAGGTACGCCAACTTGTTAAAACGCCACGAGAGATAGAACCTCTCAATGATAAGTAACGTGTTCTAAAACTTCATGCTCTTACGAAAGAAAAGTTAGATAAAATACACCAATTTCCTCCGCAGATGTCGGCAATGTACTGCCGCTGAGAGGCATCATTAACAATATCTCTTATAACACAAATGAGGAATTATTATTAAAGTTTTTAATTGCAGTATAACTTTATGATTTCAGCAAAAATATAAATACTAACTTTACGCGCGGCAACTCTCCCCCTTATTCCCTTGGCGGCGGCTGTATTCCCTCATTAAGCAACCACACCCATTCGGTCCTTAATTCAAATAACATCATTGTAAATCTTCGCAATAAGCATGAATGTATGTTGTAAAATTTCTAAGACCGCAATTATAAAATAAACAACAATATACACGAAAGAATATCATGTAATGATGATACAGAACGGCCAACCGAAGCACAGTGGTGAATTAATGCTTTTATTGTACATTTTATTTGCAAAAGTTTTGGAAGTATGTTGGAATTTTCCACACTTAAGCAGTACGTAGACAAGCATTTGAAAGGGAGGCCAGATTTAGAAACAGCTGTGTACAAGGAAGAATTGAAAACTCTCAAAAGTCCCCTATATGATTAGACTTTCAAATCATTGTTCACACAGTTGGTATGGAAAACAAAAGAAAACAATTCTCCTTAAAATTAAAAATAGTTTGAATCCTCATGTATAAAAACATTTATTTCACAGAGATAACCTTCGACATGTGTAATGTATGGATATTCAAATGGGGAAGTTGGTCGTTGTGGCCAGGAAGAGTTTTTTGTTTATTGATTTGATTTATTTATGGATGCTCTTTAACCATCAGCGGCCCCATTTAAACCAGGGCGTGAAACGGCCGAAAAATTTTGCTCAGAGGCCTCTTCTTTCAGGCTTGATGTTCTTTAACGCGCCGTAAATGTACGACACGGGACTCCATGGCTTTACTTCTCTTCCGAGGGAAGCCATATTTAGGATGGCTACGCCCTAAAAATCCATCGAACCTGGCCGGGATTGAACCCGCGATATTGGGTTTGGAAACAACTACCAGGACCAACTGGCCAGGAGAGCTGGTAGCTCAGTGATAGAGCATTGGCACAGTAAGGCGAAAGTCGAAGGTGGAGTAACGATCGTAATCTGGACCTTTTCCCATTTGATTAGCCTTTTGAAATTAAAATGCCAAAACGGTTCATAAGACTGTATACCGTTCTGAGTGGGAATCAGAGTGTGGTGAGTGAGTAAAACTCACATTATTAATTTATTCCTCCTTTAATCACAACCTGAACTTTAATGGTCTCAAGTTATCTTTTGAACTGTTATATAATACTGATGTGAAATTAAATGCCTCTATAAACCTACAATAACTATAATATAAATACATTATTTTTCTAGAACAAAACATTATATTTTCACAAAATACACTTCCTTAAATTTTAATTCATCCTCACGATCCTTGAAATGCCATAAAATGTTGTAGTTTTTAAGGCAAAATGCAAAACCTGAAAGTAATGGGTTCCTAATAATATATCATTTTGATATTGTCTTTGTTGTTACGTTTAAAAACCCTATAAACTGGCAGTAAAGGACAAAATACTGTGACACAGAAATTTTACATTTTTTACTTGTTACAATTATTATAACTTTAGAATTAAGTATTAAATAAAGAAAAGGATAAAAATAAACTGTATAAAACTTTTTGTAGCTTGTCATGCCCTGGTGTTCTTAAGCATTAAAGGACAAGGATAGAAGGAGGAGAATTTGGGGCGACGCTTAAAGCACGTTAGCCGTGTGCCATAAAGCTCATCTGTTAAACTTCCCAGATATGCTACCTCTAGTATCGCTTCGGTAGCCAGATGGAAGGGGAGCAGCTGGCTTTAGACTAGGGTGTCGAACCTTCTCATATACCAACTCCCGAGTTGAGTGTTTACTGGAATCTGTAGACCCCGTTGTCTTTGCCGATGAAGCAACAGGCTATTAAGATGAATTGAGTTTATAAGTTCTTGAACAGTTAAAGGGGGCATGGAAATGGAGAGAGAACCCCTAGAAAATCTCGAAAATGCCGATTTTATATGCCACTCCATACCATCAATATTTAAACTCGGACCCTAGTGTAGCATCTAATGCTGTGGGCATATTGTCCAACATTTTAAGAACTTGGGAGTTTTAACTTTAGGAAAATCAACAGTTTAATACGAATAAGTGAGTACGAAAAAGTTGTGTCCTTTGACTGGCCATTACTACACTAAATATTCGATATTTTCTTGGAGATTGTTGCAAGCGGTAAATGTCATCAGAACCTTTCGTAAGCACATAAAAAGACATTACTAGAAGGAACGCAAACAGCAAGGAGCGTTTTAAGGAAATTAGTAATACTCTCTGCCGGCACTTGTTTCGGACGCAATCGAAAAGCAACTACGCAATACAGTTAAAGAAGAATCCGCTACTTTTCATTATGGCGCACTTGTCACGCTTGCTTCATGCTGAGTGGAAAGCTTTTATCTTTTTTCCCCTCTAAAACAACAGAAAGTCATACTCGCTAATTTGTTTCTCTCTTGTTTACATAGTCTATAACCCTGGGGCCTGTTTCAAAAGAACGGAGAAAATGTTGACATAAAATAATAATTTAGTTAATTTATTAGATGCTTTGGGCAGACCAATTATATGAAAATCATGAAAAATGTTAAACTTTTACTATTTGTATTTATTGAACCAACAATTAACACGTCAACCAAAATAGAATATTAATATTAAGAAATATTATTTATTTATATGAAAAAAGTTACGCAAAACTGTAATTTTGATGGATAGTCTTTTTGAGAGTCCAGGATAATCCAGAATTTCTGGGAATCCCGTATCCATAGTTCTATAGATGATGTCAAACTTCTAAATTTATTCCCTCTCAATTCAATCAATTTTAAATATATTAATCCTATTCTGTTCTAAAACACACATCTCTAAAGAGTTGTACTGGTGACTATAACATAATTTAATTTCCTCCCCATAAAGGAAAGGATAATATTGCTATCCTGGTTTGATTTTTTTTCTTTCTCTGTTCTGCTACATAACCTCTGAGCTTTCTTCATATGCATCTCTCTAATTTACTCAAATAAGTTCCCGTTAATATTCTAAAACTAAATTATTCTGTCATCGCTTAGTCCCCTAAGGTTCCCAACTCCTATTCTGGCTCGAGAAAATTCTTCTTCGCCAAATTTATCACTAACTTGTACACATTTACCCCAGACAATTTTCACCTCAGGATAAAATTCTCTTGAACTCTTTCTGTCTCTCAAAGTGGCAACAACTTTTTGCCAGTCAAAATCTTCACTTCCATCAACAAATGCTACTGCTTTTCAGAAACTTTTTATGTATTTATTTGTTTAAAAACAAGTCATTCATTTTTCTCCAAATTTTCTTGAATCAATGATCAAAACAATTTCTTTCCTTGAGCCTTATGACGTTATATTATGATATCTCTTTCTTCAAATATGAGGTATAAAGGTGTTTCAAAACTTATTTTCTTACTTTACCAGTTGAGCGTCACCCAATGGAGTAGCAGGTGGAGTATGGATGAATAGGGAATTAGGGGAAAATAAGGGAAACGACATTAAACAAATCGTTCAGGATTAACAAGCTAGAAAAAATATATTAAGGCAACGTTTAATTTTAAAATAAAGAATAAATTTTGAAAAATATTACTATAGGAGAAACATGAAAAGATAGGTAATTAAAAAGGAAATGTTTTTGGAAATAAATTAAGAATTCAAGGTATCGAAGTGCAAGAAATATTTGGTGAATTTAATAATATAAAACCTTAAGTTTTTATAGTTGCACGAAAAAAAAATGTTGAATGTTGTAATAAGGATAACAGAGAAGGATTTCCAAGGGTCAGAACTGAGTTGTAAAGTTGAAAGGAGTAAGTGGAAGGATCAATATATTGAAGAGAAGGATAATATCAGTCATGGTTTATTTGAATGTAAAAATAACTAGGTTTTTGAGAGAAATTTCATTGAAAAATGGAGTAATGTACAGAAATAGGAAGTTATTTAGAAAATGTGAGGCAGAAATGGTTAAGGAGGCTTAATGAACAAGTTAAAGAAATAAAATGCTTGGAAAATTATTACGTGAAAATTTTAATTATGTGGGTTAATTTATTATTCTGATAACCAGTATTGTAGATATTGAATCAATAAGAAAACCAGCAACTAAATTGAGACAAAATGTTAGTAGAGAGACTTATAATTAACAGTGTAGGATGGTAATGTAAGTACAAGGATTGTATACTATATTGTACTTTATATTTATTATATTGATTATTAAAAATGCTTCATAACCTTACTAGTTAGCTTACCCAATCCTTTCAAATGTGTGCATTATTGGATAACGCTCTCGGTAGACTAATAGCAAACTTTCAATAATCAAATGGCAGATAAAGTTAATCTGAGTGTTTAACAACGAGCTAAAATTGTTTAAGACATATGTGAATAGAAGATAATTTTTAACAACATTTAAATACAAGTTAGGAGTCGTGCAGATTAACGTTCTGCATATTCACAAGGATTTTGACATGATTTGCGTTGAAAATGCAAATATAATTTATTATGTAGTGGATCAATGTAAATTCAGTGACGATATAAATAGAAGTCATGTAACGAATGTTTTGAACAATGAAAATGTACTTACCTATGTATCGCATTTAAAGATAAAGAATGTAAAGGTTATAAAATGTCTAAGAATGGTGGGAGTCAGGAAATTAATCGAAAGCTCGAGTCCCAGATTGTAAACTACAATTGTGAGTTATGCCAGTCGTTTGAAGAAGACGGAGAAAAGATTAAAAAAAATTATCTGTATGAGATGAAAATTGAATTTGCGTACAATTTTATACAGTAAAATTCCTTGTATCCGGCAACAAAATAAACAACAATACCAAAGCAACGGCGCTTTCAATAAGAAAAGGGGGGAGGAGAAAGAAAAACACTTCGCAGTTTTAGACACACGGTGATTTTGGTGAAGTTTTCATTGTTTTCTAATTGAATATTTTTTTTTTTTGGATTTGACTTATTTACGGACACTCTTTCACATCTCAGGTAATCAGCGTCCCATACAAATCAGGGCGTGAAACGGCCGACAAATTTTTCTCAGAGGCCTCTTCTTTCAGGCTTGAGGTTCTTTATTGTGCCCTAAATGTTCGACACGGGACCCACGGCTTTACTTACCTTCTGAAGGAAGCCATACTTAGGATTTTTACGCCCCGAAAAAAAATCCATCGATCCTGGCCGGGTTTGAACTCGCCATCTTGGGTTTAGAAGGCAAGTGTGGTTACCAATACACCACCTGGACCGACACCTTAGGCATAGAGGGAGTGTTAGTGTTAGTTTTAAGTACAACAATTATGAATTTTAATAGCTTTATACAACATTATAAACTCCACTTAAGTATGCCAGACATCCCTTTTAAGTCTTAATGCCATTATACGTCCACAAGCAATATATTTAGTTCGGCATGTTAACGAAAAAGTAGCACATTTCTTTTGTTCCAAAAGTTCTTATGCAAGTTTTTGCAACGAAACCTCTTCTTCTAAAGAGAGCAAGTTTGCTCTGACTGTACGTTCTCCTTATAATTAGCAGGTAGATAGGAAGGCATGTGGCTAGTCGCGGTCACGCCTGGGCTGCTGTAGTAACAGGTGATTCACGTGAGTCAGAATAAGAAGCGGCGGACCAGCGGAAGTACGGCCGGTCAACGGCTGGTCACGCCTGCCCTGGGAGCAAGGTCGCCGGAAATAAAAGTGGTTCTCCCATCTTACAAATTATCCAACGTTGATAACGTTACCAAAAGTGAACTGACTGTACAGCGCACCTGCTTGAACTTTTTTCTCAGACAAAGGCAAGACTGGAAGCAGCTAGTCGTCAAACGCGAGAGCCGTTTTTCGTAATCAACCATTGTCCTAAAGCTATAAGCATAGGCATACGAGCTAATTTGGAACATGTTAAACCATATTTTATTTACTCAGTAAGCTCAGCCATTACAGTATCCACGAAGTAACTTCGAATCTTATTACAACATTGTCTTGGTCTACAAGCTAATTAATCTTCGAGTATTCTTAACACTATGTACTCCATTCGATGAAAAAATCTCTCATTTTAGTTCTGAAAATAGGCCTTATCTAATGGTTTAAATGTGGCGAATATGTGGGATGACTATTCTGATCTAAGTCAACTTTATGTGCCTTATGGAATGGAATGAAGACACATTTGGTTAATTCACCAGAGCGTCTTTCTATCATTTTCAATGAGCTTAGTTAATAATGAAAAATAATAGAGCTTCATCACAAAGTTAAATGTCTCTAAGTAGTGTTCATAAATGCTCCGACGTTGTCTTACAAAAAGAAAGAAAGAAAGAAAGAAAGAAAGAAAGAAAGAAAGAAAGAAAGCGGATCGAGACTTTTCCTAGCCATTTCTGAAAACCGATTTTCCTTTTAGAGTATTTCCGTTCTTTTAGCTCTTCTTTATTTTTACATCATAATGGTAGATCCACGAGTTTCTAAATGTTACCATGCCATTGAAAAATCTAAACTCTTCTCAAAATGGAGGCAATGCGACTTGAAAACTATAGCGTTCAATCATTCTGATCAGCAAATATGATGTCATAATATACACATTTTTAAATAATTTTTGTGCATTTTGGAGTTTTAGACTCTTTTTAGTCATTTTTGTCTAGTTTGCATATAACTTATAGGCCATTTTATGGATTTTTGGCGTTTAAGGAATTTTTTAAAGTTTGGGTCACTAGTTTGGTAATAATTGGGATTTAACAAAGGTATTGTGTATCACCTATTTTTATGAACTCTTCTTCTTGAGATGTTTCCACTTGTCACTTGCCCTACCTGTATTAGTGAAACATTTGAGTTTAGTTGCACTTAGCACCAACAGGTATCAGATGGATAGGTGGTTACTTAATAGCTTCAGATGTCATCTAGTGTGGTGTTAACATGTGAAATGGTGTTATTTCAGGTTTAGAGTTCTTTAACGTACCGTGAATCAACGACATGGGACCCATGGCTTATAAGTCCCTTTCTTTGCTCGAGATTTTTTACGTCTTGAAAAACCTACCTACCTCGGCCAGATTTAAAACCGCGAACCTTGGGTCCAGAGGAGAATATGCTGTATTATCTATTGTTGGGTGTAAATGGATGATCTGCTGGGCGGAAAAGAAATATTCAATTTCAAGCATTGCTCATGACATGTTATAGTGCATTCATTATATCTGATGGTGTTTATCTGGCTACTGTTCTGGATTCTCCTCGAGCTTTATGGAGTCTTTAGTGATACTTGTACTGTACAACCTCTCGTTATCCACTCCGCTGCTTCTGTCCCGAAAACATCGGAAATATAGTAGTGCATTACACCACTAACATCGGTTTCTGTTCTTGCGACACTGCGCAAACGCATTGGTGGGAAGGCACAGTACATTTGCTCTGAGATAGCTTAGGTATGTAACCACTGTGTCGCATAAGCAACGTCGGCTGATTATGTGTATGGTGTCTTTACAACAGGCTGCCACTTATGAATGAATGAATGGTGTTTAACGCCCGTTTTTGCTACAGAGGCACCACAGGCGACTGACACTGATGATACACGAGATGAAACGGTATATTGGGAAAGGATTTATTTTTAAGGAAGGAATTGTTCCAGGTCAGGTTTACGGTACCTCCCCGGCATTTACCATTTATGAGGACTGAGGAAAACCTGGAGTAAACCTCAGTCAGGGAGGACGGTCCTGGGGAGATTCGATCCCCAGACATCCCGCTCACGAGTCTGGGCATGTGCCACTTTTAAAATTATTACTCTTATATTATAATATGCAGCTTGAAGTTTAAATTATTATAATAACTGTTTTGAAGTAGCTTTTTAATAACATGAAATGTATTATTAATGTAAAGGGATGTGTTATAAAACAAACACATTTAAAAATATCACATTATATTTCATTTTAATACACTTAATGCAATTTATAAAAAATTAACTGCCTAGATTTTAAGATCTGTTCCCCAATTATATCTCCTATTGCCTGTTTTTGATTGTTCAATTATATCTTTCGATATTTGAATAACAGTTCTTTTTTGACATTTTTGTGATGTAATAGGGTTATTAATGAATTCTGTGTTGTATATAATATTTTATGTTACAAACGCTTAATATATTGACATTCCTTCAGAGCACTCTTAACATTAAAATAATAGTAATATATTTATAGATAATAATACATAATATATGTATATTAATAATAATAATAATTAATAATAATAATAATAATAATAATAATAATAATAATTAATAATAATAATTATTAATAATAATAAAACAGTTATAGAGATACTGTTATATACATTTTATATGAATTTTCACTTACTGATCATTGTGACAATAACTTTAATATTCAAAGCAAATATAAGTGAATTCTTGGTCTTGATCCATTTTGTTCTTAGGTTTTGAATACAAGGAATTAGTTGATACCAATTTCAGCTTACACCAGGTTTGGAAGTTGCTTCCACTGAGAAAGCGAACCATGGATGAACCAGTCCTTTTGTGCACTGTATATCCTTTAGCCATAACAGCAGAAACTCAAGTTGTTAAAAGAAAAAGAGTAGCAGTTCAATTCCTATCTATTTGGAAACAGAATAAAGTGTAGAACTCATTCATAATTCCATTAGACACTCAACATTACTCTTCTCTTGAACAAACTTTTCTTTTTAACAACGGTTAAGTTAGTTAGCTAGGGTTTAACCACTGTTTCAGTGTATCAATATTGCTATAATACTCTCATTTTCCGTCGCAAGATATTTTCTCAAAAATCCTTCATCCATGGGATTTGTAATAAGTTAATGGCAGATATGAATTCGGTACCGATTTTTTCTGTTATTAATTAATGAGATACGAATCAAAATGTATGAATGCTTTTCTCAGAATGAGACAATATACCATATGTTTCAAAGCACCAAATCTATGTCTTCTTGTTGACGGAATTTTCTTTTCACAAAACTTTACATTTTTAATCAAAATTCCATGTATAAGGTCTTCCAGAAAGAGGTAGATCTTCAATGTCATATCCCACTATTGAATCGCTAGGCTAATGCTTGTATCAGTGTCTACATTTGGTAATTTGTTGTTGTGAAACTAGTGACTTGTAAAATATTTGTTCCCAATATAATTTATATGGGGGGGGGGGCTTTTGACAAATCCGTTCAAAAATATAGACGACAAAATTGCTTCTGGAAAATTCTCGTTTAATTTCTCAACGCAATCTCCTTTTAAATCTGTAAACTTATTGCAGCGATTTTCTAATCGCATTTTATTTCCTCCATAAAATGAGATTGCTTCAACTGTGCAAAATACTATTTTGTTTCGGTGACAACCTCTTCGTTTGATGAGAATTTCTTTCCTGCTAGCCATTTCAAATAGCCATACAAGTCCAATTCGGAGAGTAGGGGGATGAGGAAGGATTTCATATCTTTAAGTACAATCATTTTAAGATAGGAATAACAGATTTGTAATCTGGCGCGTTATCGTTATGGAATAGGATATTTTTCTTCGCCTAATGCGGACGGTTCTTTTTGATCTCATATTTCAATTGCTCAAATAACATTATGTAATATTAATTCGTTATGGTTTTGTCCTTTCCCAAAAAGTCAATTAAAAATACTCCATGGCAATCCTAAAACACAGTGGCTATTTCCAGCTAAGGGAATAGTTTTTGCCTTTACCGAGCGCCTTTTCCGGTTGTAACGCAGTATTTCAACTGCTCCTTTGTTTTTTCTATGTGTAGTATTGATCACGTTTCGTCGACTGTCACATACCACCTCCGAAATTTGCTTGATTTCGTTTAAACAGCCCAAATAATGCGCGGAAGTCACAACTTGCTCTCTTTTCTGGTCGATCATTAGCAAACCGTATACAAATATCTCCAGAAAATGCTATAGCTTGAGCAATCTTCTGCATCTTCAGTCTCCAATCGCGCAGCAAAATGTAGACTTTTTCAATAATTTAGTAAGGCATTACTTCTACAGGAAGTTTGGAACAATGCGCATCGCTTGTGCTCATTCGGCCACGTCTAAATTCACGGCACCATTTGTACGCCATTTTTAAGCAAACATGCAGGTTCGCCGCAATGTTTGTCCAGCTTCGCTTTGTTAATTTCTGCGGGCATTATCTCGTTTATTAATACACGAAATTTGTATTTCTTTATTTCAAATGCTTGTTTAAGTGGGAAAATGGCTCTCACACACAGACTAAGCTTCTGTTTATAACTATACACTATATCCTTCAACAGATACCACGCCTAAAATAATCTAGTGCTACCACCTTTTGAGTTTAAACGGGCTTATTGAACAGCTCTCATTGTATGGTATTAATTTTCTTTTCAATCGAATTTCATTATGTTTGCGTTTAAAATACAATGAGATGAAAAAAGATATTAATTCTAGGCCTCGTTACTAATATTCAATATTGTTTGTTAATTAACACGATAAAAAGCCAATACCTAGCAGCTAAATATTGAATTCTCAGTACTTTTTCTTCAAGATTATGTTAATATATTTAATGTAATATTTCGTATCAGAATACAAAATACCCGGCAAATGAAATAAAATGAGATATCTCACGCTATTAGTTTATTAAAATTGCCAGATCAAAAATTATTTCATGAATTCTATAATAGCCAGTTCAATATCTGTCAAAAGAGATGGCGGCCTTAGCTACAGAGTAGCCTTCTTATACAATCGTTTTGGCTTTTATTGCTTTTTAACGGTAATTGTTCTTTGAGGTTTTATGATAAAGAAATAATTAAACATGTTTGTCGAAGAAACATGAAAAAAAAAATTCTAAATAAGGAATGCCTATGCAGGGGAATGGACAATCTCAAGGTTACACTCAGAAAATGCTAGTCCTGGAGAAAAAAAATTTAGAAATGTGTGTTATGTATGTCAACGGGCAAGTGAGTTCAAGTAACCGTATTCAGAGATAGGCAGAACAAACTGTCATCACAAAATCGAGTGGTGATTTTTTCTAGTAGCGACTTTCATGCAACGGTCACCAAAAGATCTCAAGCAGAATAAACAAGCTACAAGGTTACTGGACTAGTACCCTGTACCGCAAAGATAGCATCATAAAAACACTATAACTGCCGAAACAATCATCAAGGGTCGACTAATTCATGCCCAAGCTTTATTTAATAAATTTACATTCGTAAAGAAAACGTTTAAAACTCAACTGTAAATTATTGTTGTAAAGAATGGTAATATAAGTTGCGTGGAGACTGTTAAGAGATTATGTACATGGTTATAATGAATAAATAGTGTTTAACGCCCATTTTTGCTACAGAGGCACCACAGGCGATGGACACTGATGATACATGAAATGAAATGATATATTGGGAAAGGATTTATTTTTTAAGGAAGGAATCGTTCCAGGCCGAAGTTTCAGGGTACCTCCCCGGCATTTGCCATTTATGAGGATTGAGGAAAACCTGGGAAAAACTTCAGTCAGAGAGCACGGTCCTGGCGATATTCGAACCCAGATCTCCCGCTCACGAGTCCGTGCCTTAACAACCTTTGCCACCCGTGGCGGTTACATTGTTATAAACAGTTACGAACCTTTAGAGGGTAGTTTTATTGCTGACATTTGTAAACTATTGAAGATACGGGAGATTGCTGAAGCTATGGGCATTCCCGGGCATCTGGTGCACAATATTTTGCACAGCAATTTGAAGGCGAGGCGAGGAGGTTGCTGCGTTTGCTGACAATTGGTAGAAAAAAAGAACGAGTTTGTCACTTTCAGTAGAATATGGAGCTGTTTAAAGGGAATCCAAGGGATAGTTCGACGAAACATGGATTCGCCACTGCACCGGAATAAGAAATCAAAGAATTGAACACTGGATTGGGGCCGGAGAAAGAGTTAAGGATTTTAAAGGGGGGGGGGAAACACTCAACAGGAAAGACGATGGTGACTGTATTTGGGGATTCTGGAGCAGTTAAACGATGCGCTCAAGAAGAATCGCCCTCATTTGGCGAAGAAGAGTCCTATTCCATCAAGATAACACGCCAGCGCACAAGTTGGCGATTGAGGTCTCAACATTGTTGTACTTGAGGTGGGAAATCTTTGAAAATGTTCGTTGTATCTTAATAGACGAGCGCCGAATGAAATGTGTGTAATGAAGGGACTCAGAGATATAAATGTCGAATTACTATGATGGTTGTTAAGTATATCCTTTAGAAGACGCGTTGTAAAATTTCAGGCGCGTAAGTGAGTCATTTGTTTGTGACGATCGTGTAGAACTATAGTTAACATTTTATATAAAATTAATAAAACTGAAATACGAGCTGTGATAAAGTGTTTATTTTTGAAGAGTTTAACTCAAAGAAGTACCATTCGTTTTCGGCAATTTGCGTAGACTTATTTAAAAGCAATTTCTGTGAATTTCTCCAGCATTCCAGATGCTACATGATTCACCACTACGGGCGTCGGTCCTGGTGGTGTAGTGGTAACCATACTTGCCTTCTAAACCCAAGGTCACGGGTTCAAATCCGGCCAGGATCGATTGGTTTTTTTCGGGCGTAAAAATCCTAAGTATGGCTTCCTTCGTAAGGGCAGTAAAGCCATGGGTCCCGTGTGGTACATTTACGGCACGAAAAAGAACCTCAAGCCTGAAAGAAGAGGTCTCTGAGCAAAATTTGTTGGCCGTTTCACGGCCTGAATGGGACGCTGATGACCTGAGATGTTAAAGAGCGTCCTTAAATAAACAAATCAAAAACCACTACGCGCCAGAGACGAAAGAGCATTCAAAACAGTGGGTGCCAATAGGTGAAAGTGCACCAAAGAAAGCAATATCGGTTTCATTTGCAGGAAGAGTTATGGCTATGGTTTTCTGGCATTTTCGTGGTTTGGTTCTCATATACTAGCTCCAGAAGAGCAGAACCATTACTGGCAAGTTTTACGCTTCATTAATAAACCAACTGACGGATGCTATTCAGGCTAAACGTCCACTCCTTGAGAGAGAAAAAAGTTCTCTTTCATTACGATAATGCACCTTCACACATGTCTAGGATTGTTGTTGCAAAACTGCATGGCTTTCACTTCCAAATGCTTCCACACCCTCATATTCGCCGGATTTGACTCCCAGGATTACTTTTTTGTTTCCAAACTTGAATAAATGTCTGGGTGAAAAGAGATTCATATTAAATGATGACGCTCATTTTTCACAGTTGGATACATCTTATTTTACTGAGAGTATTAAAATGTTGGAAACACTTTGAACTAAATGTATTGATTTACAACGTTACTACGGTGAAAAAATCTCTTAAATTTCGTGTTTCTTCATCAGGCATCTCAATTGAACGATTACTCATTATCTTGTATAAATTTTCATTATCGAAAAAGAGCAATGAGTTTACAGATTTTGGCATTGTTTGGCAATGACTATAGCATCGAATCTTTGGATCCATTGCAGATCTAATTAGAAAAACAACAATCAAAGCAGCATACAAACAACTGGTAAAAGGACGCAGAAGAAAGCGAAGAATGGAGAAATTTCCATGTGAAGACTTCGTGAAGGTGGAAGAATACAACTGAAAATGAGTGCTCGATAACAGCGGATAGTTATTTTAAATAATGATAATAGCATAAATTTGGCTCCAGAGCCTAATTGTCTTATTAATCTATTTATTTATAGACGATCAACTTATTGTTTTATTTTATAAAATTTACTTAATTTTGAAGTTATAAATAATTGTTGGACATTTTTTTGTTTATTTTTAGACGAAATGTAATATAGTAGTACGTATTTTGTCTTCGGACTCCATTAACTGGATCGCGAAAACTGCATATCTGAAGCAGTGTTTAGTTCATATTCTGCTAATAGATGGACCTAGTTGTTTAGTTCTTGTTTTCATTGCTTTTTAACACTAAGACTTATCTAGGATTTTATTTAAATGCTTAGCGAGTACGGTACATGTGAATTAGAGAATTGGAACCAGGAGAGTGGGTTGGGCAGCGCGATGCGGAGTTTATGTGCCTTTGGAATAATAGTATACAACAAAATCTGTATGTTTTAATATCTTGTAGAATTTACTGACAGTAGTTTTACATAATATAATTTGAAGTTAACCGCCGACGAACATATTTTATTAGGTTACAAACATGTTCAAAATTCTCCCGAGTGCGTACCTTTTGCATATAAACTTCGGAACACAATTGTTTAATATTTGATGTCAAGGTTCATCATTTCCTAACTACATTAATCATATCAGTTCTCCTTACCGCAGCGAAACTCTAGGAGCTTCAAGAGCTTCAGTGTCCCGATCCTCTTCTAGCGACAGCGGAGAAAGCCAAAGGCAGTATGGCTTTCACAGATATAGCTACATAATAAATTTTACTTTTACACACAGGACAGAAACACTCCATGCTGCAGGCTGTGCTGGCGAGTCCCGAGCGATAGCGGAGAGCCGAAGGTAGTGACTAGCATATTAATACCTAGATAATAAGACCTTCAAACTCAACGTAATGATAGCTCAGACGGTTAGACTGTAACGCTACAGTTGTGAAGACAGTGGTTACAAATCCTCACGTCCACATGCTTTTTTTATTTTCCTCTTGCGGAGATAAAGAAGATTTACCACCATTGCAATGTTTTACTCGTTAACATATAGTACCACGCACACTATACGCTATAAAGTGAAATTTACGAATTTTGGAATCAAAGAAGATTTGCCACCATTACAGTGATTTCCGCCCCTATCAATTTATATTTACGAAAAGGAGGCGAGCATAGGCCGTCAGACCGTAGCGAGACGCAGCAAATCACTGGGATCACCGGTTTCTAGGATCTACCCGAAGTTAGCGTTAGGTTTGTGTGTGTGTGTGTGTGTGTGTGTGTGTGTGTGTGTGTGTGTGTGTGTGTGTGTGTGTGTTTGTGTGTACGTTAATTGTGATCCACCCACTGGTTTATAGGATTTCTAGGTTAGCGTTAAGGTTAGTGTGTGTTGTGTTTTGTGTATGAATTAACTGCAAATTCTGTTAAGACAACGCATAGTAATAATTACAGTGATTTACCAACCTTATCAAGTTGTATTTACAAAAAGGAGGCGAGCGTAGGCCTTCAGGCCGTAGCAAGTCGCAGCAACCACTGGGTCCAGCGGTTTCTAGGATTTACCTGAGGTCAGTGTTAACGGATTAATTGCAAATTCCTATAAGACAACGCGTGATAAAAAGTGAAAAACTCAGTTTTGTAATTAGGAACAAAATATTGCAGCCAGAAAGTTACGGAGGACAACGTAAGGTTACAAAACCTTTCACAAAAATGTAATAAATGCACTATTTACACTTTTATAAACGGCCATACAAACAGAGAAAAATATCTACCCCGCTCTCCCGTTCGAGACTAACGAGTTCGCCTCTCTCCGCTGTCGGTCGGGACTGGAGTTCTAGTATCCGAGAATTTAGCTACGGCTAAGGGCAAGTACAATATCTTAACAGATTTATTTTGGTGTTAAATCTTTTATGTGCCTATATTTCATAACAGTATAAGACTTTTTTGTTTCATTTCTTTAAATCTGGGAACTTCTAATTTGCCTTATATAACTCGTAAACTATTAAAGTCAGAAAAATCAGAATTCCCACCAAACAGGATAGACAAATATTATTTCGCTTAATGAAGATTACATTTATAGGTCTAATTTATTATAGATAATAATGTTTAACCAACGAAAGTAATATTATGGAATGATGATATAATTAGACATGAAAACAATTAAATGCTCTTCAAGCGGCATCTTGTGATAATCATCAATACAATTATAAAGCTTCAAAAGTTTAAAGGTAATAGAAATTATATTTATTTAATAAATCCATCTAACTCACACACCCAAGCTCAAATCCTCACAGTCAAAAGCTAAAAGAGAAAGTCCTACCTGGGAGAGCCAATGCCTCCAGAGATCTCGTTCCCACTTCTTATAGAATCCGAGAAAGACCTGGCGAGGTGAATCTCGGGGAGCTAAACGCAACACCAGTCTCCCAGCACGTGAAGGACGATCTTCTACCACTCCTCCACTCAGCTGCAACATTTCCGGTGCACAGTTTGCCGAACCTGCAAAGTAATTTTCATATTTATGAGGATGCATTAATATTAACATAGCTTGTGTGAAACTTACGAAACAAAGCACTGTTTTTATGAAAACATAATTGTACAGTTCTTGATTATAAGTTGCTGTAATTTCGTGAGCATGTACATTTCGAAATTTATATAGATGCTATTAGAAAGAGCGCCTAAAGAATACCTGTTTTGAATAAAGCGGAAATGTAATTGCCGGCTAAAACAACAGATAGAACCAAAACACTGTATTGGTTACCGCCCTTTCACTTCTCATTTGTTGCCTAGCTGGACTGAGGCAAATTGTGTGAAACAGTGTGAGCATTTCTCGTACATTAAAATTCTGTTTGAATTCTGCAGTAATATAGTTAATGGCGACTCCACAGGACCATAGTTTAGAGTTTTGAATACCACAGGTTACAGTGCAGTGACAGTTCATCGTGTGAGGATCGTGTGTGGTAGTCGTTTGTACGCAGTGCTCAGAAATATGTGCATAGAACTAGCTTGCAGTTAAACATTCCTAAATCCACCGTGTCACTCGTTTGAGTTACCCTTGCAAACTGCCATTAGTGCCTAAGATGAAACCTGATGACCCTCCAAAATGACTGGCTTTCTGTGAACATTACCATTGAATCCTTCCAGTAGTGATAGTAGTGGTAATAGTAGTAGTAGTATGAATGAAGTTTAACGCCCGTTTTTGCTACAGAGGCACCACAGGCCATGGACACTGATGATACATGAGATGAAATGATATATTGGGAAAGGATTTGTTTTTAAGGAAGGAATCGTTCCAGGCGAGAGTTTAGGGTACCTCCCCGGCATTTGCCATTTATGAGGACTGAGGAAAATCTGGAAAAATATCTCAATCAGGAAGGACGGTCCTGGCGGGATTCGAACCCCAGACCTTCCGCTCACAAGTCTACGCCTTAACGACCTCGGCGGCGGCGGCGGCGGCGGCGGTGGTGGTGGTAGTAGTAGTAGTAGTAGTAGTAGTAGTAGTAGTAGTAGTAGTAGTAGTAGTAGTAGCAGTAGCAGCAGGGACAATAGTAGTAATAGTAGCAGTAATAGTAATAGTAACAGTAGTAGTAATAATAATAGTAGTACTAGTTGTAGTATTAGTGGTAATAATAATAGTAGTAGTGGTAGTAATAATAATAGTAATAGTAGTAGTTGTAGTAGTAATAATAATAGTACTAATAGTAGTAGTGATAGTAGTAGTAGTAGTAGTAGTAGTAGTAATAGTAATATAGTAGTAGCATAGTGGTAGTAGTAATAATAGCAGTAGTAATAATAGCAGTAGTAACAGTAGTAGTAATAGTAGTAGTCGTAGTAGTAATAGTAGCAGCAGTAGTAGTGGTAATAATAGTAGTAATAGTACTAGTGATAGTAGTAGTAATAGTGGCAATAGTAGTAGTAGTAGTAATAGTAGTAGTAGTAGTAGTAGCAGCTGCAATAATGGTAGTGATGGCAGTAGTAACAGTAGCAGTATTAGTAGTAATCGTAATAGCAGTAGTAGTATACTTATTTAAAATATATATTTATTACAAATTTAATTCATCCATATCCTGGGACAGTACTGCTCTTTCACTACTCATAAATATATAAAACGCACATACCTAACTATAAGGAAACAAACAATATATAATGAAATAAAAATAAATGAAAAAACCTATACAATAATAGACGTTTTAAAAACAATTAAATAGAGTAAACAGAAAAACAATACAAAAGTAAATGTACAAATAATACCAAAAAATATTATGAATAATGTCTCCCTATCCCCTTTCCCGGTTATCTGCCTCTTCCGGTCTGAGCTGTCGCATTTTGTTTAAAATTTACCTACTCCCTCCTCCTTCTTCCTATAGGCCAACAAAGTCCAGCAATGCTCTATCCGCCCGTTAATGAACGGGGCCAATAGATATCTCTTTCTCCATTCTTCCATCCTTTTGCAGTACGCCAGAATATGTTCCCATGGATCTTTTTCCGTACATACTGAGCAACTTCTCGCCCAAATTCTTTACTCATCCGCCAAGCGCCTAACCTAAACCCTGTTTGGATGTAATGCTGCATCCTCCATCCGATTTTCGACTCCGTTGTAGAGTGTGGCGTTAGTGGGGGGGGGGGGATATTGCCTTGATGTCTGCAGCGTGACACGTGGATCACTCTTTGGGTGTCTGTGAAATATGCACTAACAATTTTGACTTGTTCTTTGTGATGACATTAGTTCTGAGAGCAACACTATTTTTTTGACACAGTGCATAATATAGTATTTTATGCAGATCTATTATGCAGTAAGATGATATATCGATCGATCGGTTTGTACGTCAAGGTAATGGTAGATCCTGCAGGCGCGTTAGTAGCTATTAGCAAAAAATAGTTTCATTTGCTTGCCAGTGATCCATAATGAGTGAGTGGAGTATTCGCAACGATTTGTCTTTAACACAAAAATAATTTTCTCAATTAGATAATAACATTCAAGACTGGAGTGGAGCATGACTTTTTGTAAATACTTGCATTTAGTAAGATTTAATTTGTGGTATTTCTAGGACTGTTTGTGTTGAATAAACCGCTTGGCTGGTGACGTATATTTTTTCAACGTAATATTCTCTGCTCAGACCGAAAATGGGCTGAGAATTTCCCCATCTACGAGGAGAAATCGTAGATATATGTACTGAAGGAATGTAACGATACGGAATAATGGAGGGAACAGTATCTATCAAAAGTTTTACTGGATCAAACAGAGAAAGAGGGACATGCTGGGCTTTGTTGGATGGCAAGGAAGAGTAAGAGAAAATAGGTAAATTTCTGTTGAAAGCGTGACAAGTTCAGGTCTGAAAATACTGATAACAGCAGAGGGGACAGAAAAAAACAAGTGACTGCAACTGTGCTGTACGTGTGTGATATTTATACTGTAATTTCTCTTTTTTAAAAGGTTCATTTTTAAATTTAAGTATTTTTATTTTATTGTTAAATATATATTTTATAATGAAGTATCTAATATTTGTATCTTATAACAGGGCAGGACACGCTACCAGGAGTTATCCTGCCTCAGGGAGTGGTCACCCCTGCCCTCTAACCCTACGGGTAGTACATACATGGTTTGGGTTATGTGGCAGATAGCGTTCTAGAGCCGCAGATATAGAAGATATTTCTGTAATTATACATGTACTAAGAACAAGTTACAAAATTGCTGTGAAAAACATAATGTTTAAAAATTGTCTGAACATATGCTAGCAGAACATTATGGGTTTAGAAAAGGAATGTGTTGCTCAGGCTGTGTTTTCATTGTTCAACAGTTTATACAAAAATAGAAACAGGTTTAACTTAGAGAGTCATATGTTATTTACAGATAACGTTAAAATGTTTGATAAGGTGCTCCATACGAAATTATGGTATGTTTTGCGGAACAAAGTATATCCCTTTTATTTTATATGGATTATAAATATTATGTATAAAGACACTGTAATCAGAATTGCTAGAGGAACTACTAAATTTTCTACATTTTTCTCATTTATTTTGAAATTTTGTTTGTAATTTACTTGGAAAAATGAAACTAAATGTAAACTGTGTCAGAAGTGACATTTTCGTAAGAATTTTCCAATCGCCTTTTTCAGCTACCAATTTGAAATAATTTTTCAGATTGTATATTACTTACATTAGTTAATATAATGTAATTTAAGCTCTACTACAGTTTTTACTTGAAAATGCTGTGGTTTTAATGATCAAGTTCACAAGCATTTGTGAAAATTAAAAATAGATATATTTACAATGCCTATTTTCAGTTTTAGTATATATTTTTTTTACTAATCAGGTCTTATTTCAGGTGCCAAAAGTAATGCCTAAAAGACTACTGTCTAGTAATTACTAAAAATCGATAGTTTGGGTGCAATATTCATTAGGTAATAATAAAAGTATCAGCGCAGAATAATTTTTATTATGTAAATCGGATTGTTACTTTTCACTTTACACTATTAACATAAGCTGTTCCGTCCCTTTTTGCATTAATTGCAAAAATATTACTTGTAGAACATCTTTAATATATAGTGAGTATTTTAAACGCTAAGACACACACACAGTCACTCCGGTTTACCTGTTGCTGTAATTCCACGTGAACGCATCGTACTCGTATCATCTTCAAACACGAAATCATTTAAAACAAAAGACAATCAACCAACTGTTTATGGAACTGTCTTGTTTGCATCAGAAATGCCACTTGAATATCTCACCTACATTCACACAAAGCACATTAGAAACACTGAATATAAAGTACTCAGCAGCCCAAGATTTTAGAAATAGAAACGCGAATTTTGCACATGGTTGCTAGCCTGTTGAAAATATATGGATGCTGTAAATCTTGTGTCATAGGAAAGATGATTTATGTACTTGAGAGTGTAAAATGTTACAATCTTTCTGGTCTATATAATACCCTTCTACTGAACCTGACAATACTGCTATCATTTGCAACAATGATTAGCAAACTGAAAAATTTGAACGTTTTTTATTCTTTTCTGTTTCAAAAAAAATTATTAGGCTTATTACGTATGTGACGGGTATTCATCAAAAGATCACCCCTTTTTCCCAGTTTGTAATGTTCAGTAAGTCATAGGGGTACGGACTAAGAATTGCTCAAACTGACTGTTTAGCAAGCAAGGTCATGAACTCATGTAAGATACGACTCAGCAGGGAATAGATATGTAGGGAAGTTTACCAATTGGAAGGGCATTACGGCTCTGTATATATTTTTTATTGACCAACGAGAATTTATCTGTGGCACATACGTACTTATAGTCTGAACTTCAAATTCGAGTTGAATAAACAATTTTAACTCTGGGCTAAATTAAAAGAAAAGTATCTACAAAACAACCTACTCATCCACCATGAACCAAATCTGGATACCCGCCATAAGGTAATAGACTTGTTCATTTCTCATCCGGAATTGTAACGAGTGGTAGTTTGTTATAGAGGTGCCCACGAATAAGCAATTATATATTTGTACGTTTGTTTTATAGCGACTATTTCAATCATGTGACGTCATCTTAAAATCGGCCAATGAAACGAAACAATTTGAATTTTGACCAATCACAGCCTGATTACGGAGTGAAATTATGGAAGAAAAAACTATCAAATCCGTTTTATCACGTGACGTGCATTTGTCTTGCGGCCAGTATAATCAACTCTATACTTCCACTATACAATTCCTTAACAAGCATCACTGATCACTTTTGCTAGAGGCGGTGAGGAGCTGTTGATAGCAACAAAAGCACGGACAATCGACAATCATAATGTAAAATGGAGGGTTCTTCAAAGCGTTTTGTTGATGCGTCAAATATGCAAATTGATCTTTAGGAATTTCAAACCACAGAATACAAAGAAAAATGGAGACACTATATGTTATCTTTTTTCTCCCTTCAATTGATATTAGAAAATCGAACGGTAGAGATTGTAATAGTCGACTTTTGTTCATTTCATTTCAGTCTCACGGTTTCCGAATAGAATAGACATTCATAAGTATAACCTTTTATACAAGTTCTGTGCTGGAATTTCAACTATATATCACTTCTATTCTTATTTTATTCATGAAATAGACCTAAATCCATATTTTAGTCTTCTCTATTGGCATTACCGACAATCGGCATTCTTCTTTCGCAAGATGGCTTGAAAAGGTTAAGTATTCATAATACAAATATACAATTATTACAATTTTGTAAGCAGGGAGTTACATTTAAATTCTTATTTTATTCGTGAAATAGTCCTAATAAAAATCATTGGAGGGTCTGAGCTTTCCAGATAAATTCACTCATTACAACCGTGAATTTATCGGCAATCTCAGACCCTTTTTTGACATTACTTGTGATAATCGGTATTATTCCATTTAGTTCCATTTTCTAAGTTAACTATCAATATATTTCTAGTAGCATAAACCAATTTACAATAGTAAAAATAAAAAGAATTAAACATCAGATCTGCTTTTATTTAGTTTTTATTTTCTTAAGTCCTCAAAACCCCATAAAATAAAAATAACTGCCCAAGATGCTCGAAAAAAGAACTAAACTTATAATTTTCCAAAGAATATGCTACCGAAATGTGACCGAACTCGTTAAAGCACAGATTTATGAGCGGAAAACCTGGGTTGAGAACCATCATCGCCGACTGAGTTTTTTCCCCAGGTTTTCCTGATTCTTATAAATGGCAATTGTACCCTAAACTTAGAGCTGGTAGAGCTGGAACGCTCCCTTCCTTTAATAAATAATAATAATTTTTTTCCAGTTCATCATTTCATCTTTACTATCACCAATGTCCACCGACTCTCAAACCTCGGGCATTAAACAGTATTAAAAAAAGTGTGTTTTCAATAAATAACAATAATTCTTTATTTTATATGGTAGGGTTAAAGCCGTAAGGTCTTCTCTCAGACTTAACCTGGTTAAAATATCGATTACACAAAGTAAATGAATGAGTACATACTAGATAAAAGAAAGATAAAAATGACATATATAAATATATATGAGAGATAATAAAGAAAGAGATAAGGGAATTGACAATAAGACATACAGTGAAAGAAAAACAAATATTAATACGAATATTATGCTGCAAAATAATCTATGTATACAAAAAACAGATATAAAATAACCCAGTAGTACTGGTGGTAGTGGCAACAGTGATTTTAGTGAGAACAATAGTGATAACAGTATAGTAGTGGCAGTAATGTGTATTTATTTCTTATTATTTGTGCAATATCGTATGGTTCTTTTGACAGTACACGCTATTTATCTACACAGACACTTATTTGGAGGTAAAAAAAAAAAGAAGTTGCACTTCAAATTAAATAAATTTACAATATAATCACCTAAGCACTAACACTTTTCAACAAAGCGCTCCTAATTGCATAGAAAAGAACCAAGCCTTGGCCAGTTGTCTTCCTGTGCAATCAGATCCCCCAACATGCTAACCTATCCCTATTCGGCACATTTAGCTGCAACGACATATAGCAGCCAACCTCCACTGTTCGGTACCCAGGTAGTGTACTCTAAAACTGTACTGCCAATTTCTCTTTCTCCACAAACAGCACTTATTCTCTGCCCGTCTTATCTGTTATTTTAGTTGCCCTACATGCCCCCAATCTAATCCGCTGGACCCAATCAATTTTGAGAATTCATGAAATATCTCTAGCCCATATGTTTTTGAGTTTATTGCTTGAACTAAGTTATATTTTTACTCGACATTCTGAAGTTCTTTTTTTTACCTTCCTCGGAACATAATTACGATATCTACGTTGTTCCCTTCTCCCACACCCATTCTATACCAAAGTTCTCTAAATTTCTAATGAACTTTTGCTGTCCAGTGTATTTGATTCCAATTATTAATAATATTATTAATAATATTATTAACAATAATAATAATAATAATATTGTTTTAGCTTATGGCCCTTAACGCTGTGCGATCACCTTTTATACTGCAAAAAAAAAAAAAAAAAAAAGAACTTAATTATACACATGTATCAAGTATTACGTGAAATGACAGAGTGAATATTACTAAGAATGGACATGAAATATTAATTAATTACGTATCTCATTGATATAAAACAATGCTGCACATCTACTAGTAACAGTCCTATACAGATGCTAAGTATAATTAATTACAATAATTTTAGACATTTACTTTCAATATATCTTTTTATTTTAAAGTATTAATTATTATCCTGCAACTAAACCAAATCAATATGTTAGAAAAGGTGCAACAAAAAGCATCAAAACTTGTCACTAAGGGTAGTCATACCATCATCGAAATATTAGAACGAGAAACACTTGTATCCAGGCGTAAAAATCCAAACTCGTTGCATTATTTAACATACATAAGGAATAAAAAGCTTGGGCCTACATTAAGGGCCGATTAGACAGACCCTCATGTAATGGATAATTTTTCCTTTGAGGGGCCGCTCTGCTCCATGCTTAACGGCCGGTGGGTCAGTTCAAGCTGGTACTGCGTTGAATGGAAGTCAGAAATTCAGCAGCTATGATTGTCGTGTAAGTTTTTACTAGCACTTAAAAGGGACATTTGATCACCATTATCAAGCAAGAAGATTCATTTTCCATACATTTCTGACATCGACTTATGAAATTAAAACCATTACCTTCTGCAGTGTTCCCTCTGAGAAATGGAACACATTTCTTCACGGTTGTTATTTTTTCAGTTCATCTAATATGCGTGTGGACTTGTCTTGTAGACTTTTTCCTTTAATGCCCCGTAGAGATAAAAATCTCAGGTCATTAAATCGGAGAACCTTTCACGATTTATACAAGGAGACATGGCATGTATGTTCCGATGCAAAGTTCTGTTGGAAAGTCGCAAAAAATGGGACCAATTGCTCTCTCACCACTAATGGCTTACCATACTCCTATCTTTGGACTATGAAGCAGGTTACATTTTTATGAATTTCAGCCTCGGTTCTTTGTGAATTAACATGCCCACATAGGTTGAACCAAGATTCGTCTGTAAAGAAAATTACATTAGGATCAATTTCTCCGTCATGTACATTATTCAAAATCCATTCACAAAATCCACTCCTGGAAGCAGGGTCACCCGGTTTAAATTCTTGCACTGCATTAACTTTATAAGGTTTTAAATTCAATAGCTTTTTAGTCGTTCAAACAGAGGAATAGAAAATTCCATTTGCTGAGAGATGTCGAAGTGATTTTTTTTTTTTTTTTAGAAAAATGTTCCAGGGCATATCTAATGCTTCTTCTGTGAGTACCGCATTTTTATCAAAAATATTTTCCGTTTCACCAAATTTATTTACAGATCTTTAAATGGAAATTTGACTTGGAAGTTGAGAAAAAAAAATTGGGTGCTATGGTTGCATATTAAATTAATGAAGATAGTAAAATCCAAAATATATTTTAAATTACATGTATCTTTCAGAAGTGAGCAAAGAATATGTGACTTAGTTTAAACCGTCTCTTTGATCGTGTGTGATCAAAGAAGAACATGCAGTAACGAATTATCTGGAATTTTATCTGTTCCAGATTTCTGTTCTACGGGGGATCAGTGATAAGTGACGCAACTATTTTTTTTCCCTTGCGAACAAGAACATTCTAAGATATATGACTGGCACTAACGGAAGACTGGATGTAGACAACCGTCATAGGGAAGAAGAAAAATACAATCAACAGGATAACATTGGTTTATTGTGGCATGGACAAAATTACTTACACAGGGTTTCAAATCTGTCACAGAAAGGGCCTTACAAGTAATCCACGGTATTTAGCAGCCTTCGAAGCAGTTTCCAAGTACATCCATGGTTCGTTGTCAGCGATGAAAAAGGCGTTGTCCATCTCGCCGCTGTTTGATAGGACAGGGCATGCACATCCAATGCTTCCAGTAGCTCTAGTGGAATTCTCGTGCATTCCTGTTGCGGAGAAATGCTATTTTCACCTACGCAAGTGATTCCTGACCACTGTCACTCACCAACTGAACTCTGGGATGTGCTGAGACACGCAGTTCGGCCGACGCACACCATCTGGTGGCTTTTCGAAAATGCATTCCATACACTTTAAGTCGTATATCTTAGATTTTTCGTGTTGTTCCTTGCTCGCGAGAAAAAAAAAGTTGTCAAAATTTATGACATCCCTCGTTTATGGTTGGGAAGCTTTTGGGTAAAATAGCTAAAATGCTCACATAAACTTATGTTCCATTTCATTTATTTTGTGGGTTATATTATTTTTATAATTTTTAAGTTTTGAGCTTACTTTCAGAAATAGTGCTCATAATGGCCACCTTGAACTCTCTCGAACGTATGAAGTGTTTACTTTATCTGCTAACATCCTTATTTAGTGCGCAAGCGAGGTGTTCCAACGTCATTAGACCGTGAGATGAACTTTAAATGTCACTAGAAGTAGAAGCCTAATAGGTTAAAGTAGCGGTCAAACCAATGGTCCTCCTATTGGACTCGTTGAAGTTTCGTGTGCAGACTTGTGTTATATATTGCAGAGGGGGTTATAATTTCTCTCTGTGAGATTATACAAATTAGCGACATGAATCAAAACACAAAGTTTGTAAATGTTCACCCCAATGTAACTAAAAGCTAAATATCTATTAAGTATGCATTAATAAGCGGACAAATTAAAATAAAGTAACACGTTTATGATTTATAGAAAACTGAAATAAAATATATGTATTTGTTCAGTAATTACATTATTAAATTTCGTTTCAAACAGCACATATACTGAAAACACGCAAACAAATAAAAATAGTTTTAGCCATAAAAAAGAACAACTATACATTGAAAGCATGACAATCAATAAAACATTTACAGAAATAATTAACTTAAGAATTACATATTTTAATGAAAGCCTGGCGTCGCATATGAGCTGGTTGGCTAATCATTGAGGTCAAAAGAGTAGGTTATGTTTTGGTGGCTGTTTAAAAAAATTGCAAGTTTATGCAATTCTTTCAGGACGCACGAACTCGACTTGGTATGGGTACGGAAAACTGAGATTAACAGAATTACTATTGCCAGAATTACTCAATATCGTTGCGGGGGTTCTTCTTTTAGTCCTTTAAAAGGAACTTGCCCAACTAAATGTATGGGTATTGATGTTATCATCCTCCTTTGGGAATGCTATCAGCAACAAGAAAAATGTGATGATGCCCCATTATGCATGTACCACATACGGTGAACCAAGTGAAGAAGTACTGCTTCTGGTCAAAAAAACTCAAAGTATGAATCTTCTTCTAATCTTTCAGGCAAAATGAAAGCCCATCAACTTAATGCTAAATTGTTGCAGGTGTCTTGCTGCCCAATGATTCAGATTTTAAAAATTGTAAACTATCCGTGATAAAAGCAACTTCAACAGAAAAAAAAAAACCTGACAAACAGAAAATGCTGCTCTATGCAATAAGATAATGCTTTTTGGAAAGGGAAATCACTGCACTAGTCCTTGTACTCTTTACAGTATCATGATTTCACAAATGTTTTCCATTCTCCATTCCATGGTTGCTATACTTTCGGTGCTGCTACTTCAGATTATCCTTAACCTTTCAAGGATCTGTCCTTTTGGATCAGAAAATCTGGTGCTACCTGGTCCGCTTTCTTCCAAAACTCCTTTTAAAGGAATCAGTGTGTACAAAGTGAGCTCTTGTTGGATAAATTTGATTAGAACATTTTGAGAATATAAACACCCCGTTTCAGATACATTACAGTTGGCAAATATATATGTGAGGTACATGTGTGCCATTTCTGGATTAAAATCAACACCAGCTCCATGATCTATTGATCACAGTTTCTGACTTCTATTCCTGGAGTCCGGATTCGATTCCCGAATCTGCCATGGCAGTCCTTAGGTTTAAGAACCTCTTGATGCACCATAATCTCCAATGGGACGACATTGTGGTGCCCTATGGAAGCTCATGAGAACAAGAGACTGCCATTGTAATAAACAGCAGTCATAGAGTTGAGGTTGAGAATTCCAGCAGAATAAACAATAAAACAGTAAAGACCACCAGAAATTATCATTTTCTAGGACTCATCTAAAATATAATCATACTGTCTGTCCACTAGTGACTGTAAAAATAGAATGATACATAAAAATGAGAGTAACTGGAAAAGCAAATGCCACATAGCACCTGTTTATGTGGATGTTATGTTTTTTTTTTTTTTTTTTTTTTTTTTTTGTTTTTTGGTTTTTAGCTTCTCTATTCAACTTATAAAGCTAATTAAATAACAGGTTGTATAAAGAATCTAATGCTTACCTGGGTAAAGGAACAATCTAGAGCCCATGATGGCCAGCGGACGTCGTCTCCATTGTGGAAAAACCAGACCCTTGAGCACCAGGACGTACCCCGATCTAGGAAGATCTGGCGAAGGCGAGGCTGGTCCGACATGAAAACGCAATAAATGCTGAAGTTCTGGATCTATGCCCAGCCGAGCTCGACGCGCGGAATTCGTGTATCCCAGTGTTACGAGAAACTCGTCTTGGAACAGCAGGGGCCTCTCGTACTGAGCCATGCGTCGACTCGCACCACCACCATACTGCAACAACATCGGTCATTTTGAAACTCTCCAATTTATGGTTTGCACATACTTATAAATTAGTTCTTTCGCTTCATTAGAAGATAACAAAAGTGCTTGAAAACTTCATCACTGAGACGAGAGTGAAGAGAGGAAGAGACAAATACACAATAAAGAACTTAATGAATAACAGATAAATAAACTTTCAATAAGGGAATTAAGTAAAGGAACAGTTCTCATAGCTATTAGGTTGTCTCATAAAAAACAACGTCGTTTTTGTAAGATTTTAATGGGTTTCTTTTTTTTGCCAATGTTATTTACAGAATGTCATTATTATTGTGTATATTGTGAACATGTGTCAGTACCGTCAGCACTCAGTTATTAATACACAATCGTTACAAAATTAGAGTTCGTCTAAAGCACAGCTGGAAATACTATAAGCTGCTACGGCTTGTGAAGTGAATGAAGAAGGTATCATTAGTAAGCGAGTTTCAATAATGGAGAAGAAAATACTAATGATTAACCACGTTCTAGAAGCCCAAGTATGGAACAATGAGAATACACGCACTGTTTTAAAAAAAATCAGCAAAAAAGACCCGTAGGCTTTCAGATACCGTACATCGCCATATGCTGGCGTCTGAACAGGCAGAATGAAAGCTTATTGCAAATCTCTTGGATGATAGATTTATCAGAAGAATTGTCACGTTATGATGAAAAATTGTTATATTATTGCAACCCTGACACCTCGAAACAGTGGCTCGATCCCTTACAGCCTATCAAAAGCATCGCTTAACAAAATTGGTTCGATCCCAAAATAACGTTATGTGTCTAGTGAAATTTTCAAGGCGTAATTCACTGAGAGAGTGTGCTAAACGGGCGTACAGTAGATGCATATCTTTATTCTCAACAAATGGAACGAGTTCATGAAGTTTTGAGACACGGATATCCAGCATTAGTTAATGGAAATAAAAATCTCTTGCAGCACAACAATGCAAATTCCTAGACTGCCAGAACAACCTTGAAAAAAATTCAAGGAACTGGAAGATATATAAAAGTGCTACCACACCCAGCATATAGCCCTGATCTTACACCTTCATATTGCCACTGTTTTGATCCATGGCCCATTCCCTGCGTGGAAAAAATTCCATTAACATTGAAGCCGTGGAAGCTGGGTATCACCGAATTCTTCGCATCAAAATCCAGAAACTGATACCGTCGCTGGATAACAAATATCGCTGAAAGGTGGTCTTTACTTTAATATGTTAGTTTTGAAACACATTTAAAAATAAGTTTTGCTATAAACGACATTAATTATGAGGTAGTATCTGTATATATTTTCCTGTATCCCTAAAGAATACATTAGCCTAAATAATCTTATGAACAAATCTGGTGTTTATGTTTAAACTTTTTGCATCATATTTGTGTCCCTGATTTACCGCTGCACAATTTTGCATCCCCATTCTACGAGAATTACAATATCGTTGTTCATAACTGATCGATATTTTTTTTTTGTAAAATTGCAGAAAATAGTGGCAAACATTGCAGCTTATATTTAAAATATGATATAAAACCAAGTTTTATTATTAAAAACGGTCTTACACTTTTTTGGGAAATTCTAACAGAGAGAATATGATAAGCGATTACATTCAATTTGAAGTTTTGAACTGTGATAAAAGCACAGGTGTCAAAATTGAAGCAAACGTGTCAATTTAAGACTTATAGTAAGCCATCTCTGATATATTCAGCGCTATGCTAATTTAGATATATCATTGTGATGAAAAGGAAAAATTGAGAAATTATTGTTCTGGTTGCATATTAAACTAAACTAAATTAAAACATGCATTTACAGATGCTTTTGATTACTTTATATAATGCAACTTAACTTATTCTATACCCTCTACATTTTCTGAAGCAGCAATGAATAATAACTGTTCCGTATTTCTGGAATGACTATAATCGAAGGTAGGGATCTATAACATTAAACAGATTAAATTCCAAGACCGAATTGTTCCGAAAAGAAACGATGTTTTGCGAAAAACTATCATGCATGAAAATGCGAAACCACACTTAAACTGTATTTATGTCATTGTTTCAATGGAAATAACGTTTACCTTTAGCAGAACACGAAGATCAGAATGTGTTGCACAAATATTAAATTACTTAACATTTACATAGCCTGTAGGTTTTCATAAAATTGTCTCCTCCCTCCCTCTAGGACGATATTTTTAAATAGCGTTTAACGCTCCTGCTACTACCGTCTTATCACAGACTGGACCACGATAACAAAATGAAACGATGAATTGAGAAAGGAATGATTTTGGGAAAAGAAGTGGTTTAAAACAACATTTCTGGATTACCTCTCCGGTATTTGCCATTAATGAGGACGGAGAAAATCCGGGGGGGGGGGGGCATTCAGTCGGCAGTAAGTTCCTAGCGAGATTCGCACAGCAGACATCCCGTTTACGAGCTTGGGCGGTAGAGATTGTGATGTAATAATGGTGATCTGGTAGAGAAAATTGAAATACTGGAGAAAACAGCCTACCTTGTACATAATAAATTCCACTTCCGGTTATTGCAGTACAACCCATTCGTCAATATTGAAAATAAATAGTTTTACTGTTTAGTCACAGCACTACAAGATAATGTTGCAAAGTTACACAATTAGATGTCAAATCCGGTGTCTAAAAATTATATTAATTATATTAATAATAACTGGTAGAATCTGGAAAAAAAATTAAATAACGAAGGATCATAAAACATGTTACTAAAATAAATTAATGCAATATGAAATTATCCCAAAATATGTCCAATATTTTAACGCTCTCTGGTAGTAAAACGAAGTTTCATTTGAGTAGAGAATCGGTATTTGAGAGAAATGTTATATATTGATTCTGTTTATAAAAATGATGCTTCTACGCTACACTAGTAGCGTAGCTGGTCATGATGACATTCTGCAAACAAACTGTAAACAATCTTTTCTGATGGCGCTTGAATACAAAAAGTTGAACGAAAGGATTCTATGTATTGCTGTTGAGTTAAGCCTTTATCAAAACCGTAAAAAATCATCCAATGAAAACCTTCACGTGAAATTTCCATTTATTAGCAAAATTACTTTGTTTAAACGCTCACTGTAAACAAACTACTCGGCCAATTTTTAAGCTGCAACTGTTTTCACATTAGAAAATGTCAATTATTTAGAAAACAGTAATGGCATATTTCAATTGTGCTACCTAGTGGTCGTTTGTAAAAAAAAGCTTAAAAGACGACTCTCGTATGCAGAAATATGAAGACCTGGCGTCTTTCTTTCCATTTACTGGTGACTCTCATTGTGGTTTGCAGATATAACTCTGTTTTCTGAGAATGTAGATATTCTTTTTAATTTTGTATACATTTTAAAGCAAGAGTGTAAGCTGTTGGTTATTTGCAAGAAACCTTTCATAATTTTAATATATTATTAATTAAGTTACACACACACACAAACACTGCATGTAAGTTATTTAATATATTATTAAACGAGTTAATCTGTCTATGGCCGCAGTTTCCCCTGAATATCTACAAGCTATATAGTGTTGCCTTAGTGTTCATTTACTTATTGCATGGTGTAATATCAGAAGCGTTCCATTTCCATGAATAATAAAGTAACAAGATATTCAATTTCTGAAGTTTCAGAGCTTTTTGCGAAAAGAGTTATTATATAAACAGTAAACTAAGAAAATGATTACGATTATTAAGGAAATATATTTCATTATGTACATATTAAATGTGGTATTGTTAATGGTTGTAGTATTTCCCTTTATTATCTCCAACGTTTCATCATACTGGGCGATTTTTGTCGTCGTCGTCATCATCATCATCATCAACTTGGCTATATATAGGCCCATTACATCTCTAATAAAGATTGATATAACCATCTTTTCTTCGGCCGAACCAATTGTTCTTTCCAGTTGACTCACATTTAAATTTTTTTGGTATCGTGTTATTACCCATTCGTTCTAAATGAGCCAACCGTTAATTTCATCCTTTCACTGTTATATACTTTATGTTACCAATCTTTAAATATATCATGTTCTCTTTTCTAACTAGTTTAGTTACTATCATTCCTTCCAAATTTCTTAAAAAAATCATTAATGCCGTTTGAAGCCTTCTTTTATTTTCTTCTCTAAGACTCCAAATCTCTACTCCATATAATCATGTAGGAAGCGCAAATTTTTATACTTTTATTATATAAGAGCTAAATGTATGTTGTTGTTACTGTTTTAATGTCTCTCATAACAAAAAAGGTCTAAAGATACGATGGATATTTGACGAAATGAGTGCGTAAATAAGCTGAGTGCACAACGCTTAAAGTTACCTAACATTCGTCTTTTCAGGATAATGAAAAGCTTTTAATAAAAACCTTTCTCAGGCAATTGACCTTACGGGATTCGGCCCCGGGATCTCCGGATCGACAAACTGATCACAAGATCAGGACACGGCCATAAGAGTTCAAGATGACAGATTTTTTCTTCGCTACAGACAACTATCCGGTACTCTTACTTACTGTTAAATAAAATAAAAACTTTGTTTACAACTTTCATCTCAAGATTGGTGTGCTAATTAGTTTTGTTACCCAGATAGCAAAAAGTGTCAGATTTTATTCACAACACTTCCTGCATAACTGCACAATTTCCGATATATGTAAATCCAATGAGAGAGGCAAGGGCATAAGTTTTCTGAAGGCTAAAGAAACCGCCATGCAAATATTAAAGTCTTTATGAAAATAAGCAAGAAGCACGAGGATATGACGTCAACAGGAAATAGTGCAACGAAGGACGAAGAAGTTGCAGTTATCTGCAAGAATCAACATGAGTAGAGAAGATGGATGTTGCGATGAGAGGAATAATATTTCGTTTCAAAAGATAAGTCATGGACATTTCTGAGGTTCTCACCGTATTCACAGTAGAAATATCAGATCAGCAATAAAGATATATTTCTTTCCGGCAGCTGTTGAACACATTTGTATCTTATCAGTTATATTACTGACGACTTTACCACATTCTTTGAAAGTTAATCGTTATTAAAGAATTGACAATACATAAATATACAATTTTGAAATATGCCGAGCTCTATTTTACCATATAACAATTTCCACCATTTCTCTTATATTAAAATAAGTGTTTCATTCTCTGACAATAGAAAGTACCCATTTTACTTTGAGCATTAGTGCCTCTTAAACCGATTGATCGCCACATGACTGTTCTCCGGCACAATTTTCATCAATGACTTAATGAATGCGTCTGGTATTGATAAACGACCATTCCTCTCTTTGCCATTTGTTCAATTCTGCAAAGACACGGCATTATGTCACAATTGGACAGACATCAATCCCTCTCCATAAACAGACACAACACTCCTGTGAATGTTGACAGGTTCTGCATTTCAGAAAAGAGATCGATGCGCGTATCTGCTTCCCTGGAAACCCATTCGGTACCTTTGCCATTTTGCTGAACCAAGGTTTTGTTTCATCGACTTGTGCTTACGCTGTATCGAGCTTCGTTTCTTTGTTTTGGGTTAATAAAATAGGGAAACTTATTTTTTTGATTTACCCTCTACTTGATTTTTATGATTAAAAAAATCCCCGCCCAGAAAAAATGTTTAGCTAGTAAAGGAATTTGTGCTAAATATGCAAATACTTGTTTAATATCAAATATCAATATCTCAGAGGCTAAAGAATAAACAAGGAAGTGGACAAAAATTAAACAAAAATATAAAGAAAGAAAGAAAGAAAGAAAGAAAGAAAGAAAGAAAGAAAGAAAGAAAGAAGGAAGGAAGGAAGGAATATATACAAAAACCGAAAGAAAGAGGAAGGAAGGGAGGAAGGAAGGAAAAAGCAAAAGCTGAGGTAAAGAGAGAGAGGATAATTCTTCCACGCCATTGATAATACTGCATGTTCATTCACATTAGCAACACTTAATGCGTTTTAAGAACAAATAACACAAATATTTTTTTTATAAAGTTCCTTGTGATATTTGACCTACTACCATTTTTACCACCATCTCTTGCATTAAGCGGACCCGGTAAGCTGTATTATAGCAGTGTTAAATTATTAAAATTTATTTTCTTTTTCTTAGGATCTACTGAGAATAGGCCTTTCATTTTTATGGCATATAGTTGAACATATTGGCTTCAATTTAACATGAACTTTTTTTTTAATGAACCAATTTTTACTTTTTCAAAAAAAAAGTATGGATTGTCCTCCCAGGGTTGATTGAACCCTTCTTCTTTGAAGGAACAGTTAGCACGAAAAGCTGCAGAAATCGATTTTATTTTTAATTCGAGAGCTGTATGGATACGAGAGGTTTTATCTCCCACAAGATGGTGCCCCAGCTCACTACCATCTAGATGTCAGAGAATACCTTAATGAAACACTCTCTGAATGGAAAGGACGAAGAGGCAAAGTTAAATATCCAGCAGCTACATGACACCTAGACCTAACACTTCTAGACTTTTATCTCTAAGGAACTCTAAAGGATATTGTGTATCGGGCAAAACGACCTACACTGGTTGTACTATGCTAAAACATTCAATTATCGTGTGCAACGATTCAATTGAACACGTTATAGAATATTGCTTTTGCACTGTTTGGAGGCATCGACTGGCCAGATCAAACTTCAAGTGATATCAACAAGCTGAACATTAAGCTATATCTTCACCAAATTTAAGACTTGTATCACAATTTATATCAAGGCTCTTAATGATCAAACAGTGTATACATTTTTGGACCCCTTTGTACACATCCTGGATAAAATGTCTCTTCCCGTATTCAGAGTCCTAGTGGAATCATCTTGTGTTTCATCATTTACATCAGACACATTTTATTACCCTTTCTTTCATATTTTTATAGTGAAAAATGCAATATTTATACACTAAAAGCATTTTATTAATAACAATAGAACAATGTAAATAAACTTAACAATCTACTGCCACTGTATCAGGTAAGTAAACAAATTAAATATACACTTTTTTCTCCCCCTTATTATTTATCTGGGTATACTAAGAATTGTATCGAAATTAGTGTTGTGTCTTTTGATCTGTTAATAATAATGCTTTCTTTTGATGATAAATAAGAATACATTTTGTGGTTCAAAAAGTTTCCAAATTCTGTTAATAATTATGTAATAAAGCTAGTAAATGCTATAAAGGGGCAATAAAGGTTGTAGTTTCAATTTTAATCTGGAAAAGAACCAGATTCTCAAATATGTGCGGTACAATTAAAGAATCTTGAAAAGAAAAGCACCAAGGTAAACTATTTCAAGTTTTACAAGCTAATGGCAGTCCCTGTTTTGTTGTATAGTGAAGTTTGGACATCAATCAATAGGAATTGTAAACGAATTCAGATATGCAATTGTTTCTGTCAGGGGCAGGAGACACTGGGAGACTGCAAGAAAAATGAAAACATTAGGAAAGCAATGAACAAAAAGTAATAGTACACCGCACCAAACGAAAAGAACAGACAACCTAATACAAAATATATCGTCATAAGAGGTGTACAATATTCAGATAAGAGGCAAGAGCGACCCGGGCTCAACAGATATTTGAGGCCGAAAAGTTGTTTTTTTTTAAGTCCTTTTATACTTATAGACACTATTTAACATCTTAGATCATCCGCGTCCCATTCGATTCAGGGCGTGAAACAGCGTGACAAATTTTGCTCAGGGGCCTTTTTTCCCCCCACATTTGAGGTTTTATATTGTGCCGTAAATGTACGATACGGAACTCACGGCTTTACTTCCCTTCCGAAGGATTCCATACTTAGGATTTTTACGCCCGGAAAAAATATATCGATTCTGACCGGGTTTGAACTAGCGATCTTGGGTTTAGAAGGTTATCACTACACCATCAGGACCGACTGGAAACAGATGTAATTAATATCTATAGTACATGATGGTAATTGATGATGATGATGATGATGATGATGATGATGATGATGATTAAAGAGCTTCCTGTGGACGTATTTAGTTTACCTAGTTCTTTATCCAGGTATAATCAGTGGATGTATGTGTTCTTTGCTAATTTTATCCATCATATCTTATCTAAATGGTCATAAGTTTAAAAAACGCATTTTAGTATTATAATATTAATATATAAGATGTGCTTTTAATTTAGTTTGTTATAACATTTGTTATACCTTTTTAAAAGCTGCTATACAGTCAAGGAAAAAAAAAATAAAATAAAATAAACGGAGAAATGGGAAAAATAAATAGTATAATCACATTTAAAAGTCTTATAGTCACAAATATTTTTATCAACCCTAGAAGACAACTTATTCGGAAAATATGGTAAGAGAGGAGGAATTGTATTGCCTTTTAGAAATAAATTAATCACGAAACATGTATGTAACAGTAGGTGTATCTCTGTCCTTTATCATTTTGATCTGTGACAATACAACTAAGATTAAATAATTTATATACGTGTGGCCGTAACTGACCAACTCATTTCACTGATGTTGAGTCTAGTTTTTTAAGCACACAAATAGTGTGGCATAATGTCGGGAAATGCAATTAAGTTCGTTAAGAAGTAGAAATGACCGTTGGGGAAAGATTACATGTACGAAAGTAAAATTAAAGTCCAAGTGAAAGACTGAGTTATCATTTCTTCCTGGAATTTATCTTAGTTAACGTCCATCATGTTATAAAGACGACCTTACTAAAGTCTAAATAATGTTTGCGTTTTCAGCGAATACCTAAGCCTTATATTTCGTTAATATGGTCGCGTTTTAAGTTTGGATGGGTGGCATTAATTAGATTAGTGTTGTGAGTTACGACCCCAGTCCCGCCCCAGGTCGTTAAATTAGATATAGAATGGTAATTTAGGAGAATGACCATGACAATATATTCACACAAATATAACTTATGAAACGTTTGCAAAATGGAAACATATAATAAATGTGCAAAACCCTAAAACAAAATAGTACAGAAAAATAAGAGAGAAATGTCTTATATTTTTAATCCAAAAATGTTCCTTCATTTGATTTCAGGTAGACAACAGAAAAGCATGTAACTTACTTGCACCCAGAGTGACACTTGGTCGGTAAGGACGAGATCCCGACAGATGTCGCGCACAGTGGTATCCTTGGTGAGGTACACCAGAGTGCCAGTGTCTTCCGCTTCTTCGCCGGTATCCTCTTCTTGCAGGAACACCCGGACCCAACCGCAAATGTTTTCGCATTTTTGTTCGGTTCTAAAGCCCTGCACGTTCTTCGTCTGGGAGTGCTCACCATTCGCCACCTCTTGTGTGTCTCCCAAAACGTTGCCTTCAGGAGAAACTCTGGTCTCCGTCTTCCATGCAAAGCTGGCTTTCTCCTCCTCTTCGGCTTTGCTCTTATTCTGTGCACAGAACATGTAATAGTTTAAAATGGTAAATGTAACAGGTTTTATACATTAGCAAAGTAAATATATTTTTTAAAAATCAGACAGGAAACATTCGGGGTGATAGCTGGGACACTAATCACGGACCTTCTGTTTACAATGCCGATACCTTCATCTGAGTTACCGCAATCCATGCGGCTACAACAGCAATCTCCCTATATTAGTGTATACCTTGGAGACCTGGACAATTATCTTGTTATATGTTTTCAACCCTAAGAGATGACTAGAAACATTCGAGTAATTAGGTACCAGGTTTTATAGCTAACGTCACTTTTTGGGATAATTTAAATTATATATAATTTAATTACAAATTAAAGTCAAATAGGAATCTATTTTCTTCAGATATGCAATATAATCACGTGAAAATTATGTTATAAATTACTAGGTACATGATGCTTGTAAACATAGTAAACAATTGAAGGGGAAAGGTAGACCCGGCCTGCATTTGTCAGTGCACCCGACCTATAGTACTAGAAGTACGTACTGCTGTCACTTAAAATATGGAAGGTTTTACATCTTTCGTACGGTGCTGCTGGCATGTTGGCTGGGGCTCAAAGCATTTATGTACAGCGCTTCCCAAACAGACGCTACCAAAACCGAGGACATTTCTCGCGAGTGAGAGGCTGGTAGTGTAAATGAAATTCATCATATAAGTGGTAGGAGAGCGTGGTGCATATTCACAACAGTCCCTCAACAAGTACTCGAGATGCGAGGTCTTCAGGTTAGTAACAGCGCTGTTTGGAATATTCTTCACGTGATCAGCAACGTATGAAAGATCAGGAACTTGTGAGTGACGACTTTCGCCTTCGACGTGCGTTTTCCTGGTGGTTCCTACAGCACGATTGGAAATTCCAGACTTCCCCACCATTGTGTTGTGGACAGATAAGGGCATGTTTACTCGCAATGGTATTTTCAACAGTAGAAACAGTCACAGGTAAAAATCATACACTGTTAAATCTGGCGGGTGAGAGGGCCATACACCAGCACTAATCACTCTATCTTCAACTTCCTTAATTTTATTCATGAACTCCGCTGCTGTATGAGCAGTTGCAGAATCCTGTTGAAACTACCTATATGCTTTTTCTTCTTCTGTAAGCTGCTGGGAAATTGGAGTCAAAATGTCCCTTCTGCACCTTTCTGCATATATTGTCGTCTCGTAAATTATTGGACCGTTAATACGCCTTGCACTAACAGCACACCAAACTCCAAATTTCCTATCTAAAGAGGGAATTTCTGTAAACGGCGTAGATTTTCGATATATCAGTAGCGCATGCTTTGATTGTTCACACAGCCATTCAGGTGAAACCAGGCCTCGTCTGAAAAGAACAGAAGCGTTGGGTCCATTAAACCTTCATTCACAGAGGGGTGGGAGAGAAGAAAAAAAAACACTCACAATAATACATTCTTGCTGGTCGCCTTGTTTTAAACAGTGGACACGTGTACACTTTACAGTTTGATATTTAATACTTTTGTTGCTTTACATGTAGAACCTATTGAAACCCCAACTTGTTATGCTAATTATAGGAGTGATTTTGTTGGCCAACGTTCCACATTTGCACCAACTTCATCTAGTTTATCCTCTGTTAAAACTGTTCGTTATACCTCGTGTGTTTTTGTTGTGCACTGATCCAGTAAAATCAAATTTATTCGCAATATCTGAAGCTTTTCTGGAAGGAGACAAATAACCGGGGACTGAAAACAAAATGCTGCACGAGTACGACGAGCTGACTTGTATTTGTGGTAACATTTACATACGAAAAGGCGCTGCTCTAGAGTCAACCGTCCTTTTTTGGCGAAGCTCAACTGCTGCATTGCATCGAAGAGACTTCAAAGACAGGAGGGGATACATGTACGGGAAAGAATAGGGAGCGACGCTCACAGCCGACGGAATTCAAAATACCCCGAATGCGAGATAGTTTTTACGTGAAAGCCCTGTACTATGAACTGAATAGAATTCAATCACTATGAGTTCCACTCTAACAACCAGAAGCTAGCGCAACGGCGGAGAACACTGTGCACACACTCAGTAAAAAGGAACATCATCAATTTCAAAGATGGATTGGTCAAAGATTCCGTGTTGTAAATGTTCCAGTTCGTACAAATATCCATGTGCTTTATAGTAAATTTATGGATAGCGTTCAGTCTAAGAAACATAACAGACAACGTAGGACCTCACCGAAGAAATATTAAATCAGATACATTAAAAGACAAAATTAATATAGTACTAATTAACTATGGCAACGTGAATACAATCCCTCCCATTTCTTTCTTTTTTATTTTATTTTATTTTTACAGAAATCATAGACAGGTAGCCTTTTTAAAAATGACTCTGCCACAGCTCATACAGCGAACATTTCGTTAAGAGAAATTGAAACTTATTTCAAAATGACGGAGTTAGTAAGGATTTGTGATTTATTTGCTTCCTCGACTTAATCCCTTGCGACTTTTATTTCATGGCTAAATTAAAATATACCATATACAAGACAATCTCCACACCCTGGGAGAACGAAACAAAATGTCTTCCAGGAAATAGCCAGGCATTACGCAATGGGAAATACAGCGAATGAGTAGAAGGATCGTTTTTTTAAAAAGGTGTCAAAAATGTATGGACATCGACGGTGACCAGTTTAAGCATATTCTCTCACAATCATGGTAAATAAAACATTTTAAAATAGTTAAGTACACTGTTGTACGGTCATAGCTGACAACGAGCGCACTCTCGCCTAAAAGTCAAAATACCCCAAATTGGTTCGTAGTTCACCGAATCGCTCTGTATAATAAACTTGTGTGCAAACAATTATTGATCAAAGTTATACTAGTAGAAATGTAAGTGGAATATGTCCCCTGGGAGCTTGAGTTATGCTGTAGATGCAGGCCAAAACAAAACTATTTTTATTTATTTAAAATGTCTGAATCATTTGTGATATGTTTTTCCTAATGTTAGTCTGTGTATTTTATAGTAAATCTTTTTTTAAGCTTTTCCAAAAAAATCTTATTTCACTTACATACAAAAAATTCCATTTCCATATGTTTTTTTTTTAATGTTGATTATTCTATTGGATCTGGCGGGTAGCATTGAAACCAAGGACACATACTAATAAGAATAATACCGGAAAATATCGGAAGTACGAGGACTGTTCAATAAAGAATAATCATATTTTCTTTTAGATAACATCCCGGGCTCAATATGAACTATACGGAAGGTTAGGGGTACAATCGCTTTGGTTTTTATCAACAACAAAATATGCGAAGTGCATTGCATTATCGTGTTGCAGCACGAAAATGTGACCTTTTGCATTCGATATGGCCTTGAAGAGTTTTCAGGACACCTCTGTAGTATAACCCAGTTATAGTTGTGTGTGCAGTTACGACAAGCTGGTAAACCATTCCTTAAATATAGAAAAATGCGATAACAATAGCTTTGCAGCAGAAACAACCACTTTTGCTTTTTTTGGTGTTGGTGATGTTTGCTTGCTCTCTGGATCGACATATGTAGCCAAATTTCATAAACAGTGATTAGCTTTGAAAGAAACTCCGCATCTTCCTGTAACATCATCTTCAACTGCATGTAAACTTGCACTCGAACGTTCTTTTTGTTCGGGAAACGGCAGTCTTGGAACCCACCGTCCACAAACACGTCTCATGTGCAACGGTTCAGTTAACATCGTGAGGGTGGCAATCAGTGAACTTTTTAGAACTTCTGATAGCGTTCTTTATGTTATTCAACGATTCTCTCTCGCAATGACAGCAGGTGTGTTAATGTTTTCATTCAGTATAGTGGAGCCCAACCGAAGCGCTGGATTCACCTTCCTTTCAAATTGATTGCATCTCTTCTTTAAACCGAAGTATTGTTCGTCGCGGGTCACCTCCATTTTGTTGTAGACGGAATTGAACATGTCTCAACTTGCATCCCTTCAGAGGGGAGCCGGAAGTGACAACAATGAAGATAGTACGACGTATATATTACGCACTATCTTGAACCAAATATTGTAAAGTTAAATTTCAGAGCAAGAAATTATGCCTGTAAAAATCATCATACTTTACTGAACAGTCTTAGCAATATAAAATTACTTTATATTTTGATTTGAAGAGCTGCATGCTATATTTAAAAATGCATTTTTCCAAAGTTAACTATATAGTTAAACATTTTCTCTCAAAACCCAAACAAAACTTTAAGAATCTTACACGTAATCACAACAGATATATCTGAAGGTAACCTTTTTGAAAAAATCTTCCATAAGTTCCCTCTAGTTAGTATATCTGGAACACGCTGTTCAATAAGAATCATAACACTTTCCGCGTTACCCTCGCGCACAATCTGCCGCACTAACATCTGGAGCAAACTTTCCACGTTTATACGCTGGAACTTACATCCTGAGATCAAATGTGAAAGAAGCGGATATATCGACCTTCATTGCTTGGAGCCTCTGTATAATGAGGTGCTTGCTAAGGAAACGCAGAGTGTCACGCTCTATTTTAGTTATTCATAACGTGTTTCACACAAATACCTTAAAAGCTGCATTCAAGCAAAACATTAATGTGTTTCATATCTATTCTGAAGAAGGGATTTATATATTAGAATATTCGCTTTAAACGCCCATGGTCACATCTAGGAAACACATGCTTTGATACTTTAGTTTCCCAAGATAAAGCTTTAAAATTTTCTGTAAAAATAGACGCAATATCAAGTAATTTTATCAACAAGTCAATAGTACGCTGGATTCTGTTATCCGGTATTAGAACTAGAAGGAATGAAGGAGAAAAAAGAATAGCAAAAAAGGATTTAACACGTATTCTAGTACACATTTAATTCCTGATCTTTACAGAGTATCAGAGGTTATTAAACATATTTTGTGGCTTCACGAGGACAGCCAGCTATTGCGCTAAGTCAGCATTGCTTGGGGCGTTGTTGTAGATTTCATTTATATGCGGACGCTCTTTAACATCTCATGTCTTCAGCGTCCCATTCAAATCGGGGCTTGAAATGGCAGACAAATTTTGCTCAGAGTCCTCCTCTTTCAGATTTGAGTTCTTTACCATGCCGTAAATCTACGACATGGGACCCACGGCTTTACTTCCTTTCCGAAGGAAACCATACTTAGGATTTTTGCGCCCGAAAAAAATCCAAGGATCCTGGCTGGATCTTGGGTCTACGAGGCAAGTATGTTTGCCATAACACCACCAGGACCGATTGCATGGGACGTGACACTGGCATTTATCATTATGCCTCGGATTGAATGTAGAAACGCAGGACATTTCGATGCTTCAGCCTTGCTACTGATGCCAACGACCTAGTGGATATATGCCAGACATCGAAGCAGAAACCTTCCTAAAGCTCAACCTGTCATACTGCATAAAGCATCAGCCCAACTCGTCTAGAACATCCGGTCCTGTAGCAGAGCCAGCGGAATGAAATGATGGAAAAGAACGATGACCAGTTTCAAGGAATTTGAACCCGCAACCTCCCGAATGTCTGAGCCATCTCCCTCAATGCAAATTCCTTACTCATAAGACATATCCAAAGGACTTATTTTGGGGTTGCAGTCGTTATATTCCCGACATCGATATTAATGTCGATACATTTGAAGATATTCGACTTTGCCCAATTTCAAGAGCATGGAGGGACCGCCAACGGAGCCCGAGGTCGTTAAGGCACGGACTCGTGAGCGGGAGGTCTGGTTCGCATTCCCCAGGACCATCCTCCCTGATGGAGGTTTTTTTCCAGATTTTCCTTAGTCCTCGTAAATGGCAAATGCCGGGAAGGTACCCTAAACTTAGACCTGGAACGTTCCCTTCTTTAAAAATAAACAAATTCCCATTATATCATTGCATCTCATGTATTATCAGTGTCCATCGCTTGTGGTATCTGTAACAACGGGCTCTAAAGTGCTCATGCAATGACAATCAATCGTTTGTTATTACGAGGGTAAGCCTTTAAGTAAGCCACTAATTGACATGGGCTACTACACTTTTGATTCAGACACCTGAGGCTATTGTCACTAGATACCGGTATTCATGCGGTAGCAATTGGTGATATTCGATAGAGCTAATCGATTTACAATAGCAAAGCAGCAATTGCAAAATGACGGCGCCTCTTGAGTGAATTTACAGCAGCACTCCATTGTGTAATTTTTGTTGGCAAAAGATATGGAGTAAAAGAATATTCATAAAGAAATGTTTCATATCTATGGTGAGAAGTGCCTGTGACAAAGATATTTACAATTGGGTGTAGAAATTCTCTGAAGGGTGGACATACATTAAAGATGAACACCGCTCTGGCCAGTCAACGGAAATTACCATAGAGTTAAAAACTTAATAGAAGGGCAACTATAGACGCTATAACCGCTGCTAATGGTTATTTACACGACATGGCCTACCGCATAATGCATGACAGGTTAGGTTTTCACAAAGTCTGTGCGCAACGATGGACACGATATGCCAGCCCAAATTATTTCGTTTAGTGTTAATTGAATTTAAATAAATGAATACTGTACAAGGTTTATATATATATATATATATATATATATATATATATATATATTCGACCTCGTTTTCTTTGATCAACGGAAAAAAATTGAAATTAAAAAACTGGGTACTTCAAATGTTAATTTTATAAAACCGTGTTTTATAAACATTTAAAGACATAGGAAGTATTCGATGCTTTCTGTAGAAACAGGCTTCATCCTGCAGATTCCAGAATTTAATAAACAATCATCGACTAGTTTGCTGCAATGAGAGCCAGGAGAATATATTTCTTTGTTAAAATAGGTCCGCTATTAGGACATTGTTATTAAATTCTCTCCCTACCTCGCTCTCTCTTTTTGGTGTATTCAGCCACAGACTGATCAAATTCAAACAAAAGAAAATTGCAATAAATATATTCCATTCCTTGAAACAGCTAAAATGTTTTCTCATATTCAATATGAAAAAAAAAGAAAGAAAAAAAAAGTACCAACTTTGATTATGCCATACTTAGATTACTGCGACATTCTGTTAATTGAAATCAGGACATCTTGGACAAAGACTACAACGTGTTCGTAATGCGTGCGTTCGCTACGATGCACCTAAGTAAATCAGATTATATCACTGCAGCTTTGGAATTATTATCATGACCTCTATTGCAAGCTAGAAAGAAGTTGCACTGCCTCATTCTTCTCCGTCAAATATGCACCTCAAATCTGCACTGTCTTTCGACCCGTTTTCAATCCTCATCTTCTCACCGGATTGAGTAACAAATCCATTATCTGTATACCTTCACACCGAACCTGTTACTTTTCTTTTTCCTTCACAGTTGTCGCTAGTAGTCTCTCTGTCTCGTATGAAGGACTGCCGGTCACAACAACAGTTTAGAATATTGCTCGAGGATTGTTTAGTTCGTTAATGCAACACTTAACAAGTGCTGTGCTCAAATTAATAATGCTATTAACTGTATTGTATACATTGTAATCATAATTACCCTTGTGAAATGGAAGAGAGAATCTTACGATCTTAACTTTGCCAAGCAAAATAAACATTATTATTATTATTATTATTATTATTATTATTATTATTATTATGAACGTTACTTCTAGTTACATATTAAGATTCTACAAACTTGCAATCTGTAGCAATACTGGTAAAGTTGTGCACCATGGATTCATGATGCCGTGAATCTCTTCTGTACCAGTCTCCAGTCACAAAGCCTCAAAGACAGACAAACATGTGTTTCAGACATGGCAAGAAATCTCTCAATGTGATACTCAGACAATTTTTGCTTCCATACCATGCCCATGCGGTCACACTGCAGTTATGTTATAATGTCTGCATCATTTATTAATAGGATGGAATAACTAATTTGATAAAAGTATATATGTTTCATGTGTAACGTCTTCTTTCGCCAACTGAATTAATTTTGTTATTTTATATGTTAATTTTATTTTTACTAAAATAATTTTATTTACGGTCTTATGATCTTAATTCTGATAGTAAAAATTAAACAATTTATAATACTAGAGTTACTCTCATTTCCTAACCTAGGGTAAGCTAACTTTTCGAGTAAAAAATACCAAACTGAAAGTAAAACAGCAAAACTTCTTTTTCAAGGCACCCTCACTTTTATTAAAATTAATAACAGAACACCTGATTATGAAGCAATATAAGAAAAAATTAGAAGCAGTCTCACACCCTCCTTACCTATGAACGGCAGAGTGCATATTCAGAAATTACATCGACTATAAACACTGCACCCTTAACCGAAAAATATTTCCATTGCATAAAATATTTCCAATAAAATTTCGTAATACATCAGAATAAAATCTGGTGACTAATAAACAAGATAGAAATTGAAAATTACGACAGTTATCAACTTACAATAACTACCAAAACGTTTTACTTACGTTTACCACAGGATCAATCCCATTTTCCTTTTTTCTTGCTGCAGCCACCGCCTCGAGTTGTTGTTGAATCTTGTACACGTAACCACCTCGAACTCCGGTCTTCGTATCGATATCATCACTCTGCTCGGTCTTCTCTACAGCAGTCTGGTGTATTCTGAGCACATGGCATATCTGCTGCCCTCCTATCTTTGTCCCGCCATTTTCCGCCACATCTGCGTTTTCTTGCTTCTTCTGGAGTCGCTGGATATTACTGGAGAGTCCCCGCGTAGAGGCGAGGCGTCGGGACCTGCGCCGCGGTAGTGCCGTTTCATTGACGTCGTTCCCGAGGTCAGTGCCAGGTTTGACTTCGATAAGATTCACTTTCACCATGGCGGCATTTGACGCCCAACTGTTTCTGTTGACTGTTATTTACCAACACCTGCCTTTCCGGTTCATGGTTTTGCTCAACAGACTGCCAATATACTTTCATTTCATGTTGTGTGAGAAATTTTTATGGCTTTATATGGTTCCACAGAAATAACCAACATGTTCCCGCGCATAAGTCCTTCGTTTATTATTCAAAGTAACTGTGCGGGTAAATTTCATTATTAGCCACTCTAGAAGTTTTACCAACAGCCTATTTCAAAATCTACTTATCAAACACACTAACAAATTTTTACAAAGACTCATGCAATAACACTAACATTGACGGTTGAATCAGGGACCTATTCAGTTCACGACACGGCTGATAAATATTGCTCAGAGGCCTTTTCTTTCTGGCATGAGGATCTTTAACGTGCCGTAAATCTACGACCCACGGCTTTACTTGCATTCCGAAGGAAATCTAATTAAGATTTTTACGCTAGAAAAAAATTCGACCCTGGCCGGGATTGAACCCGCAATCTTGGGTCGACGAGGCAAGTATGGTTACCACTAGACCACCAGGATGAACAACATTACCGGATATGCATACATATTTAGCATGAGGCACTTAAAACTGCCACCTTAAATCTCTCGTGTACTATCCTTGATACCGACCAGCTGTTTTAGCTAAATTTAGTAGCATATAAAAGGCTCGTACTTTTCATTTATAGATGATTAATATTGACCATAAAGTATTTAAATTTTTTCCATTTTAAACAAAAAGCTACTTTTTAAATGGACTAGTGACCCATTGTGTATCAGAACTTAAACTAAATAAAATTAGAATAATAACAACGTTTACCACATATTTATAAAGCAAATGTTTATTCAATTTAAAGATGTATCCATTTAAGAGCTAGTAAACCGTAATATGGTAATTAATTAAACATTTATCAGTTTTTGTACAAATTAATTATCTAAGATGCCCAGATCTCCTGATTTCATTTTTTTTATTTGGTTTAGTTATGGACGTTCTTTAATATCTCAGGTCATTCAATTCAGGGCGTGAAACGGCCAAAAAATTTTGCTCAGAGGCCTCTTTTTTACGGTTTGAGGTTCTTTATCGTGCCGTAAATGTACGGCAGGGGACTCGCGGCTTTATGTCCTTTCCGAAGGAAGCCATACTTAAGATTTTTACGAAAAAAAAAAACATCGACTCTGGCAGGATAGAACCAGCGAGTTTAGGTTTAAAAGGCAAGTATTATTACCGCTAAACCACCAGGATTGACTCCTGATTTGATACCCCTGTATGGAAAACTGTAACGTTGTGCTTTTTATATCAGAAAACATGCAGTATCGTATAACTACTTCAAAGACTGAAAACTTGTGTTACAGCGAACGGTCACTATTTTGAACCTCAGACCACAGTATAAAAGATACAGAAGTGACTGTGAGTGCACATGCCACGAAATTGGGTTTACTACCTTTATTCTCTTTAAGATGGCTCTGTATAAATAAATGAATGACATAACTAAACAAAAACTGTGAACAGGTTATCAGGCCTGTGTATGCCACCAAGACTTAATTATTGACGAAGTAAGTTTACCGAAGCATTTACTGTTGACGCTAACATTTAAGTCATCGGATTGTTGGTGTTTATGTTGGCATTATCGGTTCCTGTGAATTAAAGACCGCGCATGCTTTTTTGGTTGCACAGGTTACGGCTATAAAATAAAAATTTCATGCTTGTTCACTAGTGCAAAATCTTAAAAACAATGAAAAGTTCGACCGAATAATAACATTAATGCTGATACTAATACTCTAGTTCGGTATTAGTATCTACTCTCGTACTAAATCGAATGACGCATCATCGTTATTGTTGTTGTTATTATTATTATTATTATTATTATTATTATTATTAAATATTATCCTATTATTACTATTTATATTATTATTATTATTATTATTATTATTATTATTTTCAGGTTATTTTAAACTCTTCTGAGCTGTCAAGAAAGGGAATACAGAAAAAGTAATAACTCGAGGTGGCATTTGTGCCGTGATATTAGCTTTTGTATAATGATTTATTTTATTTAGTAATTTTGCAGAACGATATTCATGTCTTATGTTTTATCTCCTCCCACTTCGATTATTGGGTAATAAGTATCATATAATAAAATTGCTCTAAAGCGCTGAAAACAATTTACGGTAATTATAAAACTACGCTCGCCTGTTTATTGACAGAACTTTTTCTGTATCCCTGAAAAATTCAGAAACGTAACAATGTTTCAGCCAAACATTAATTAGAGATTTATGAGAAAATATATAATAATGCATAATACGTTATTTCAAACCAGTAATCCTAAGTATGGCTTCCTTCGGAAGGGAAGTAAAGCCGTGGGTCCCGTGTCGTACATTTACGGCACGAAAAAGAACCTCAAGCCTGAAAGAGAGGCCTCTGAGCAAAATTTGTCGGCCCTTTCACGCCCTGAGTTGAATGGGACGCTGATGACCTGAGATGTTAAAGAGCGTCCATAAATAAATCAAAAAAAAAAAAAAAAACAGTAATTAACAGATAACACCGAAAACCATAGAGGGTAAACAAATTTACCTACCTTAATTATTGTAGTGTTCAACATAATTACCTTCTATATCAGTGGTAAAACACTAGATTTCATGTCTATTTTTAAAAGAAAAAGAAAATTTTCATCACAGTTAAAGTTTTAACTTAAATCTATAACTTCTAGTTTAACAACAGTTCTTAAACACATGTTAGCTACGGCGATAGCAGTGACATCAGATTGATTCATTGAAAGTTGAAACCTAACTCGGAACGGATTTAGGAATAACATCAATGCAATGCCAATGCAAGCTGTCCCTACTGTATTTCCTTAAAAGGGAATAAACCAGTTCCTGTGGCCAGATGTTAAATTCATAGACTTATGTTAGCTAACAGGGTAAGATAACTTTAGATAATTAATTTGAAAGAACATCAAAAACTGTTAATCAGTTGCAAATTTGTATTTAATTACTAGAGTCCTGTGTCTGATAAATTATAGGATCTTCGTTTTAAAAGGACAGAGTAGCGAGTCAAACAGTTGAAGCTACAGCGAAGCAAGCGTCGAGTTTTGACACGACCTTTCTGTCCCCATTTGTACAGTACCTCATTTGTTCATCAGCAGTGTATGGCTCACTACAAGAGCTAACTAACCTACCTCAAAAAATAAATTTTCAGTAGACATGCCCTATAGGAAATGCAGTTTAAACTTGCAACAAAAATGAAAAATTAGCTACATTAAATGAAATATCTATGTACATTGTGAGAGAATATATTACATATATCACATCGCTGCTAATATGTTTTGTAAAATAAGTACCGAAATCAGTTATTAAAACATTAGCCGTTTCACCTAGCGAAACCCAATCTTTGTCTATCAGCAGGATAGAAAATATCTAAGTAATGTAGCTGCAACAGGAAGTTTTCTTTCTCTATATTTTCCCGTTATTTCTTAATGTCTATTTTGTAACGTTTTATATGGATATATGTTAATTCTCTTTACGTTAATTGGTGGACGCTAATGAGCCCTTAAATCTACTGAAAACTGCTCTTCAATATTAATACATTGTAAACCAGAGTTGGCAGTTGTAATTGTCTCCTCTGTATATTCCGTTCGGCGCGTTAACAGAAAAGTACCTATAATATTTATATTTATTTAGATAGCACTAAGTTTACAAATACTAAAATATGGTCAGGTTCTATTCCAGGCTAATATTTTAAATCATCCTGTTACAAAAATTGTAATTAACGTACTAATTTTCACCATTCAAATCAACTATGTTTAACAGTGTTTGCTAAGCCCTAGTTAATCAGTAGCTTCCTACCAGTATATCAAGAGGATTTTGGCACAGCCCCTTCTACTAAACAAACACTACCTGTAGACCAGTGATATATACAGAAGAGTAGAAGTGGATTATAGCTAAGGTCTTAAATCTATTTTATAAACATGGGGTCTAGGTTTGAATTCTTTTTTAGATGTTTAAGCGCTCACAGATGCATTTAAAAATAATTCTGTTTATTTTAGTACTGCTTTTAATGGATCTATTGAAGATCGTCAGAGTTATGCTCTGGAAAAAAATCTTAAAACAGGGATTTAATCATTCAAAGGATAGGGTTCATTAATTTGATGGCATGGTTTTAACGCCTGTACCAAATGGTAAAGAGACAAAGAGGTTGATTCTTTACGCCATTTATACAGGATTCATCCAGCAACGCCCGCGGATATTAAATATGCCGACGGAAAGTTACTGCGTAACGGCCTTGTCACTTGCCGAGGGAAATTATATCGCAAATTTTGAGTCCATTGTTAATAGTAAATAGTAATTAATATTATACTCAACGCCGTAGGCGATGCTCGAAGTGTCTGAATCCTTTTGGAAATATATTGAGACTCAGTTCGTCCTCCCGAATACTGTAAGCTATTTTGTTTTCCCCAACAGGTTTGATTTCGAGTACAGCAGTAATTTTATATAAATGAGATGCAGAAGCTGAGTGACTTTATACGCACTGCCGACAGATACACCAATTTCTATGCTAATCGTGTTAAAGACTTTCAAGAAGAAGTTTCTATCGATAGCCTATTTCATCAAGCTGCTTATTCTTCGTTAAAACCCGGAGTATTTTGTTCTCAGCTTCTTGTTAGTGAAAACGCCTTGGATTCGAACTTTGTTCACCGATCCAAAAATTGCATTTCTCAATGGAAATTATACTCCTGGAAATTTACTAAATTCTCTTCTATAGTACTAGTACGACATTGTTTTTGCACATAACAATAATAAACAAATATACTTTGTTCTAACATATATCTCACTCTCGACATGTTCCACAATCCACAAATAAAGAGTAGAAAAGTTTAATACGCACTTTCTACAGAAATAAAACCGAATAAGAAGTTGGCAAGATAAACACGAATGAGAAGCTCAATTGTCTGCTTCAATGGAAATTTTAACTTCAGTCCACAGATCCACTGAGGATCAGCTGGTTTCTACTAATGTATGCAAAGTTTGATTGCATAGCAAAATGAGGGCATAGTATAAGGCCGTCACATTTTGGTGGAATTAAATTGGGAACATCGCTTGAAAAGAAACATGTTATATTTATTGTATAAATTTTATCTCTCTAAACTAATCAGATTGTCTACTTTATGTTTAAAACTTATGTCAATATATGGAAATTTTGAGATAGAAGCATAGAAAAAATGGCACACTTGAGAAATGTCTGTGTTTTAAAAACAGACATTTTAATGAAAGAATAAATAATATAAACTTGCAACTGATTTAATTCTACGTTACAATGTTTATAAATAACTAAAACTAATGCTCATTTGCATTGCAAGGTTATCTTATCCTTTATTAAACTTTATTTATTTTATTGTTTTTATAAAAATTGAATTTAGAAATTTAAAAATTACGTCAGTCTACATTTACAATTGCCCCTTTTTACATATTCTTGTTTTTAATGGTCAAGAACAAGAATAATTAAGTGGCCAGGTTACAAACATCCGGTCATCTTACCTCGTTATTTACTTGTCAGCCTTACCCTCATAGCTAAAAATGTTAATACTCTCTGAAGAAATTTTGGTTTAGGTTTACGTCATAAGCGATTGTAGTTTTCGTCAATTCCTATGCGTATCAGCGTTATGTAATATATTGCGATTCAAGCTTATAAACTTAGAATGTCCACACAATTAAAACATGAATTTCCCATACCGTCATATGGCAATACACGCAATTTTCATGTCATCTTTAGCAAGCAATTAACTGGTGGTTTTATATACTTAATCAACTTTCGTATTATATAACCTATGTCCTTGTCCCAACTCATAAAACAAACGAGGCATTACTCGCACACATCACTTGTTAAACCACGACATTTATGACACTTTTAATAGTCGATTAACGAGAGTTTCAACACCACAACAATTCACACACATACACAACTGCAAGCACATTTCATTAACGACGATATTATTGAAACAATATCACCGACTCGCACGTGCAGAAGATCGGCTCGAATGCCATGGCAGATCAAAACGAGTTAGCGCAGAGAAAAGCCGCAAACTGTGTCACGGGGAGTCAGAAGGAAGCCTGCCGGCTGGAAGGACAGCCACCGGATGTTCTACCCATTCGTCCATTCTCTCCTGCAATACTGGCTCGGGGGATAGCGTAAAGTGTTGGCCAGTGGAGGGGTGTGGTATATACGCAGAACAATTGAAAGTTCACTCACTTCGACTGTAACAAATGAATAATGCAAACAGCGTTGTACTTGAGACGCGTCTTCAAATGTTTTGTTTTACATGTGCTGCATGCGAAAACAAAACACTCGTTACTCTGGCTAGTTTGTTCCATTCTTTGTCTTTTTGTTGTTCACTCACGACCGTGATCTTCGTTTATTGTGAAGCTCTTTGTCAACGCAAAATTTGTTTTATTTATGGTTCGTGCAGAGCTATTTGCATTGTTCGCGAAACAAAGACTGAGAAAGTAAAGTGGACAATGCAGAAGTCAAATCTTCAGCACGACTATATCAATAGCTTAGAACTGTAGAGCGAAGATAACAGAATAAAAACTTAATACATTTGCAACTAAACACATGCTTCCTCTAAATTCTCTATGGGAAGTATTGAAATTAACGTTACTGCAGAGTAACTCGAGAGCCAAACTCATCTGTGTGGGCTTTTTGCATAATATTGAACATATTTTCTAGGGAATTATTAAATATTTTTTTGGTAAAATTGCTTGTACTGTTGCATTGTACTGTTTCTGTGTTTTAAAGCTGAAACCTAGCACAATATATTATAGCTTTGTTTACCAATAGCTAAATTACTGTATACACTTCTGAATCTGAGAATGTAGTGTTCCCTCTGAGAAAATTCGAAAAATCCGCCCAATCTAGACGCACCCAGCGATTGGGGTAAAAGCATTCAGATAGACACAGAGTTGTTTAAAAACTATCGTTCGCATTATATAGGTTAATTCTCTAGCTAGGGGTCCCAAACTATTGTGTATACGATATATATTGTTTAAATAATATTGTTTAAATAATACCTTTGTATATATCATACACACATACATAAACAAAGCAAAACAGCATGGAATTCTCACTGACTATTGCTCCGCGTCACCGCATCTCGGCAGTTACGACTCGAATATCGCGTCATTAATAATGTACTCAATTACATAGCGCATGTTTCGGGTTCGTAAGTATTGGAAAACAGGTTCATTTAAAGCCGCATTTTGGACTGAATTTGTTGAAAAACTTGCACCATCACCAAAGTGTTACAATCAGAAATAGATTAAACATTAGAGACAGCAGAAGTCATTCTCACTGAACATCCTGGAAGCCACAAATTGTCTGTAGAAACAATAAATGATGTAAACACGCAAAATTGAATGTACAATACAACTGTATTAGTAATTGTCATTAAAGAGCAAAAATTCACATAAGCCTCATATTGTTCAAGCATTGCTCACATGAATTAAGTGAACCTATCAGCACTATCAGCAACATATGCATTCATTTATTCTTAACGAAGATGTTTCCAGAAAGAATGAAGCAGGCTGTAAGTCTTTATATATAAAAAGTGATAAACATATATCGTTTAACTGCATTTTCAAGGATTGTTCAGAAGACTGTTCATCCTTTTAAATTATCTTGACTGAAACAACTTTATAACAAAATCTCAATTCGGTTTTATGAAGGACTTGTCAATAGTCAATGACGTGTTTAACCCATTGTTGAAATATTATCTGCTCTAAATAAAAACAAAATTTATATGGGAATATTTTGTAAATTGACTAACACTTCTGCTAGCATAAAATTTAAACCTATATTACAGAAGTTGAGTATCTATAGTGTTGAAAAACTATATTTAAATTGGTTCAATTCGAATCTAATAGAGTCCAAAAGCTATCATCAATAATTATGAGTCAATCGCTGGAATCGCTAAAGCGTTCCAAAAGGCTCAATAATAAACCCTTTTCTATTCCTGTATATAAGAAATTAATCTAAGACAGTACTTTTTTCAGGTGATACCAGTGACTTGACATTACACGTAGAATTGACAGCATTGTGTTGCTGGTGCAACTCTTGCTGCTTCCGCCCGAGCGGCTAGTCAAACCCGAGCGACAGCGAAAAGAACGGACTAACTTAAGCTCCTCTTCTTTTCGTGAATATAAGGACAGGGACAGGGACGGGTAAATCACTGTAATGAGGGCATTATTAGACGGGTGAAATATTGTAGCGGTGGGAAATGTGCTCTTATTCCAATTCGCAACTAATTCACATATACGAGTACATCTGTCGGCTAACCTCGGGCAAATCCTAGAAACCGATGAACAAAGTAGTTTAGCGGGGAAATCGCTCTCAAACTGCTCTTATTCCAATTCGCAACTAATTCATATATACACACACTAACCTAACCTGTCAGCTAGCCTCGGGCAAATCCTAAAAATCGCTGAACCCAATGGTTTAGCGGGTAAATCGTAATTGAGTTAAAATGTTCTTATTACAATTCGCAACTAATTCAGCGAGTAAACCATTGTAATTGTGCCAAACCTCCTTTAATTTCGGCAGAAAAAAATACATAAGCATGAGGATGGTAGTATTGAACCCACTTTCTTCACAAGTGTAGCATGACGCTGTAACCGCCTGCACTATTGCACTGTTGATGCCAAATCGTTATTATCTAGCCAATAGCTGTGCCAGTCACTCGGCTTTCTGCTCTGGAGAGGAGCACCACCAGCAGCGCACCGCATCAGCAGCAAGGGCCGTAGGACAGCAGTATTTTTCAGCTCTGCGAGTAACGAAAACTATACCAGTGTGTTCGTATCTGGGGAGCCACATGTTCAACTTGCACACTTAGTCACAAAGGCATTTGCAGAGCTAATCATTTCGCTGAAGACAAGTTTGACAAATTATATTTCATTACATTTAGAACCAAAAACAAGCAGGTACCAGAACTGAGTGTCAGTTACACTAATTTCACCATAAGAAAATTAGCCTCATACCAAATTCTTGGGATTAAAAATTGACAAGAAACTAAAGTGGAAGAAAATATAAAGGCTACTGTTCCTAATTTAGTTCTGCACGCTTTTCATGTAGAAGTATGGATTATATTGTAAATAAAATGTATTAAGATTAGTGTACTATGCATACTTCTTTCCAACTTGAGGTATGGGACAGTTTTTTGGCCATTCTGTACACAGTAAAAAGTCTTCATCTTTAAAAAAAAAGAGTTATAAGAATACTTTGTGTGTTGGTATCGATAATCACATGTTAAAGAGCTCAACATTCTTACTCTTACTGGCAAATACAGATGTTCTTTCATGAGCTATGTTGCATAATATTAAAATTACTCTCTCTGTGCATAATTATAATATTAGGCAGGCTATTGACTTGAATAGGTCGATAAGTTTACTAAACCTTATTCCAGAATGGCAAACTATAGCTCTGCAATACAACTATATAACAATATTACAGTTTCCTTGAAATTGCTATGTAATTCATATAGGTGCAAACTTTTCAAGGAAAAAATTAAAGAAAAAATTAAATACACGCGCCGGCTATAGTTTCGATGAGCCGGATAATTTACTAAATTAATATTTCCTGAATATTGTGAAGATTGAATTATTTATTACACTAAATGCATGTAGCTCAGAACCAGTAAAATAGACAAATACAATATATTACTTTAAAATACAATAAGAAAAATTGTATCTTTTTATAAGAGATGACTTCAAGAAGTACATTATAAATGTGTGCCATAGCAAAAACAACAATTATAATTGTAACTTCAATTTGACTTCAATATATTTGCCCCTAAGAGTATTTGCATTTTCATAAAATAGCAAAGACCATTTCTTCAGCTAATCACGGGGAATATTTAACAGAAGTCATAAGAAAATAAGAAAACCACGTGAATTAGCAAATGTCAATACAAAAACACATTATGAACAAGAATATATATTTTAATATTAAAGCTTATTAATATTATTTTTTCGCAAAATACATTTATGATTTAGTTTATAGTTTTACCATAAAATACTCGTATTAATGGATGAAGACAAGATTATATTAAATGTATTTCAAAAAACTATAATTATGTGTAATATCTACAGTGCGATCAATGATGCTTTTCTCCATGTCACTGGGTTTTTCCTATGAGCGACGCCCCATTGCCGTGCCGTGGTGGCGATTAAGTCTTCTTGCTTACTTGTTGACATTGCTTACTGTCGTAGTCATAGAGCAGTGTTCCTGGGGTGCATTGTGTTGTTCGATTCTTAATTCGACAGTATACATATATATATTATATCTCGTGTGTTTACAACGGCACAGCATGTTTTTATGTAGGATTCATGTGTGTTAACTCAGCTGTGAAAGAATCGTAGGACGAATTTTTTTTTTTAGCATAGAGTTAGTTCTGTTACTTATGTGAATACGATACTAGCCCTTTTTCATTAAATTAGCCGACAGGGAGCATGAATGTATTTTTTCAATAGGACTCTACCACTGCTCACACTGCAAATAATTCTATGAGAGCAATTCACAATGTGTTTACACAGGACAGATTTATTAGTAGGGATTTATAGCCCCCTCGGTCCCCGATTTAACAGCCTGCGATTATTATCTCTGGGGTAAATTAAAAGAAAATAACGTGTACAAGACGAACCCACACACCATACAAAAACTCAAAGATAATACTCAATAGGAAATTGTCCGGATTTCTCATGAGCAAGAGCGAATGAGATACTAAAAATGTGTGGAGAATGAAGGAGGGCAGTTTTAACACTTCATTTGATCATTTGGTAAATAATGCGTCTTTTAAATTGGTTTGTGTATTGTTATATGTTTGGTTTGTTTTGTTTTATTGTTTTACTCTCCCGCTAATCACCGAGACACCCGGCTGGCCGTCTAATCGGCTAAAGAGCGGCACGCTCATCTATAGGCAAAACTCTCCGGGGAAGAAACAAAACTGATCGCACTACATTATGAAAATATAATCTCATTGTTCTATCTTGAATTTAAAGGGGGAAAAATCCCATATGGATAGGAAATTTAAAAAAATCAATATTTATATTTTTAAAAATAACCAAGGAACCTGAAAATCTACTTGCAACACTTAATAGCAAATATATGATACTCTCAATCGTACATCAACTTTGGTTTAATACGAAATAATTACTGTAGAAATGTTGAGAACCTAAGAACTTACTCTATGAAATAAACGGAATATAAGTTCATACCACTGGCTTTTGACAAACACACACACACACACAAACAAAACATTCTTTCTTATTTTTTGTGTGCTGTGCTGTGTTTATTCATTTAGACTATAAGCCTAATAATAGATGACCAAAAGTAACAGAAGAAAAAAAAATGATAAAATCAGATTTCGCAGCATTGAATAAACGAAAGGGATTCGTTTGTTGATATACAGCATGCTATTTACAGAAAGTTGTATTGACAGTTGGTCAAAGTAATTATGAGATCAAGGACTGGAAAGGATATAGTAATACGTTTTATGACAAATATTTGGATCAGAGTCAAGCAATCTTCCAGAACAAGGGTGAGAACTTCGGCTTAACTGAACTAACGTGTTCTATTCCACCACAATTGCCGGATCTCTCCCATCTGAGGCCCTGGGGACCTCTAAGGCTGTTACTGAGATTTTATCCTAAGCCACAACTCTTAAGTCTTGGAGTACTTAGGACCCATTTATAAGTAATTATTGCTAAATTTGTATTACATTTTATTTTTTCACACAAGTCGTACTTTGATTTAGATTTGGAATTAGAATAACTTTTGTTATTTTCTTTTGCATATTGGCACTGAAGGGCTTAACAAAAGACTGCACGAGTGAGCAATGCTTATGTTTCTGTCTATAAGATAGTGAAATTACATTTCTACATAGATAGAGCGGAGCCTTGTGAATTAATTCATCTGCTTTGAGGCGCTTTTAATAAGGACGATGCCGTCGATCTTGACATTGTCGTCGTAAACGTTGCTCCTAACTACACCACAATATCCTCGGCTAGTTTAGGGTTTGGTATTTAGCTGAATTTTTCAAATTGATACTTCTGGGCTGAAATGGTTATGATTTTAAATATAACGAAATCACAATGGGTAGAAATGTACGGAATTTACTAATGCTTTGTTATTAACACACAACATTACACTTTTCTGATTAAGATATGCTCTGAGAATATTGTTAGATGCAGAATGAATACAAGACAGACGTGTTATAATTTATATTTCTCTCTCGAAAACTGTGCTTTTTGTCCTGTATACTATACTCGTATACGATTTCCCTATATTAAAACTCATAAATCCTATGATTCATCACAAATAAATTTTTTGTAATTTCTTCCACGAAATATTAATCGTCACTTTCTTTACGTAATGTTAAAATGCTCCTTCAGCACATGGAGTACGAACCACGATTTGTGCTAATCGAATTTAAGACCCACCTTCTCTCTACGGAATCCAACGCATAACTAACACATTTTGAGAAGTAAAGCGTCACTTATTACAATAGGAATGTAATAATACAATACATTACAATGCATTATATTTTCAACATACATATACTAAGTGAATGAAATTCGTTAATTTCTATTTAGTTGCAATAAAGCTGTCTGTCTCGTGTTTCATTCTTGGTACACATTATTAATGTTGTTACGCTTGCCATTGGTTGATTCACTTAATATTCTTATCTGTAGTTTAATCTTTTCATATTCTTGGCTATGTACTTATATGTTACATTTGAACCGTTACATTTATATTATTAAGTATTGTCATAAAGGCCAACAAACAAACTTTAAGACATACATTATAAAAGCCCTTACCTGATACATGAAATCTGTACAAATGAGTTTGCGAGATTTATACGATTTAAAACATATTACCAACGAATACTTGTTAACTTATTTTGAAAATTAAAGCCCTTACCTAACATAAAAACATGTGCAAATGAACTTGTTAAATTTATATGATTAAAAACATATTATCAATCAATATTTTGAGTTTCAAATAAAAGATTACAGTCTTTATTTTACGTAATAATATACGTAAATATATTTCTTAAATTAATATAGCTAAATAACTATTACTATTAAATGTTTGCGGCTTTCTGTTTAGCATTATATCCTTTACCTAATATAAAAGCATATGCAAATGAAATTAAAAACATACTATCAATAAATGTTTTGAGTATCAAATCAAATATTATAGCCTTTATCTTACGTAATACCATACAAGCTATTACCATGAAATGTTTGTGCTTTATATTGAACATTATAGCCTTTACGTAATATACAAATATTAAATATTAAAATAATACAATTAAACAACTGCTATCAATGGGTGCTTTGGGACTTAATTCGGATATTTTCCGTTTCAGCTTCAGCACAGTTTCATTAAAAATACAGAGCATTCCTAAATTCAGTCGTATGTTGATGACAAGTCTAATTGTGAAGGAGAAGAAATGGAAAACTTTTTAGATGTGATTGAGAAAAACGGATTACATTTCAATTTGTCATTGTAATCCTATAAATAAACGCCCTCTAACGTTTACATCTCCAAATACTCCATGTATTGACTAGTTAAATGCTCCAGATTAAATATCAAGTGGGATGAGAACGGGAAAGCAAGCAGAGCATGCAATGCGTCTGCCACATTCAATGAATTTCTCACCTTGTGTGGTTCAACTGTCGAATTCAAGCGGCAGAGTGAGAAGATGCACCATCGTGCTGATACCACATATAACCCTGAATTTCAAGGGAAATGTCCTAAAGCAAACTCGGTGTGTTTCTTGTAGAAACTGCAAGTGAATGTTGTGTTGATATATTGTGATCTGTTTAACAGATTACCTGCAATGCTGGTATGTTGAACTTTGATTTTCGTAATAAATTAATGAGAACTATAATGTTTTTATTATATGTCCAATTTCTCTTATATTTTTCGAAGGTTGACTACTCAATCTATATTAGTTTCAGATCTATGGTTATTTCAGAAAAGAAAAAAATAAACGCTAGAAGTTTGAATTTTGGAACATCCGGTATAATCCTGACAACGACTTCTTTAGTTGAAATTGCACAGTGAATGTCAGTTATGGAATGTATCTCTGAATTATTAAGCAGCTACCCCTTTAAAAGTTTAGCTTCCTGTGGGAACCTCCTGCTAGCAGTCTGAGAGGCAGCGGAAATATTTATACATGTCAAGGTGGCCACATTCAGCCTTCCAGAAGAAGCAACAACGTTGGTAATCTTGATGGCCGACATCACGGCGGCGTGACCACAACATGTCCACATCTAAATCACTTGCTGCCCATTGAGAGGTAGACCTACTAAATCGGCACCGAAATAAGAAACGAGGCATGTATTTACATTCAGGATGCAAAATAGGAATACTATGTAACATATCTAGTAGGTTAAGAGAATTGAAAGGGTGACTTAATGTTTCAAAAACCAAGTTAAAACGTCGTTAGAAAATGTTGAATTAGGAAGTATAAGTAACTTGTATTATGATATTTGTCTAGAAGTTATTTTTTGGAAATAACAGAACATTACCAGTGTAAGACCACCGCAAACGGGGCGCTATACTATAGTATACTATAGGTATATTTCGTGTAACATAATATTACATGTTAGACCACACATGCAAGCACGATATAATCACTTGTAAGATATACAACTCAGCTATATAGTATGTGTTTGATTTTTGGTATTTTTGTAAAAGCTGGCAGAACTGATACTGTGCAAAACATGAATACAACTATGTGAAACGCACATTGTAGGATCGCTGCATCCTGTTTCGAAACATTTGTGATCTAAACATAGAAATATTAATATAGGAGATGAAGTCTGTGGCAAATAAGCAACAAGGAGGATAGTTTGATTTGCATTGGATTGATAGATTTAGAAGAGGAGTTTTAGAAGGGATGACCCTTGTGCTTACGCTCCCATGGGAACAACTCCGGGAGGAAAGGATGAGGGAACAGTGGACAGCCAGGATCGAGGAGTGGTATTCACAGATATAGACAAAGTTTCTAACATTGTTTCCAAACAGTGCACCAATGCCGGCGGGGACTCCCATATAAGAAATATGAACTTCTCAACTTTCATACCAGACGTCGGGTTAGAAGCCTTTACTAAGCGCAAATCACTAGCACATTACACACGGCTCCAATCCCTAAAGCCTAAAACCTTCGATATCCTAACAGAGCCTTCTTCTGCTTTAACTGTTTACTCACATCCGATGTTAGCATTTGCATCCCCTGAGAATTAACAGTAATGCCCAGGCCACTCCCCTGTTTAGACATACATATATTACACATACACAGTAGAAGAGGTCAGTCCCCTCGAAGACACAGAAAAACAAGGGTACACACACTATATATATATGAGGATCATTGGATAAGTGCTGAAACTCGGAACATTGACCACTCCTAGGGAAAACATTGTTACTGGGTCGAAATTGTTGAGTTGCGGTGTTGCCATTGTATCAGACAGAGCTCTATTCTATTATTTATTTTCTTGCATTTTATGTTTTAAGTGTGAATGTTCTTGTAAGTGCAATAGGGATTCAGAGAGAGCATTTTCGTTCGATGATGTTGTAGGTTTTCCAATATGACAAATGAAACGCAGTCACTTGAGCTTTTAGGGATAATTTCGGAGACTTTCCTCCTTCACTGCTGAATTAAAGAGGGGCGGCAATCTCTTAAAGATGAAGAAAAGAGTGGCAGCCCAGCAACAGCAGGGACTGAGAAGAACATCATCTCTGTGGAAGCAATGATCAGGGAAGATTCAAGACTAACCTACAAGGACGTTGATCTGGCATTAGCTATTAGATCACCGAATGTTTCTACCATTCTTCATGACACATTTGTATAAGAAAAAAGTTCTTCAAGATGGCCACCCCTTAGTTTGTCTGAAGCAGAGAAGCTGCAAAGATTTAACAGTGCAAAGTCTTAACGCCCCATGACAATGCATCAGCTCACACTGCTAATTTAACAGTGGAGTTTCTGCAAGGAGCCGAGGCAAAACTGGGGACTCATCCTACTGTGAAGAACCGACTTCGAGGTCACCGATTTTCTAGACCCGATGAAGCGATTGCTGCATACGACGAGGAGTTATCTGCAATGCGGGGAAATGAGTGGCATGGATGCTTCCAGAAGCGATTCCAGAGGATGGAACACTGCATACAGCGTCAGGGGGAACACTTAGAGAAACTGGGATAAACAAAGCGTTTCTATGAGTATTCACTGTTTGTTTTTCCAATACTTAACTAGTGAAGTTAGTGTCATTCTTTCTTATGTTCTACAAATTTCTCCAAACTAAGTTTGTGTTAAAAAAAAGTTGCTGGAATTTTCCTCGTCATTTTATAGATCCTGGAATTTTCCAGGTTCTTCTCTAAGGATATTAAGTGAATGAACCTTCATCCCCTACCTCAGCTTCAAAGTGAATGCAAGAAATTACAATACTCTGCGTTCATTTTTAGCTTTTAAGTGTCGGAGAAAAAACATGAAGTTTTACACTACCGGATGTGGCATGTTCACATCTTGTCGCTCTTTGTAGTATCACAAGAAAGCATAGCGCCGTTTGTGGCGGCTTTAATCGTAAATGTGGTAACTTCAAATTTGTGGAAATTTACGCTTTTACTTCATCTGGGAGATTTTCTTACCCTAATTAAACCAGACTTCCTACTTCTATACTATTACATTATGAAAACTCTTCTAGTTCAAAACTAGTAATATCTGTAATAAATTTATACTTAGTTCTCTCACACTTGCAGTGTTTAGGACATTAGTTGGAAAAGAAGAACCAGACTTGAAAAATTCGAGTCACGGTCAGGATTCGGCTGTTCGTGTCGACGCCTTAACCAACTGGGCTACCGTGTCCTCCTTTAAGCGCAGGACTACGAACCTCTCTCATCTGATTCTATACAGGTATTTGGGACACATCTCTAAGATTTTTCTATGCTGCGAAAGATTTACTACTTAAGCGGCGACTCGAAATTCCATTTCAACCAATGCCCTACACGCGACTACTGTGAAAGAACTATTTCTATGTATAAATTAACCCCTGTATAGAACTAGAAGCCTAGCATTACGAATCGCTTCTTAAGGAATAATGTCTCGCAGAAGAGAAACCTTGTGGAGGACTCCGGGATATGCAGGATCAGACAATAGAGTTTGGCGGTTCCGTGATTGGAGCGGTACACAGTAGCGCAGTTGTTCAGAGCGTCGGCACGGAAGCTCGATGTGGTTTGAATCCCAGCCTTGGCCGGAATTTTTCAAGTCTAATTTTTTCCTTTTCATCTGTTATAAATATTTATAATCCTAAAGTTTAAATAAGTTTTAAAAGATATAATCCTGCTTCAAAATTAAAGTTAACAATATTTTATTTCTATAATTAAAATTATGCAGTAATATTTATTGCTTCTGTTAAAATGTAATGAAGTATTTCAGTAAATATAAGTGGTTCTATAATATAAGTACAAAATTCACAACTATATTTTAAGTAGATCCTTATAAATCGAATAAAATAAACAAAATAACATCATTTTGAGACAGTACATAAAGCAGTATGTATTTGTGTGTATGTGTGTTTTCTATACAATTCTAAACACTTTGGGTGGAATTTTATATATAGATATTCTTTAGAAGCAGGGAAAAAAACAGGATACCTTAATTTTTTGACAAAAGCCCATCCTCTAATCTCAATAAAATGTGATATTTGAAATTTATTTTGGAATGCAATACAGGATTATGATATTTTTTTAGTGTTGACACTGACACTCCTGATTCCAACCCATTATCAATGTATTGTTATACTTTTCGTTTCCACAAATGATGCACAGATTCAGATGGAGGGGAAGTATCACTTGACCTTCCCCATTAACCCCCACCATGTAGTTCCCCTACCAGGACCAGACTGCACCGTTCCTGTTTTAACAGTTAGAAGGAGAAAGTTAAGTAATTATCGTAGGACCTTCTTTTTCTTTTTTTTATGTAATAATAATTATAATACTTGTTTAAACTCCAGGTGGATATTCTAATTTTCCTTTGCAATCCTGTTTTTATAATTCCTTTTCATTTATATTAGCTGCTTCATCCATGACTGATATTACAACTGTATAAGTAGCTCCTCGTTAAAGAGACTACTAGAAAACGATCTCTTTGGAACACGATCTGTTTCGAAGAGATGCGGAGTGTGGTAAGGCCGCAGTTGTTTCTTTCTAAATGATTTCAAAACAGTTCACCATACAATGCAATCCACAACATTGCTTATTCATCCATGGATTTCTTCCTGTAAGTGAAGCAGGATTTTTGCTTCTTGTGCAATATTCCTCTCACGCTGTTTTATTTGATTATTACCATTCTCAATAAATTAGTAACTCCCGCATTTCATTATAAATGTGCAGCACTCCAAGACACGCTGAATTACTTAATTGTGTCACCTTAAATTTTATATTACTTTGTTTCAAAGCTTATAACCAGAAAACTGTGAAATTTCTGCTACAAAAATATTTTGAGCATGCTGGGAAATTGTATCAAGATTGAAAATATACTTAATTTTTCTTAAAACTGCTTAAAAAAGACAACATGACACTAATTGTAAACTTATAGCTCAGTTTATCTCAAATAATTGTTCAGCGCAAGAAAATACATAGTTTTTGCTTTATCCAATATGTTATCTCTAAACCTAACCTAACATTTGCATGTACGGAATCCAGGCTGTTTTGAGTATTATTCACAGCCGAAAACACTAAAGCAACATTTATATTAACTAATACTAACCTTTTTTGTAACAATAAGCAAATTCTTTATTAAATAGCTATTGTTAAAGTTTTAATACGTTTCGAAACATGCGTTTGAAAAATAATATTGTACGAAGATTGCAAGGAAAGAGATGTGCTGTGGAAAGGAAACGTTTTTCAGTTCGTGTATGACAAGGTATAAATCCGGTAAGTAAGATGATTAAATAGTGAAGACATGGGAGAGCCATTTGGTGGGAAGCTAGGGAGGGGGAGGTAAGGGGAACGGAAGTAAGCAGGAGAGGAGAAGGAGAACACCTGCACTATTTCCGGCCAAGTCTGTCGCTTCGCTGACGCTACAAAACTTTCTGAGCCAATTATTTTGGTGCTTCAGGCACCCGGCATACCAAAACTTGCTATACTCTTTCGTGCATGAGAGAAGTGGATTCCTAGAAGATGCTTCTTCAAAGTATATAACAAACTATTAAGCCGCGCATACTTTTTGTAAGTGTAACTCTTTGAGATACACAATTCACGCATATTTGGTCTTAATGTCTAGTTACCATTTAGGGGCACACTATGACATTTTATATGTAATCTTGAACTTATTCAATTTTTTTCTTAAGACTTCGAGAAATCTGTTCTCCATTAATAGGGGCAATGGTATTGGGACGCTTCAATATCAAGTCCCGAATTGCGAGAGTGGCTTATTCCTATAGAACTAGTTCCGCTTTATGGTTTCCGAAGGGATATGATTTACTATGATATATCTGAGATCGGCTGGCAGACGGCATTTGTGGCACCTTAGGTTCATTCATCCTTGGGCACAGTAAGCCTCGGTATATGCTGCTTTATGAGTCATTCCCAACACTTCTCTTTTTACTTTATCATATCATTATCATCATCATCATCATCATTATTATTATTATTATTATTATTATTATAGTAATGACGCGTTAACATTGACCCATATTTTTATTTGAATCAAATTATTAAAACACATATCTTTAATTTTATTTATAAATTTAATATTTTATGAAGGAGTGATGGCCGAGGTTAATAAAGCACGATTCATGAACTCCAGGCCTGGGGTTCGATTCCCAACAAGATCGTTCCCCAAATTAAGGTTTATTCCAGGTTTTCCTCAATCCTCATAAATGGTAAATACCGGGGAGGTACCCTAAACTTAGACTTTCCTTAAAAAAAAACTTCCCCCATTTATCAATTCATTCCGTGTTATCATCATGGCACCTCAGTGGTAATCGCCTCCGTTGTCTTGCTGTCATCTGCAAATTTCTGGCCCCAAATTTACTTTCAAATTTCCAAATAGATGAAAGTCCAATGGAGCCATCTCCGAATGTATGGTGAATATTTCCTCATCGAATATGACAACATTAAGTTTTATATGCAACTATATGATGGCAAACGCGAAGCAACAATGCTCCTTTTGGTAGGTATTCCCGGCTTTTCCATTGTATCAACTTGTTCACCAGCATGTCACTATATGAACACAGTTTTTCTTAGAAGTGCATCGATATATAGGGCTACTGACAAGAGATCAAGCCTGTATGCTAATTCTTGACCGGAGATCACGGGTACTTTCACCGTGTCGTTTACCTTGCTTCCTGTTCATAATAGTGCTCTCCAGACTCGTCTCCTATCAAGAAAAGTGTCTCATTCACGATCATGAAAGTTAACTCATTAGCCGCGCATGTTGGTGATTACTGGCTAGCTGCCTTCGGATCTATTTACACCACACATTACAGTATCTGTATACAGAGCTATGATTCATATTTTCATGTTGAACCTACATAGACATGGATTCACTGCTTGATCCTCTGTTTCACCATTATTTGCGATGAAATAATACCTGTACTATTGTAATAATATTAAAATAACTAAAACGAAGTGAATTAGTCTCGTAAATATTAAAACATTTGACGAAGGATTATAGGTAGGCGTCGTTAATTTTCACGCTGGATCACCGGTAATATAAATTTTAGCTATGAAGAAGGAAGGTTGATGGGGGACGAGAATTGGGCTTTATGGGCGCGGCGGTAAATAATTTGAACCGGCTGATTGCAGGTCTCGCCACAGCTGCTGCAAATCACCCTCACTCTTCTCCGATGAGACTCTCTCGAGGGCGTTTCGCTATGTGCCGATCGGGCGGCTTGAGTGGAATGGGATTCCGAAGGTGACGACAAATGACGCTTCGTCATTTACTTTGCTGATATAGTTTATTCTTCTAAAGTGAATATCCGGGTGAATTCACGTTTCTCGTCGAACCACAGCAAGGTAATCTTGGCAAACGTGTATATTTGTTGCGTTGACCAAAAGGTGCCGAGTGCAAAGAAATTAACAATTGTTAATTTGACTGTGTTCTTAATGAAGCTCAATGCTAAATCGGCAGTTAACGTGGCTACTGGGGCTCAAACTTCGTTGCCTGAACTGGTACTTGGTATTTAGGTCGCTCTTCCGCTGATCTCCGCGCGACGGCAGCCACACGTATCTGGAAAATTCTGAGACTGCCCCGTTTTGGGAAAATTCTACACAATATCACACGAAGTGAGCAATTGGGCGAAATACTCCCGCCAATTTTGTGTCAACGTGTCTCAAAGGTGAGTGCTCACCTCACTGAATTTTATTTCTATTCGGTGGAAAATTTTGTTCAAGCCAAATGCTTCGGTATTCGTCAGTTAGATTTTTTTTTTTTATTTATTTATGGACGCTCTTTAACATCTCAGGTCATCAGCGTCCCATTCAATTCAGGGCGTGAAACGGCCGACAAATTTTGCTCAGAGGCCTCTCTTTCAGGCTTGAGGTTCTTTTTCGTGCCGTAAATGTACGACACGGGACCCACGGCTTTACTTCCCTTCCGAAGGAAGTCATACTTAGGATTTTTACGCCCGAAAAAATCCATCGATCCTGGCCGGGTTCGATCGTCAGTTAGATGAATTTAAATAGATTTCATCTGTTAACGACTGTTTTACTCGGACACCTGCAACTATGTCGCGTGCTTGCCCTGAGGCTAGGGTATTTTCAACCCCAGCAGCATACCAGAAGGGATTACCTTTGCATTGTTTGACTTTTGCCAAGTCTTTCTGCGTTCGGAGAGAGACGAGACTTTCCCTTATTGGTTACATTTTTACATGTTATTTCTTAAATGTTACAAAAATTACCCTTTATGAATGAAATTAAACACAATACAATATTAATTGTACATATGTCATTAAAGTTCCTCCACTGAAAGAAAATGCACAACGTACTTGCACCCGATTACAGGGGTCGCTGATTCTAAAATTACAAACATTTATTTCAATTAATCTGTAATTGACAGGGAGCCAGGAACAGCTTCACATTTTTAAGAAGCGCACGCAGAATGAGGTCTTTAAAGAAAAGGAAATACAAATATTTACCTTGGTCCACATGCGTCGTACAATAAATATTTAGCAGTATGACGGAGGACTGATTGTCTGGCACAGCAGTCATAAACACGCAACAATACCAGATCCAGGCTTCACAAACATAGTAGCAAGGCTTACCTCTAGAAGGTTCGCGAACGTGGAGTTGGAAGTACTGCGTGAGCAGGTTATGGGATACCGAGAGTGAGTTTTTGGCCAAAATCGGCTCTTTTGCTTTTCTTTCTTTCTTTCTTTTTTTTTCTTTCTTTCTTTCTTTCTTTCTTTCTTTCTTTCTTTCTTCTTTCTTTCTTTCTTTCTTTCTTTTTTTATGCAAACTGCTCCTTGAATCTTTGGGGTCCACAGACAGGCAACATTTGCATCGCCTGCCCCCTTCCTTCGGGCTCTACGGCCATTTAAAAAGCTCCTTTTAAATCACAGTTTCCCAGCATACTTTTTATAAAACAGCGGTTTTTTTGTTCAAAATTTCATTTTCACACATTAAAAATTGTCGTAATAGTTGTTGTTTAAATACAATTAAAATTTCCTAGAATATGCAGAGCATTGTGATATTCTATGGAACAAAATACATGCTAACACCAATATTACTTTAAATTTTTTGTTCTATGAAAAAATATTAATTAAAACGTTAAAATTTCTTAGAGAATTAAAAAATTATCATAGTTCGCTCAACATTTAAATAAAATATCTTTCTATACCTTTTGTATGTAACTCAAAGCTCCAATTGCAAAAATTACAACTTTTCCCAACTCATGAGCTGGGTGGGACATTTTGGTTATGGGACATAATTACGTAATAAAATGTATCAATTTATTTATAAATAACAGAGTATTTATTTAATTTGAATGAAATTTGGTATATATATATTAGCTTAACAGCAATGCTATCACAATAAAACCTTAAAAAAATCCATACAAAAATATGGAACTTTAAAAATTTATTTCCAGTGTCCTTTATGAGTTTCTCGTTCGCGAGGATCAGTCAGACCGTTCAGTTGATATGTTAGCCAAGGTTACAGCCGGGAATTGGAAGCTTATCGGTCTGAACTGAACGGCTATTGTAACCGCACATGTATAGTAGTGTGCTAAGAAAGCTATTGTTAATAAAAGGCCTAAGAGCGTTTATGTGCAATTTGTATGTGCGCACACATTGACTCATGCTGTCAGGGAATCATTAGAGGAAAATTTCTCATGATCCAATTCCAAGTAGTCATATATTGGACTCTGCGTTAGAGAGCCAGCGTTTCAATGCAAGCAAGTGAGGAAGTGTTTGGCGGTACGATTATCAGTAAGAACTTTTGGTTCGCCCTCTCCCCCGATCTAACCCCCCATGATTATTATCCCTGGGGTTAAATAAAAGATAAAGTATTTAGGACATATCTGCACACATTAGAGGAACTGAGAACCAGCATCCGTCAAGAAATGAATTCAATCAAGAAGAGAGAAGAAGGAATTAACAAGAGTGGTGAATAGTTTCATTTCTCGATATCAGAAATGTTTAGAAAATGAAAGAAAGAAAACGCATAATCTGTTCACTCTGTATTGCATATTGTGGCGTCAATGTCGCCAAAAGTATCATATGAAAATTCACTGTTCTGGTGTTAACTAATGATTGTATTTCAATATATACTGAACATGAAAATGAAATCAAATAGAATAACAAGGCCACTTGAAAACTTAGAGCAATGTTAACGCACTGTAACCAAAACACCAAAAGACAATGGCAGAGCTGATGGCATCTGAAAAATATGATCTGAAGCCAGGAATTTAGTCAGTTAGCTGGCCGTTGCTTGTAGCCGACAGATAGTTATCTGGGACGCAGGTAGTTAATTTGAAGACAATGCACTTTTTATTCACACTGCTGATTACTTCGAATTATTATGTTATAAAGTGCTTTAGCATTCTATAAATATAATATTAATCTATTTTTCAGTCACCATTTGCTTGAGGAAATACTGTATTGAAAAGAAACATTAAAAACCTGTAAAGAAATTCAAGGAAAAAACTAAATAAGTATAGTACATTTTAAAGGACATTTTATGTAACACACTACATACAGGGTGGCGCAAAAGTAACTACACCCTTACTGAATTTCACTTAACAAAGGATTGCACTTCTTATTATGTTCAAAAGTAACCACATATTCAGTGAATTTCAGTTAGCAAAGGATTTCACTTCGTTTTATGTTCAAACTGTTTCCCTTCTTAATGCACCGTTGGAGTCTACCTGGAACACTGTGACAGACACGTAAACGCAAGTGAATGTTGTTATACAGATTTTGTAATGCATCCTTAATGTAAACAGTCAGATCTTCAACAGTTTGTGGTTTCTTTCCTTACACTTCACCTCTGACCATGCTCCAAAGGAAGAAATCCATTGGGGTAAGATCAAGGGATCGTAGTGGAAATTCAATTGCTGCACAACGTCCAAAAATTCTTCTATTAAAGCGTTATCAACGTGGGTTCGAACAATGTAGCATTATGCGATGGAGTTCCATCATGCTGGAAGTAGAGTTGATCTAAATTGTCCAGATGTATGATGATTCCTTCAAGTAGCTTTTGCCAAGTACTTGTTATCACTGAGATTTTCGCCAACAAAGTGTGGCCACATGCCGATATTGTACCCCACACATTTACGCCGGGTTGATTTAGCGCTTGCTCGAAAATAACACGATGATTTTCCGTGTACCAATAAGTACAGTTATGTCGGTTTACATGTCCCGATAACTGACCTCATCCGTCCACACAATGTTTTGAAAGAAATTGAGGCCATGTCGATACCGATGGAGCATAATCTCACAAAATTGTAGCCGTATATCTGCATCATCTTCCAACAAACCGTGTATCTATTAGACGTGAAATGTACTCGTTGAACTTTCTGCTGATGCAATATCCTTTGGATTGACCTACCTGACATTGCTGGAAATTCTACTTCTAATATTGTGGACTTCCTTGGAATAGTGGCCTTACGTGATGGTGGATCTGACTGGTCTCTCCTCCATTCCCTTAGTACAGCACTTAAACCTGTTGGTAACCGATCTTTACAGCAAAATCCTTTCCTCTTTGGTTAACAATGTTACTGATGATTCATTTCCTGTAAGCTGCTCTTCTCGCTGACAGTATTATCAACCTAGAAATATACGTAGAATACAGTTAAAAACAAACGAAGTAGGAAAACGTTTTGAACATAACATAAAAAGAAGTGCAATAATACGTTAACTGAAAGTCTCTAAATGTGTAATTACTTTTGCACCACCCTGTATATGTGCGTATTTATAGCTGTAGAGCTTCATTGCTGCTTGAGAAATTATTATTATTGCTTCAATGTAAGCTCTCTTAAGGGACGTTTTTATGATTATGACTTGAGCAACATAAGTTGTCCATTTTGTGCAAGGAAGGAAACTTGTCGTAAAATGTCGTAGAAATCATTAACACGATTGCACCATTTCTCTAACTGCTATGTACCTGGAAGTTGTAAACTGGAGATTATAAAATGGAGGGGCTCTTTCCTAAGTGCAAATTTTACAACACTACGGCTATGTAAGGTTTGTGTAAGTTCAATTTAGTCTTAAGCACTCATTACCTTCTCCGCTGAAATAAATGTCGTTCTGTTTGAGTTGCAAAATTGTGTTAGAGGTGCAATGAGGATGTTCAATCAGAAAAAATAGCAAAATATGCCTGCAAATATGCGCAAAAACATGCAGTAAAACATGCCGCAAAAATTCGAAAACCTACACAGCTACAGCCATATATTTACATGCCGATGTTCAAATAAAAGAAAATTTGTGATGTAATAATAACTATGTTTTTTTTATAAATTGTTTATAGTCACGTGTTTATTCTTGTCACTAAAGTTTCATTTATATGCTGAAAGATATCTTTTAACTTGCAGGATATTTAACGTGTTGCACAATTGACAGTTCTTTTTGGCTTATATTACTACCATATCCTTCCAACATGTTTATCATTTCTGTCAGTATTTATAGCTCTGGATTGTTCTCAATAATAGTTTCCAATTTCTTCACAGCTAGCTGATCTCACGTCACAAATTCCTCTACCAGTCTCAAAGCCTCTGAAAGACTCCGCCTCTGTTCAAGTTGCTCTATCATCGCAGGCAGAAAACCAGACTATATAGGCTAGGCTTTCTAGCACATCTGGTTTCTCAATAACTTTTCCTTGTTGTGACACAATTAGACTCAAGACCCAAAACTTCAATGATCCAAAAAGTAGCATAATTTTATTAATTGAAACTTTTCAGTTTAGAATTCAGCAACTGCTGAAGAAAACAAAATAACTTTAAGATGTTAGGCTTAAATTACAATTCCAGAAATTCCACACACAAATTTTTGAATAATCACAGCATAGATGTATAAATACAGTAAGGGTGCCATTTTATTATCATCAATGAGTTGCTTGTAGAAAAATCAGCTTTCATTTATGATGTCCATCTTGTAAGGAAGACATACGCCTGGAAGCATTTGCTTGCATAGAGCATATCTGGCTGGCGCCTCGAGGAAAATCTTTTTCACTCAAAATAAGTTTGTATTTGTTCTGTTACACGGTGCAAGGCATGTGCCATGTATGTGGAGTAAGTATGGAAAAAATCCTTTAATTTTTTTCGGCTTTGATCATACAGGTGGCGGTAATATATATATATGTATATATATATATATATATATATATATATATATATATATACACACTAAGTAAGAATCATTATCCGAAAGTAGTTAATTCAAAAACGAAAGAATTATTTTATTACTTTTGTATAACTCATTTGTACACTGATTCAGAAAGCGAAAAATGGAAACAAGATATAGAGCATTTACAAATGTGTTTGTCTCTACCAATTCAGATCTAGTACGCCAACAATGCAATTTGCAACATGTCTTCCCTCAGCATCAGTAGCTACGTTTTTCCCTATCCATATTGCGTCATCTGCGCTGTTTTTTTGACGACTTTTGGGGAAATAATACAAATAGTTATCATAACAGGCATTAATGAGCATAAAATCCATATATTCAATGTGGGACGCAAGAATGAGACCATGACCCATTAAAACTTTTTAATTGTAATACAGAAACTAAGTAAGCAAAACTGAACTCCACTGATTAACTTAATAATAAAAAGAATTAATATTTATAAAGTCATACAGCTCTGGTAGTAGTTTTTCTTGAGGGTGGACTGATGTGGAACAGACATCTTTATAAAGGTGTCTGTGCAAGATTATCCAGCGATTTCTAAGGCAAGTTCACAGCAACCATAGCTCTTACTAAATGCATCTCATTTGGAATCAGAATTTCCCATGATAGTGGCTGTTACGGTATGATATTTTCCTCACACTCAAGTCGTTTGCTGAAGTTTGTCAGATGTTGAGTGCAGGCGCAGGTGAAATTTCTAGCTGCATGACACCTTAAGATTAAATTTGAATAATAATTAAGGTTTAATATGTACTAATTCATCCTTAAACAATATGACGCTAACTTGTAAAACGATATAAACAGAATAAAAAAACGATATAAACAGAATAAAAAATTCTTACTTGTTTCACAAACCATGCAATCTTACTCTACTATCTGTAGTGTAAGATTTATATGCAGTTTTTTAAATGTTTTATTTACTGTCGCTTTAACTGCATTGGTCTTCTCGCAATATCTATACATTGTGAACACTGAAGGTATAAGTCTGTAGGGATGAATGAAGTGAAATGAAACAATGATGAGGCAAATGAGTTCGGAGTCCTTGGAGTCTTAAAGTTATCTGACATTCATCAGAAAAACTTCATACCCAGATAGTTTGACGTGCCCGGCATTCGAACACAGGACTTCCGGATTGGTTGTCGCGAACTCTACCACTAGACCATGGAGTCGAACTTCTGGGGAGTTTGTTATCCAATTTTTAAATTGAATTAAGCTATAACTTTTCCTTGAGTATTAAAAATGTGTATCAAAAACTGCACTGTGCGGAACACTTTACTTGTTTCTTTTGAAAATGTTCATTAGCGTCTAACTTGTCTTATCCTTTCAACGCTAACTAAGGAATGAACAGCAGCCTCTTAGTGAACAAGCAAACAAGCCCCAACCTCAAATCAAGTCAAGGTCAGACGGAATCGAAGACTTACACAAAACTCTCATCGAGAAACATGTATTGCTAAAAAAAATAGTATCCTCCCCACCACAAAAAAGAAAAAAAAATAGAAATCATGCCAGTTCGTGCAAAATAAATACAATCATATATTTATAACAAACCTCTGGAAAACCTGGAAAATTACACTCGGTTCATATAAATGTACCTTTTCTGAAACGCAAAGATAATTAACCAATTTTAAAATGTACCCACATTTTAAAATTGAAAACATGCAAGTTCGTGGTCATTCTCAGTCTAGTTATAAGAAAGCAGTATTGAATATAAAGCATGAATGCGTTAAAATAATATTCCTCGTTGAATTAGGAGTAAATATGGCATACGAGTCTAGTCAAGTGAACAAAACCAACCAACCAACCTTATCAGTTGATTAAACATTTCAAAGATACCTAATGAGGATATACGAGGGTTAGTCAAAAAAGACTGAAAATTATTATTATTGTTTTTATCGCGCACAGCAAAGAAGCATTATTGAAACAATATTGAATGATGAAAACGGACAAGCCCTGATTGGTGGACAAAAACAGAATTTCGTTCGCGTGTGCTGTGAACACAGGGGACGAGCAAATACATCAGTTCGCCAGTCGCCTACATACAAAATGGAGTTGATTCGCGAAGAGCAATATGCTGCTTAGAAGTATTGCTTTCGTTTGCGGAAGTCCGGCGTTGAAGCTTACAGATTGTTGCAGCAGGTATATGGTGATGATGTTTTATTATAATACACAGCACTTTGATGTTCAAGGAATTTAAAGAAGGCCGTGTTTCAACAGCAAAGCAAGGCGGTCCAGGTGTTCCAGCAACAGCAGTAAACGAAACCATGATTAACACAACTGGCTTCATTGTTCGTGAAGATCGACGAATAACAATTGACAGACAGATATTTACTATGGCAGTACATTTTCGATTCCGCATAATCACTTGAACATGAGACGCGTTTGGGTGAGGTGGGTCTCAAGATTACTGACTTCTGAACAGAAGATTACGAGTGGAAGTGTGTAGGGAACTAAGAATATGCCTCCATCCTCCATACTCCCCAGACTTAGCACCCTGTGACTTTTATCTGCTTCTCTGTCTGAAAAAGGAGTTATGGGGGAGCGATTTGGTACTTCCGAGGCCGTCCTGAAAAATGCTGAGGCGGTTTTGAAGAAGATGATAAAAGATGGCTTCCAGCACGTGTTCAGTCTGGCAGACGAGTTGGGCAAAGTATTCAACTCAACGGAGAATACTTTGAAAAAGATCACACCAATCTGGACCCAGTATAGCGTATTTCATGCGCAAAGAAAAACATTTTCAGTAGTTTTGGCTAGCCCTCGTAATAACATCAAATAACCAATTTATAATCTTAAGTAGCTTAACAAGGTAAAGGTTAATGTTGCAGAGTTGATCTAACATGTGAACTTAAATCTGCAAACTTCTTTTAGCTGGAATTTGACAGAATTTGAATTAGTATTATAGTAATTGTGTTGAGCATAAACACTTTTATTTGCATATATTTACTTGATTTAAAGAGAGAGTTGCTGCAATTTTGGACTAGAAAAGATTTAAATCGTTTTTTAGAAAAAAATTCCTCAAGCCAAAACAAATAAAGAAGTATACACGCATTTTTTGTTGGTTCATCTTTCATTCGATATGGCGGTCACGTTGCTGATTACATAAAGTATGAATACTAAAGATTGACTAAACAGTGTTTGAAAACATCACACGTTCTTGATCAGAGAAATACTCGCCAGTAGACGCCAATTACCAGGAATTGAGCATAAATTTTATTTAGCCTACTATGTAACACTACAGCAAGAGCCAGGAAACCCTCACAGCATAGTCAACTTCTTTGGCAGTACTACAATGCGGGTATGCATACGTACAGAGTTGTAGGCGTGAGGCAATAAAATAATTATTAGCTTGGTACCAGAGCCAATGCCATCACCATCGACGATTAAATCCATAAATTTTTTAGTTAGCTATTGAGTCAGTTGTCCGTATCTGAACTTTTGCATTACAGTGGAGTAATTCATTTATCCATCTCATGACAGTTAGAACTTACATAAATTATTTAGGCCAAAGCTAAAGAATAGAAAGTCTCATCTGTAAATAAATGTAACAGTAGATATTGTCGTATGTACTGCTGAAGAGTGCAGCAAATTAACATTTTCAGGAAATTGGTAGATAACAAGCTAAATGCATTTATCCAATAAAATGAGGTTTCTGGGCTTAAATGCATTTATGTCACGACTGTCGTTATGACTTGGGGAGTAGGTCTTGATGGTACAAACAAACTCCTGTGCGCCATGCCAACATATTTTATTGTTGAAGGGACATATTCCCAGTTGTTGAGGGGACATATTCCCAGTCTAAGTTGAGATGGTAGCCTCCGACGGGCCCTTACCTTTCAGGGATCTGTGCCGAGGTGTGCCTCAGACTGACAGTCCATGCTCCAGAATATAAAGGCGAATGGCAGATAGAGATCCAGAGAGCAAGGACCCTGACAGCTCCTTATATTGTTGTACTGTTGCCAAGGCAGATCTGTACATTGTGACACAAATTAGGTGTGCCACAGCTCTGATCTGAATTGTTTCAACCAATGAGAAAACAGTACGTAGATGTTTAGAGCTTTCCGACAGCGCGTGACAAATCCAAGATCAGCATAATTTTGCTTCTTACTAGGCAGAGGATGATGTCACTTTAAAATTCCTTGTAAATAGGCCTCGGAAGTGATTGGCCCCTATGTCTTTAAGTATACTGGAATTTTCTAAGCCGATCAAGTTATGACAAGCTACAAAATGTGAAACCAAATGAATTTAACTTGTACCCTATAAGTTTTCCGAAAATATTAATTTGCTACACCCTTCAGCAGTACATGGGACAATATCAGCTCAGACAGAAAAAAACATTAATTTATAGGAGTTAAACATGTTCACATATTAACATCGGAATAAAGGAAACTGTCAATTCTCTTACCTTAGGGAGAAAGGGGTAGGGGTGAGTATGTATGTATTCATGTTTCATTAAAAATCAAAACCACTAAAATAATCTATTAAAGTTCCTAAAATGTCTTTAAATTGCGGATAGAGCTTATCCTTGTGCTATTAACCCCATTTCTCTAATTATGGCTAATTTTTAAAATTTATATCCGCTTGTCTGATCAGGTTGGCATTAGCAAGGATTTAAGAACAATAATTAGCTCCAGACTTTATTGTCATTGGAAAACATCAACTCAATAATAACAGTGTGTGAGCATTTTTTAGTGTGTTCCAGAGACATAAACCACAAAATGTTAGGTCTGGGGAATAAGCAAGCCTTACCTCACTGTTAATAGTTCTGCGGTCAAATATACAGCGCAGTTTCCGCTATGGATGGATTAGCAGTGTGGCCCATGGCATTATCCTACTGAAAATGCGTCATCAAGTACACTGAAGGACCTTGAAGAAACAATTTGAACAGAAATTAGTTCCTGCGCTTACATACTCTGAGAAGGGTGAGTATCCAAATAACATGTAGAAAAGTTTTATATCGGTGAAGAGTGGGGGCATGAGGAGCCCACGGCAAAGTTGAGGTTGCGCCATTGCTGGCTCAATTGCAAACCGATGCTTTTAAAAGAGTTTCTCTGGATTAATATTACATTCTATAATGAGAGGCAGAGGACACCAATGTTCTATCAGGAGATAAAAGGAGGTGTTAAAAGAATAGATACATTAGGAAGTGTAACAAGCAGGAGAGAGAGAAGGATTGGCATGGTTTAGGTTAGGAATATGAAGCTTAAGGAGTTTTGTGAGTATGGAGTTTGCCCTATTATGGAAACTTCGAAAATGTAGAACATATTTTGTTTGAACGCTCAGGAACAAGTGAATGGAGAACAAGCAATATACGGCAAATGGTTGAAGTTAAATAAGCAAATTGCAGCAAAAAATGTTCAGTGATCAAAGATAAATTAAACATCTTGGGGAATATTTGCACAGAGTTAAGAACAAATGAGGATCTGTGAGTTGGATTGTGTTTGTCTATGATAACTAGCTGATAGTTGTATTGTGATTATATATGTAGAAGTTTAAATGAGTATGTGTAAGTCAGTTAAGGGCAGGGGTTTTAAAAATGAGAACAGATTCAATAACAATCTAGGGTGATTGTTGAATTGTGTAAAATGTATTAGTGTTTCTTTGTTTAGTAGAAGGGGTGGTGCCAAAGTCTTTTGGGTAACCAAGGACTGGGTCTTAACAAATACTATTAAATATAATTAGATGAATGGTGAAAATTAGTATGTTAATTCAAATTCTGTACCGGAGCGAGTTAAAATATTGAACTGGAATAGAGCCTGGGTTAGAACTAGGCCATATTGTACTATTTTTATACTTAGTACTATTTAAACAAATAAATAGGTAACTGCTATTTATTAATTTACAATGTTTGCGCGCACATTTAAACTTATAATAGTTAAAGAACTCTCACCGGGAATAAAACAACAGCAGTAAATAAAGCAATAAGCAGGAAGAAATGAATTTCTTTGATTGTATCACCTGACCCCCTGCACAGAAAATGAGAAAACGACAAGTAGGGCTTATTGTTTTATTTTTACTGTGTTAGATTTTAAATGGTTTATATTTTTACAATATTTTTTGAACTGTAGGTATAGTATAAATTATATTTTAAATGACTTTGCATCTGTTTCATTGTAGGCCAGTAGGTAACTAAACAAGAATAGAATTTACTGATCCTTCACTATTTTATTTAACCTAACTGTATATTAAAAGGGAGTATTTTTCATCAAAATATTACAGAATATTTTAATGTCACATAATTATAAGTCACATGTTTTATTATATATCTACTTCTATTAATGCACAAGCTCTCAGTTTAGACTATTAAAGCAACAAAGCAAGTATCACTATTTTATTTCGAATAATTATATGATAGGTTATGTCAAGTAAAATTCCTATAGATTTGCTATTTTGTGTTGTTATATCATAAAGCACCTCTGTGCAGAAATAAATAATGTAGTGTAGTGTATTTCCGCCTCTGAAGCTGCAATCAGAACAGCCATATATAAATGAATAACAAACTGACATTGTTATTTCTGAATTTTTCATCCATGTAAAAGTTTCCTTCTTGAATTTTTATACTTCAGGCAGAATGGAGAGTTTATGTATTTGCCCTTTTTGCCAATTAATACATCACTTTCACCACAGTTTACATAGTTATTTGTGGTTAGTACATATTAGTACATATGCGATGGCGAAATTAATATGTTATTTCCTAATTATTTTTAAAATTACAAACATTTTTCATGGCTACATCATTAGCTTAGCTTTCGTTATTGAAAATGGCGCTTACTTCTGCCATAAAAATTCTTGTTTAATATATTGTTAAAGCAAATAGTTCACTACTTTAATCTCTGCAATATTTTTCATTTAAGCCTATATTTTGAGGTTTTCCAAGCTAGGAAATAAAATTATGTGGATTTTAATGTCAGGAACCATTGAGATGACCCAAAGGTGTGAATACCTCATTAAATTCTTAAAATTAAACTGTGAATATATATAAATAAAACATTTATTTTAATAGACGATTTTCAATTTTTATACATATCCTTGATAGTTGGAAGGCTTTTGTGATCAACTCAATTTCCAAGTTAGCAGGTTCGAATTCCGTCTAAACACACGATAAATTAGACGCATTTGTTCGACAAGTACTGTACTTGCGCAAGCATGTAATTAAATGCTTGAAATAGAACTGAGGTAGAAGCGAAACGGAGCGACCGTTTCTGGAAATTATCGTGAAAGTTGGTGACATTTGCTACATCATTACTGTTAAGATATTTGAAAGTAGTAATTCTTGGATATCCATTGACATAGATGTTGGGTGATGGAAAACTAGCTGCAATTCATTGATATCCGTGAAATTTGCAAAAAGCGTGCAGCTTTTGTGTTTAATTTCACTTTTAACCTCAATATAAATAAATAAATAAATAAATAAATAAATAAATAAATAAATAACATGTGTGTATAATCTATTTTAATTTCTGTTCTAGGAGTGAGATGACCTAAAGCAACAGTACATCTGTTCTGATCAATATGTTTCTCTAGCAATCAGTCCCTGTGCTGTAACCGTCACGGGTGGCCGAGGTCGCTAAGGCGCGGACTCATGAGCGGGAGGTATGGGTAGGAATGCCGCCAGGACCGTCCTCCCTGACTGAGGTTTTTTCCAGGTTTTCCTCGATCCTCATAAATGGCAAATGCCGGGTAGGTACCCTAAACTTAGGCCTGGAACGATTCCTTCCTTAAAAATAAATCCTTTCCCAATATGTCATTTCATCTCATGTATCATCAGTATCCATTGCCTGTGGTGCCTCTGAAGCAAAAACGGGCGTTAAATACCATTCATTTTCTGTGCTATGAAGCCCCTTTTCAAGGACCATCATTGTTAGCGGTAAGTACCGGACTTCTAGAATATGTCCTTACCTCTCGTATGAGATTTTTCGTCTCGGCCAAGGCCGGCTGTCCTCCTCACCACCACCCACCACTTCCTAGCAGTCAGTAGTCTACTTAATGGTAACACAGCTGACTTTAGAGTAAAATATTTTTAAGTGTAACTGTTACTATGCACATGAGTCAGCTCACTGCCTTCCTCAGAAATTTATTCGGAAGTTCCCTGGACAACTGCCCTCTTCCAGAACTACAATTCACGATCTTGCAAAGAAACTTGATACCACTGGTTCAGTGCAAAGCAATAAATACTCTCAAAGACATATAGCTTTAATAGATGACAAATTAGACGAAATTTGTGTAAATCTTGAACTTATGCGAACTAAATCACTACCGAAATTAGCACAAGTTTCAGTGTCTTCTACACGCAAAGCAACAAAATTGCTAAAACTCAAACCTTACAAGTGTACACGTGTTCATTGTCTATGACAAGGTTATCCCGTAGCATGTGTGCGTTATTGTGAGTGGTTTCTTTTATCAGTGCCTGAATGGTTAATCGATCCACAGGTTTTCTTTTAAGACGAGGCGTGATTTTTACCAAAATGAGCGTGTGAACACCCACAACATTCGCTATTTGTGATCTGAAAATCCAAATTTTATACATAAAAATTTAAGTTTCTAGTACAATTAGCGCAAGAAGCATAAGCGGTAGGATTTTTACGAGTAGATAGTAAATGAACAGAGGTATCGAAATGACACTCTGCCCGTATCTTTTATTCAGCTGACGAAAGAAGAGAATCTTATGGGTGGTTTCAACAAGATTCCGCCATTGTTCATACAAGGAAAAAATTAAGAATGTGTTTGAAGATTGAGTGATTAATGCTAGTGTACGGCTCTTTCACTCCCAGTCTGTGATATTTTTTGTGGCGTAGCCTAAAGGACAAAGTGTACAAAGCAAATTCTCACACACTGGAAGAACTAAAGAAAAAGGGAGGGAAGAAGGCAGGGAGGAAGACATTTCCGGAATGTTCTATTAGGTAAGATGTTATACACAGTTTTAATAAGCGAAGTTAAAGCACATTCAGCAGCCGAAACTCCGTGAGAGCGGCAAGGACATGTTCTAAAAGTTCTATAGAGGGGGAAAAAAAAAGAAGGAAAAAACCACGATCATTAAAAATACTAATGAAGGACATTATTCAAAGAGGAAACGTAGGATTGATTTATGGTGTTCTAAATGAATGTCAAAAAGTAAATATATCGTTTATTGAGTATAAAAATATAAAATAAATAAAATCATTGCAAGTTTCAGTTACAAAATTACTGCTATTTCTCTAGCATAAGTTACAGCACCATCACTAAACTTCTCAAATTTAGTGTAAATGTTTTCTACAATACTTCATATGAAATACCACTCGAGAAGAGTATTATCTAATCACTTAGTAACATTTATTATTTACATAACTACATTTTCAACATTATTTATATTAATATATTTTAACTATAGCTCAGTTATACAATTTCCGCAGATGCTATACCTCTAAAATTATTAGTCAAAATCAGCTATCATATTTCAATAGAATTTCCATAATATTTTCTAAAGTATATAAATAAAATTGTAATAGAGGAGCATTTTATTCTACTACTAAAATATTCTTATACAACTGGAATTCAAATCAAATAGGAGGTAATAAGATTTTTAAGAGTACTTTATTTCTAAATCGTTTAGATGTAAAAAGTTATTGATATATTGAAAACATTATTGAGTGTTTTGAACACAGCTTTTAATGTGAAAATTTATTGAATATTTCAGTATTTCTTTCGATACAGTAGTTTTGAAAATCATTCCAATTAAATTAAAGAGGGTCACGCTCTAGTACCTATAACACTTTTAGAAAATACTCTATAATTATTAAATATGAGAATGGAATAAAGAATAGAGTAACGGGATACTTTGAAAATTCTAAATAATTTATTTTCTAAAAGCAACTAAAATAAAATTAAATTATTTCTGATATTTTAACATACTATCCCCATTAGGTACATCCCTCAAAAGAACAACATTTGGTGCCATGAATAATTCATAGTTTTCTTACTATGTAATTACTATGTAGAAGTAATTTTTTTTTCTTTTAGATCATCGCACATGTCAAATTATTCAAATATCATGGTATTTTTTCCAAGTGTCTTAAATTGAGTGAATGAGTGATGATGTCAACTCACTTGCCGACTAGACATAGGAGATCCGCACTGACGTGACAGAGGCGTACTTCACTGTGCAATTCGCGTATCGGGCAGGCGGACTACATTATGCTAGATGATGAAAGTGAATATGGGAATGAGAGTGACGATGGAGAAACAGCAAAATGAAAGCAGGGGCAAAATGAAGGACCTGGAGAAAACCTGTCCAGAAGCTGTTTCGACCGCCACAAATTTAACTTGATGATGTCTGTTAAACTGCAACATTCTGTTTGGTTTTCAGTTGAATTGCGTCATAAGTCATATCTTTGTCTACTTTCGTAGAGAAGTGAATTTCAAGTGCCATCTCCCATAACTGATAATTGCTTCCTGATTGAAAGAACGCTGACCAATGGCTATAATGGAATTTGTGTAAATGACATGCGCTCCGGGGGCCGAAACCTCCTACTTCATTAAATATTTCTATTCTCTGACCTTAAAGTAGTAACCTTTTAAGAATAACGGGTGGCTTAAAATGTAAACGAACATTACTACCAACAACAGAAAGGAAACATTGTTAGAATAAAACACATTTTCTTAAAAAGAGAAAAGTTACAGATCTTAAAATGTACTCTGACTTATAAACAGCTTTATTTGCTAACTTATTAATCGACAGTTTAGAAAAATACATGGAGTAGTTCTAATATCCAACATTGCGCATTAATGAGATATACTAATGTACAAAGATACTATAAAATGGAATTGAACAAATATTTCATAATACAAATAAATGAAAAGCATAAAATACACATACACGCACACATTTTGGCACAGAGAATAAATCACGTAAAGCATAAAAGTAAGATGTTATATTTCACTGTATTTCAAAAGTGAAATAGCATGGAAGAGAACAGTAAGGGTGTAATAAATAATTGCTAAATATTACTGATGTATAATATACAAGCATGTATTGAAACAAAATCCTCTTTTTTATTATTTTGTTCATTTTGCATTGAAATGTGATAGTGTACGTATGCTTTTCTACACAGTTCCGATGTTAAACAGAAAACATATGAGTGTATCACAAAGTTGGAAGCCTTTGGAAGAGCATTTAGAGAAATTTCATTAATGGTAGGAACGACAGAAAAGGAAAGTCCCTTCACATAATTAATAATACAAGTGGATAAAGAAACTCAGACATAGGCGGAATAAAGGTGAACATTTTAAGAATTAAATTTAATCATGTTCTGAAATTAATAATTTGAAATGACAAAGAATTTGTTTGAAGAAGCAGTTCGTCTTTAATATTAATTTAATCTTTTATTATGCTTTTTCAGATACTGTTTCTTCCTATTAACTTTTCAAACTGAATTTACTTTTTTATTTAGAGCCTTGTATATACTAGTTAATTATTACCTTAATTTCAATGTTTTTAGGTTAAAATGGCAGTGTTGTAATCATTTAACGATTAAAATTTAGGTGTAAGAAACCTTGCTTTGCGCAATAAATTTTCTAACCTTCTCTTTTGATAAATGAATTATCTAATTTATATTCCCCCAAAAAGTCTGCTATCTATAAAAAGCAAGCAAATAGACAGGTAACTATTATGCAAGACAACCAACCAGTTATTTACTCTGAAGTGAAAAGTATATAGCTCAATATATCAGAGTGTTCTATGAGAATTTTAATTAAGTTTATGATGTTTTATCTTGCTGTTTATAATATACTTTTTTTACTTTCTTTGTTTGCTAAACTTTTATCTCCAAGATTAAAGTGTGCTACAGAATATTCTGGAAATATGGCGTAGAATAATAAAATAAATATTATGATAAAGGTGAGATAACTGAACAAATGCACATGGTGACAGACAATGCGACATAAAGCAATACCTCAGGGGTGAGGCTTCAAATTTTTTCCCCCCTTAATCTTACATACATGCAGAACTAACTGCATTCAGCTGTTAATTATTTTGGCACTATGTATTATATTATTTTCAAACTATTAAGCTATACTGGGAAATTAATTGATCTACATATCGCGACACTAAAATGGTTCATAATGTGTAGTTATTTTACTCCCAAGGTAATCTTAAAATCGAATTAGAGACGTACAAAGTAGGTAATGATAACTTCAGAGAGCGAGAGTTAATGGGCTTCATGGATAGGCACTTTCGAACAAAACGAAGTAAACTGCTCTCTTATACAGGATGATTAAAAAATCGGACGCCATAGGATATAGTGCTGATTTATATTACCATGCACCTCCATTATTGGTAGAGATAGTAAATATAGGGAATATATGTTTTAATCCACGAATAATTCGTTATTAGTAAACCAGGAGCTTACACGAGGTAGTGCATTATCAAGCCTATTATGTAATTTAGACCTAAGCAACATTATAGATTTGCTAAAGATGAATATCGCCATGGGTGGCCGAGGTCGTTAAGGCGCGGGCTAGTGAGCGGGAGGTCTAGGATTCGAATCCCGCCAGGACCGTCCTCCCTGACTGAGGTTTTTACCAGGTTTCCCTCAGTCCTCATAAATGGCAAATGCCGGGGAGGTACTCTAAACTCAGGCCTGGAACATTTCCATCTTTAAAAAAATCCTCTCAATATACCATTTCATCTCATATATCATCAGTGTCTACCGCCTGTGGTGCCTCAGTAGTGAAAACGGGCGTTAAACGCCATAAACAGAGACGAATCTATAATTATATATATATATATATATATATATATATATATATATATATCACGTCCTATTCGATAATGACCATGTATTAATTGCTAATTTGAAATTATCTACAACGAAATGCGAAGAACTCAAAATTGTAATACAGCATAACATGAAGATATTGACATCTGAAACTAAAGTGATGACTCTGTAGGGTACACACTAAAGAGACAAAACTTTAATTGTTCGGAAATGATAGAGCAAATAAAAGTTTCTTAAGTATTTGAGACGTGCATTATTTATTACTCAAACGAATACTGAATTAAAATAAATAATTAAACATTAAAAATAAATAGCAGATAAAATACAGCTGCCACTGTTCTCTTTTTGTAATAGTTTCCAATAAAAAATATAAAACATCTAACACTGCATTTACGTGACTGACTTAAAGCTAACAAAACAATAATAAACTTTTAAGACGGCACTCAGATGTCAAATTTTTAGTTTTCAAAGTTAATAAATATGTAAATTGGAAAGTTCTTATAGAATATATTATCCCAAAAGAATCATCTAGCTATACATGGCATCAGATCACTATTTTATTTCAGCTCCAGATCTATACAAAACTGTTTATGTTTATATTCAATTTAGAATTATGGATTAATATTTTGCGATCAAAGAAAGTGAGTTTTTATGCTACAGAAAGGGGTAATTTGAATCATTTTAATCATAATAAAAGAAGTTCATGTAAAAACTATATGAATATTTTGAATATACACATTCCATTATGAGTTGCTACGTTAAAATTCAAATATATTTTATGAAAACTATTCAAATGCGTAATATCAATAAAAGAAAAACATTTATCGATTCATTACTAATATATTATTTTGCCAATTATGAATGTGTAATAATATTTAATGCTTCCCTCCCAAAATAAAATTATTATTTTTAAACCGTGAGGCCCAAAAATACAAACCTGCACTTTACAGAATATGTGAAAAATGCCTATCGCTGTATAAAACAATGTTTTTTCTTGGATAATTAATAACTATATTTTGCAAAATATGCTGCATATACGAAGTAATGCACAAAATGAATATTTTCAATAGATATAACTAAAATTTTGATATGAATGAATGGCTTATATTGCATTTCTCTCATTAAAATATGACAAATATTTCTTGTACTACAAGTTATATATAACATATATTCTATACATGTAACCAATTAATTATATTATGTAATGTATATCGTTTTAAACGATTTACATAATGTAATGCAAAAATGGACCCACTCTATGTTAAAAATATTTCTGTACGGGAACAAAATTAAATTTTATATTATGATATAGAAAAATATTCGGAAACACAACAGATTTAATGGTTTTATAAATAAATACGAGGGCTGGAAATAAAATAATGAAATACATTCATAAGTAGCAAGTACTTTTTTTCTACAAGCTCGAGATTTTTATATTCCTTTAATGCAATCCCCAGCCACACTCCTGGAAGAAATTGAATACCTGCAGTTAAGTCGTGTTTGTTAATGTCTGAGGAGCGCCCTACTCTAATACTGTAGTGTGTCTTGTGCCAAACTTCTGCAGTCAAACTCCCTCATTTTCTTTCGCCGAACAACCTTTAGCAGCGATTGAATCAAAGCAATATACTTTGCTTCGAGCATAGCATGATCTGCATGTGGAGCATCTTTCACAGTAGTACAGCCATCTCGAAAGTATGATACCCAACGTGCCACCGTCCTATATTAAAAAGATTTCATTGTCACAGGTTTCTCGGAGACATGGCATTCCCCCGCGTTCCCTCCGTGTCATATTAATGTTAATCCACATATACTGTTCACTTTTAGGGAAAAATTGCTTTAGGGTGGTCACTATTGACACCACTACTTGAGAGCTTCGCATTCGTCTGTATACACACATTGTACTAAGTGAAGCTGAGTATGCTAAACAGCTAGACCCTTCCTCTATGTGCGAAAACAACCCTTATGTATTCATTTACAGTGTGGCGACAGTTTTGCCAATACTTTCTTTCCATCCGTCGTATTTAGGAAACATCAAAAGGGAGACTTCCAATTACTCGTAGAGTGCAAAAGTTATGCATATCTAAATCAGCACTGAAATATGCCAGTAAAATATTTATTAAAACAATTAAAGAAGACTAGAAACATGCAAAATGCAATATCTACGACAGACTAGGGGAATCAGCGAGAGAAATCACTGAGAAGGGATTATATTCGTAAAGAACTCCAAGTAAAGCCAATGATAGCAAAGATAAGAACTGTCAGTAACAATGGTTCTCTCACATAAAGCGGATGTCCCATACTCGTATTCCATGGGTAGCTTACGCTTACCAACCGCAGGGAATACGAGATATTGGTCACTCCTTGCAAGTGGGAAGCAACTCCTTTAGTTCGGGAAAGGAACTGAACCCAAACTTGATTTGAGAAGCAGAATAATAATATTAATACATAAAGGTATACTTATATATGATTAGAAGGGACGTACGTTTTTTAAGGAAATATGCTTGAAAGCCCCCAGGAATGACACGTGATAAACATTCGTACAATGAAAAAGCGAAACATTTATAGTCAAATTTGCGATGTCATAATTTTTTCTCTCTAGATATATCTTTTCTCAATTGATTCTATACTATAATTGTAATGGAATAAAAATATTAACTAATTTCAAAGCAACTTATAGGTCACAATAGTTTCTATTACACAACTAGCATTTGTCTATGATTCATATAAAACCAATGACAAATATTATCGTCATTATGTGTTTTTTTTAAGAACGCCCTTTAACACCATTAGTCATTAGCAACACTTTCAATTCAGGGCGTGAAACGACCGATAAATTTTGCTCGGTAGCCTCTTCTCAGGCTTGAGGTTCTTTATCGTGCCGTAAATCTATGATATGGGACCAAGGCATTATTCCCCTTCCGAAGGAAGCCATACTTGGATGTTTATGACTACTGACAGAGTCACCTCCAATACAAAATCAACAAACCCACAAACTCTGGAAGAAATAAATCTCCGCTAGTACATAGCCACACTTCTAAACGGGCACTACAGAAAACGATGGAAAGTTTTTATAGAGGGGCCAGAATATTTGTGGACAACGATGATGAACTATTTGAACATCTCTTTTCCTAAACCAAGCAAAGTATATCTTCAAAATGGAATGTTTTCAAATGTTGACAGATATTCACTACAAATAAGTAGGCAAGTAAGTAAGTAAATAAGTATTTGTGTATGTATATATAAGCAAGTAAGCAAGTGAGTAAGAAAGAAAGTATGTATATAAGTAAATACAAATGTAAGTAAAGTTCGTGTCAAAGTTCAAAAACATTCAATCATTGTTTCACTGTCAAGATGTGTTAAATAATTATATGCTTAAATTATTTTGTATTTATAAGTTATTGAGGAAATGATTTATTTTCAGTTGCATTATCGATCGGTGCCTACAACTTACTTTGCATGTAAAAAAGGCCACATGAGTGATCGATACTTGTATGGCTCCATCTGTTGAATATGTTTCTCGGAAGTTACTTTTCATATCACAACTTATATATTTTTTAAGAGAGACATGAAATTAGAGTATTTATAACCCTTTTAAACAATATATGAAGATATGTCCAATTTTTGGAAGATAAAAACTCTGGAGTTCTTATATTTGCAATCACTGTCCTATATACCTTAATTTTAAAATCACGGCCAGGAAACAATATTAAATATTTTATTGTTCAAATTGTATTTTTATGAAAGTTAGTTCTTGTGACCTTCTTCAGTTTGAAATTTAAATCTTCGTACATGCGGGCTTTGCTTTTAGGCTACATTTTCTTTGAAACTTCTCTTTTATAAATTTCGGTACATACAGCTTTTCACCATTGTCACTAAAAGTTCATTATAAATTAGAAGAAGATATATCAGAACTGTAAACTCCGCTTTATAATTACAAAGAATACTTAAATAATATTATTCCTGAAGCATTAAAAATAAAATTATTGATAAGATAAATAATAAAAATGTTAAATGATTGTAATAATTTCAAAACAAAGCAATACAGTTTCAAGATATTCTATTCAAAATTGGAAGAATTTTCAATTCAGTTTGGGCTTGCCTTAATAGAAATCTTACATTTATAGTAGCATTAAAATATTTTTACAGCCTGTCATCTTTATTTGTCTTATAAAAATAAAATATTTGAAATAGATAGCTTTCGAGTTATGAGGATAAGGATTTGAACCCAGACTTTACTTGCTGTTTCCTTGGGACCGATGATCTAACAGAAGGCGGTCACACATGAATCGAGATGTTATGATACAGAGTGTAAAATGAATCATTTAAAAATGTCACAGTTGATAAGATGAAACGCCCTCTGTGTACTTCTGTGCACCTAAGGAGATTAGGAACTGAATTTCACTGTCTCCCGCAGTTCACATAGTCCGCATTGCTTGATGTCACGTTGTCACTACTGCACTGGCTCATATGATCTTGTCCTTACAGTTGCAAGTGGCGCGGCAAAAGCGGTGGCGCTCTCTACCCTCCGGCGTATGGTTGTGGCATAGCCAGTTGTGCCACGTGGCATTCAATTCTCTGCAGTTGGCCCAGAGGTCCGCCCAATGACAGGCGTTGGTGCACAGCTTTCCCAGACGGCAAGAGTCCTGGCATTTAGAACATGGAGCACCCTTTTTGTACGGCTTTCCTAGTCGCTCCATAAAGTTACCTCTGCAACACAATCGTAATGTATAACATGTGCTCAGTAAAAGTGAGTAGGATCTTTTGTTTTAATTCTGGGTCCTAGAGTGCGGATTATCTGATTTCTGAAAATATAGGAGAATCACTGTCTACCATTTCCATCAGAAAAATGTACACACACAGGGGTTTTTCATAGGTCAAAAAGTGGTAGCGTTAGATTGTTTTCAACATTACCTTGGCAACGTGATGTCGTACTTAGTTATAAATAGTTACAAGCTTACACCGTGTTTGTGAGCCATTTTCCTGCTTAATTTTGTAAAAAAGCGTTCAAAATGGAGAAATGCGAGAATGGAATATTAATTCAATATATTCTTTAAAAGGGCAGCACCCGCAGAAACTAAGCCAAAGCAAACATTATAGAGAACCTTTTTTATGTAGAATGCTATACAAATGGTTTGTTGAGTTTAAACGTGGCCGATGAGTACAAACAATGCGGACCGTTCCGGTAACGAAATGATTGAAAAAAGTCCACCACGTGTTACTGAGCGATCGGAGACTGTAGATGCGGGAGATTGTTGAAACTGTGGTCAATTCTGGAGATTGGTGGATAATATTGATACATTCAAATTAATGAAAAAGCTATTGGGGATGCAAGGTGCTGCGTTGGCTAATCATTGACTTTTCAACAGAATGAACTGTAACTTCCGTGCAGAATTTGGAGCGGTACAAATGAACTCCAAGTGCATTTCGGAGACTGTGTGACTGTCGACAGTCGACGAAACGTGGATCCGCTACTATACACCAAAAACAAAGCATCTGTCGAAATAGTGGGTTACAACCAGAGAAAGGGTTCTGAAGAAGGGGGGAAAAACCTGAGCAGAGAGATAGTTGCGACTGTGTTTTGGGATTGCCAGGCATAATTTTAATTGACTTTCTGGGGAAGACGGTGAATATTACTCTATCGTATTGGAAAAAATTAAAATATAAGGTCAAAAAGCATCGTTCTCATTTGATGAAGAAAAAGATCCTATTACAATAAAGAGCCAGAGCGCAAGTTTGCGATTGCGAGTTCAAAATCATTGGACTCAGATATTAAACACTACCTCATCCCCCTACTCTCCGGATATGGTTCCCTGGGACTACTTGCTGTTCTCCAACATAAAGAAACGGCTAGAAGTAAAGAAATGCACGTATAATAAATAGCTTTTCGCCGAATCAAGTGCTAATTTTGCAAGGCTGAAGAAATTTTGCTGATTTAGTGAGTCAAAAAAGTTGGGTGAGGCAAACGAGAAAAGCAGCGCTGTGGGAAGCAAATCTACATTCCTAGTACTTTACTAAGTTACACACTACATTAAGACTTGTACAGTGATCTGTGAATGAAATTACCATAACAATGTAAAATATAGAACCATTTTAATGTAAATAATATTTTCACCTATAAAATATTTTAAATTCCAAAAATTAAGAACAACGGTGATGGGAGATTCGACATCTCTTTCCTTAAATTTGATATTTAAGTGATATTAATTCATAAATTGTTAAAATTATTTTATGTTAAATCGATACTAACGGCATCCATAACCGCAACTAGCTACAAAAGAAAAGGGCACAGAAGTGGGCACTACTTGTATATTTATTCCTGTGTAATAACACATACTTATTGAACGAAATGGCTGTAGAGCAACGCTTGAGGATTACATTCAGCGGTTTTGGTGTCCAGTGTTTTGTCTGAGCCTTTAATTAATCGCAAATGTAAATGCCAGATGTTTCACTAGTCCATTTTCCTAAGAATTCCGAAAAAAATCTATGTAATAAACAACAAAGTACAATTACTAAATGAAATGGTCCAAAAGTGACTTTAATTGAATGTTTTATTTCCATTTATTTGATTCAACTTATGAACTTATATGCACTATGAAAGTCTTTGACAATTGTATCAATTATGTAATAATAATGTAATACGCCTTACAACCCTTAACACATATAATGCAATTTTAAGAGCTGAAAAATTAGAGAAAAAATATATAAAGGCTGTGAATCAGTTGCAAGAACTCCGAAATACATCCAGGGATAAAAAACCCGGACACTTTTATATTTGATTATATTTTGTTATTAATTATTTTAAAATGAAAGAATACACATTTAAATAAAGATTGTTTTATTAAGAATCTTATATTACAACATTACAACATTAGAAACAAAACTTTACTCTGGTGGGAAAAGTACAAACACACGTAAAACAATGACAAATTTCGTTTTAACCGTGAGAACATTTTACTGTGCTTGAAAGCTTAAAAAGCGCAGTTTAATAATGAGATAACCTCCTCTGACTTGAATAACTGCATTCATACATCTTGGAAAGCTTTCGATCAGGTTAGCTATGGCTTCTTGAGGAATATGCTCCCGCTCTTCAAGAAGTGCTCGCCTCAACTCCTGTAAAGCTTCTGGCAGCGGCAGTCTTGTCTTAACACGCCGCTTCAGCGTGCCCCAAACATGTTCAAGTGGATTCATGACTGGAATCCTTGCCGGTCAATGTAAAATATGGATTCCCACTTCTTGGAGAAAATACCTGACCTAGCGGGCAATATGCGGGCGGGCATGCATTGTCTTGAATTGGAAGAAAATTAGGGCCTATAAATGGGCCAAATGGCACAACATGATTAGTCAAACATTCATTTATGGACCAATCAGCTGTTAGACATTCATTTTATACTAAAATTAACTCAGTACGAGCATCCATACCCACTCCTGCCCAAATCATCACTCCATCGTCTCCAAATGGTAGCTTTTAGAAATGCAGCATTGCGTAAATCGTTCTCCTCTCCTTCTCCAAACACTTTCACGTTCACCAAGTGAACGCAGATTGAAACAGGACTCGTCTCTATTGACCATTTCTTCAACCTCTATGATCATTTGCAAAACGGAATCGTTTGGCCCGGTGCATCATGGGTAACCTGGGACCAATTGCAGATATACTTGATATCAGTTCACTTGTTTCTTCCTCTGCTTTGGTAGAAATCAGACGTCCATGCATGTTAACAAATTGCTGGGCTGGTAGGTTTCGCTCCCTAAGAACTGTTAACATGTACTTGTCTTTTAAAATCAAATAAAAAACAATGATGGGCATAATGTACGTTACATTGCAAATTTAAAGTACATATTGATAGAAGCACGTCCAAGATGCTATAAAATTGTTTAGATAGGCCCTAGAATGTACCAGAAGACCAGGTTCTAGTTCACTTGCTTTCAAACCGAACTTGGTCTTCTGGTACATTCTAGAGTCTCTCTAAACCGTTTTATGGCATCGTGAACTGTGCTTCTAGGTACGTAATTTGAATGTTCGGTTACAACGGCTTGTTAACAACACAAAAAACATTTAACATAGCCTATACGTCTCCATGACAACAAATGCCTACCATAAGCAATGCATTGCATATGCGAATAAAAGTGTCCGGGTTTTTATTTGTTCCTGAGTGTGTATTTATCACGTTACAGATCGCCATTGTGCCTGCGGGACATTGGCAGTGCAGATGATAATGAATATGTAGGCTGGGTTACTTACATGGGACAGTAGTTACATATGTAGCTGTAGTATGGCTTGCCTCGAGGACCACCTTCACACTTGCTGAAGCCACAGCCTACTTTATGAGTAGAGGCCCAAACCAGTTGCGTGTAATGGCCGATTTCCATGAGGTTGTTCCTGGAAGATCCATATGTGAAGAGGTTCTTCTCCAGAAACCACGTCTTTATTGCGAAGTGCCTGTTAGTAAACAGAAAGAAATCGAACATTATAAATCCAAGTATTACTATCTACTGCAACCACAATTTTATGAGATTTGTTTTAAGACGTGAATGTGAAGTTTCTGGTAGTCCTTGTTTTGATTAACGCACACATCAAAATTGTCTAAAAAACAATAACGCGTTTTAAATAAACGTATAAAATGATAAACAGCGAATAAATATAGATGATTTTGTTCATTTGCCTACCTGCTTTTAGCTCCTGCTAAAACTGGAAGGGAAAGAAGGGGAGAATAGCTGTAATATTTACAGATTAAATAAATAAAGGCTAGTTACAATAGTAATAATTTATTTTATTTATTTAAAGGGTTGTATTTTTAATGAGCATATTTTTATATAGTAGCCTAGCATGTTAAAATATTGGAAACGGGTCAGAGTTATTTATAATTAATTAATGAACGTTTAACGATATCATTTAAGTAAAGACGAAACGTTTACGGCTATTAGAATAGAAATGGTGGAACACAAGCTCATGCTGCAAGGGCTCTGAATACCGGATCCAGAGTGTGGAATTGATATCAGAAATTTGGCAGTCTAGAAGAACAACATTCAGGTCAACCAAGGATTACAGCTGCTGCACAAGATAGATTTCAGTGGCTAAGGACTCTTAGAGAAATGTTGACTGCTACAGTGTCAAGAAGTGCCCTGCAGAATGTTGATAATTTAACTGTTTCAACCCAGACTGTCAGAAATAAACTTAATTTTTGTGGTGCATTATGATGTCCAGCGATTTGTCGGGGAAATTGGGCACGTCGTGCGGGAAGCATGTCAATTGGCAAAAGGATCAATGGAACGGCGATCCCTTCACGGAAGAACCACTCACTGTTCGATCTGCATTCAGATTGCAGGAGAATATATATCATATGGAGATAACTAACGCAGCAAGACCGGGAAGTTCACTAATTCAAAAGAGGTACCAGCATTACCTGAGAAGGAATAACGGCAAATAGAAAAACATTTCGGATTGATCCGTGGAACAATTGATGTAAAGCTGTTTTGCAGCTTGTGGCCCTTCCTATTACTGAAGCGTAGCATCTATCTCTGAATTCCTTTGCATGCATCATAATGCCAAGGCACATGATGCAGGGAATGTGTACAAGTGCAACGTTACAGTACTAGAATGTACTGCCGGTCTCCAGAACTAAATCGGATCAAGCATCTGTGGGACAGCCTTCAACAGAGAGATTTAGAGGGCACTGAAAACATTGAAACTCTATATAGCTATTTATAGATCTCTACCATCACTCACTCACACTCACTGTCGGTCCTGGTGGTGTAGTGGTTACCATACTGGCCTCCTAAACCCATGATTGCGGATTCGAACCCGGCCATGACCGATGGATTTTTTCGGGCGTAAAAATCCTAAGTATGGCTTCCTTCGGAAGGGAAGTAAAGCCGCGGGTCCCGTGTCGTACATTTACGGCACGAAAAAGAACCTCAAGCCTGAAAGAGAGGCCTCTGAGCAAAATTTGTCGGCCGTTTCACGCCCTGAGTTGAATGGGACGCTGATGACCTGAGATGTTAAAGAGCGTCCTTAAATAAACCAATCAAAAAAAAAATCACCAATCCACCATCACTGGCAGAATGTCAAACAAGAAGAAATGCTTCATCATAATTTACAATGTCAAGGAGGTCGAACAGTGCTTAATGCAAGTGGCGGTGATAAAAATTATTGATGACACAAACATCACAGGAAATTTGAGAAAAAGAGCCATTTGCATTTTTAATGATTGTGTTAGTATCTTTAAAATTAATACTTGTTTTATTTTCGTTAAAAAAGATTACATTTTGATTTTGTGAACTATTGTGTTATATTATGGAAGTAAGTGTTTTGAATATTGTTTTCACAACTTGTATGATGAAATTCTATTGATATTAAAATTTTAAGAAAAATTCTGTGTTTTAAAATTTTATATATGTATTTTATCACTGTAATGTCAATCCCACGTGTTGTTAGGAACGAATATGAAGATTTATTTATATTTTGAAACACGTTCCTAGAATTGATAGCACTTTTTCAAAGTTGACTTTTGCCTAAGGGGCGCTTAATGTGTACCATGCAAGAAACCGAAGCGGAAATATCACGACAGCTTGATTATGTCATAATTAATTATAAGGCTAAGTCGTAATGCTATGAAGATTAATCATTTGCTTAAAAAAGAAGGGCTGCAGACGTAGCTCATGAGAAAGATGCGTCATCTGGACTGAAACAACTTCTTACTCCGGTTCAAGGTCACGCTGTGAAACTATTTAAGTGCAAGAAGCACGAGGCGTATGATTTATTGCACATATTAGAAAACCATTTGTCCCGATAAATAGCTGTGACATTCCCATTCGAGATGTCAATCGAAAAGATTGAAGAAATTGACTTTAATCGATGTGACGTTTATATCGTATTCGCGATATTTATAAAGACGTTGTCACAAAATGTATGACCTTACAAGAAATTCACATCATTAGTCAGAGGATCTTTGAGAGAGTGACAGCTTGCAGCTGCTTGTGCCTTGTGTTTACCCCTTGGTTTCGAACTAAAATGTCATGTGCATTATCCTGTTAGTTACAATAGGAATACATCGACCAAATATTTTCAACGAAATCAGCTATCAGCAATTGGTCAGACTATTTCGAACATTATAACGGACATTTCAAAATGGTTAATGGTGTCCACTGATTGGCACTTCTTTCTTTTCCCAAAGTTCTTGGAAACCTCTCTGCGAAATTCTTCACTTTGTCTGTCTGCAGTAGTTTTGATAACACTCCTGAGAGAATGAGCCTTTCTGAAGGTGCAGTTCTAAATCGTGAATGTTTTTGACGAGTATTCTGAAACAATCCAAACTCAAACCTGCTGGACGTTAAAGAAGACATTGGCTATCTCTAAAAAAAAGTTATCAGCGTTGCAACGTAAACAACCATAAGCTTCATAAATCTATTTCAGTTCACCTTACCTTTGTCGTATCATTAAAGATCATTTTAATCATTCCATTTTAAACAACCACTGTTTCCCTATCCCTGTTTTCCTAAATATTTCTTTTCCCCAAATTATTCATCAGGAACACTTGTTTCCCGATTTTTTTGAGGGAAACTTTTAGAGCAGTATTATCAATTAATTGTTTTATTTTCTTATTCCTTTAGCAATGCTCCTTACATATTTTAGTAAATTAACACTCAATTCTTTCCTCATGAACTCTTAGAGAGTTGACTCAGTATTCCTTAAAAATTCGTGAGTTATTCATTCTATGTATTTAGCTGCTGTTCTCTTTGATATTTGCACAATTTTTTGCTCGAGTCTTCTTTTGGTTTGGTGAAAATCTGTGTCTTTTTCATTTTTTGAATCAAGCCTATGGTGTATACTGCTGATAAACTACTCAAAATGAAATTCCCGCCATTTTCAAGAGACATCTTCAAATATTTTAAGGCGCATTGTAACTATGGACGGATTATGGATCTGTCATTAAAATCCAGAAATAAAATAACAGTTAAAAGAATGGTTTTATACGCCCAGAAAATTTCGTGCTTGAAACTCAACCCGGAAGATATTTTAGAAAAATATAAAGTTGTGATGAGAGCATATTGTTTTTTATTGTTAATTAAACTTCAGAAATAATTGAAGAAGAACGTCACGACAAACTTTCGAAGAGAGATTCACCTTGGAAAGAAGTCTTAGATGATTTTGTAAAATTGATCATCCCCTATATTTTACACATTTAGTCTCATCAAATACAATATGATTTATTTCGAAATTAAAAGTCACTTTCTCATTAGCGCGTTGAGTGAACTATGTACAAAGAGAGCATCACGCATTTTTTGAATTTACGAATAAGTGGTTAGGTTATTGATACGGAGCGAATGCTGGTTTAGTTTGAAGTATAGGAAGTACCAAATCTTGCTTCCACATTTCCTCTATAATCCCTTATAGTGAAGTTACAATGCATCTCGTGGGTTTTTGCTCTCTTCTTGACGTAGGCTTACTGTTATTACTGGTCAAGTTTTTGTAAAAGAAAGCGTTTTATGCTCAGATAAGAGTTATTATAAAGAATATGATGCAGTAGATTGTGTTTGGTTGTAGTGCTTAGTTGTGTGTATTGCTGGGGTTGGAAACTGAGTACAGCATTGACGAATAAATGGTTAGGCAGCTTTTGGAAAGGATCGAACGAGCGAGGGTTTGTGTTAGTTTTAAAAGTATAATTACTACGATAATAAAGTGCAAGTTATGATAATGTTTTGTCTTATTAGAGTCTCCATTACATTTTTAAAATTGGTTGTATTAGTTTTCATTGAACGAGGCAATAATAAGTACCGATGAAAAGGATTTGGATAATATCGACAGGTCTTACAGAAATTATGTAAAAATCCTAAGTATGGCTTCCTCCGGAAGGGAAATAAAGTCCTGGATCCCGTGTCGTACATTTGCGGCACATAAAAAAACCTCAAGCCTGAAAGAAGAAAACTGGTCAAAGTTGTCGGCCGTTTCACGCCCTGAATTGAATGGGATACTGATGACCTGAGATGTTAAAGAGCGTCCGTAAATAAATCAAAGAAAATCAAATAAATCAAAATGTTTCATTTTAAATATATTAAAGAAATGATTAAGGGATTTTAAAGTGAGGTAGCGTTACTGCGCATGCGTAAACAGCCTTTTCTCTCTATGTCTTCTCAGTAAGATGTCACCTACAGCCCCAATTTGGCTCCCTAGAATTTCTGAGATTTTGCTTCTGAAAGGGAGGAAATTATTTCAGGCCGTGATTCAAATTAAAACCAAAGTGACAAAGGGGCTAATAGTGGTTATTTTCGAAAGAAACATTTCGAAAAGTGGAAGGAACACTGTAATGTTTTGAGTATTTTGGTCGGGACAGAGTCAATATATGCAATATATAAATTACTTCCTGAATAAACCAGGTGTGTTTGTAACATAATCTCTGATTCATCAATTTTGTAATACAATAAGAATAAATAAAGATTAAGTTCTGAAGAAAAATAATTTGCTTGAAACTAAAAAAGTAAATGAAAAAAAATCTCTAGCAATATTGCAACTTACCATGGCACCTGTTGCGTGGAGATGAAAATATTTTGGCCGCAGGAGCCATAGTCGTCCAGCCAGCGGCCTGTTACGTTATCGTGAGTTAGCATGAGACACTGGTCGGCCCATCTCTGTGCAGATCGTGCTGCGCCTTTGTGCCAAGTCTGTAAAAAAGGAAAATCAGCTGTCATTTCACGGATCAACATTTTTCAGTACATTGTTGTTTCATTATTTTGCAAGATTTACAACATTAACTGAAGCATTATTTTCAATGTTTGCTATTTCTTGTACTTTTGGATCTACATTATATACCGTAAGCTATTCTATAAATATGATGTATTTATTTATTTATTTATTTATTTATTCTGGCAGAACTAAGGCCATTAGGCCTTCTTTTCCGCTCTACCAACAGAATAACACTTACACTAAATTTCAGTGACAATATCACAATTATAACATAAACAGTAACAAGGACAATACTCGTACACATATAAAACAATGTAAAACATGAAAGAGATGAATAAATATATGCTAATAACTAAACACGAACAAAGAAAAATATTAACGCAAAAAGAAGAAAAATAAAAAGAACAACAATAATAGAACAAGCAGGGACAATGATAATTCTTACACGTATACATCTATTTAAATCATGAAAGTGGAAATAAATGTTCTAGTGAAATATAAATGTGAAAAACCCTAACAATACTATGAAGAAAATAGAAAGATTTATGATAGTAATAATAATTCTATTTTTTTATTCAGAACAATAGCAGAACAAAAAGTAAGAATCTATATTGTAGCATAAGAAATGTAAATTTAGAGAATCGATTATTTCTAATAACATTAAACAATTTCTTATGAAATGCTCCTAAAGTTTGGCAGTCTCTGACGTCCGGTGGCACGCATTCCAGAGACGGGCAGTTGTTGCGGTGAATGATGATGGGTAGAGTGAAGTTCGGCGCAATGTAATAATAGTACGTACTGGGATTCAGAACGTGTGATAAGGATATAAAAGGAAGATGGATTTTGAAAACGAGAAAATAGATAAGATGGAGAAGATGTATAGATAATTTTAAAAAGTGGTGTGAGACAATGAATGTTTCTTCGGAATTTCCAGCGGAACCAAGACCGTATATCGAGGGAGGGTGTTATTTGCTCGAACAAATGCACATCGCAGATGTAACGTATGCACATATTATGAACACGCTGTAGTTTTTGCGTTAGGTTAGAATTTAAGTCTGTGAGCAGAAAATCACAGTAGTTGAACTGAGGCATCACTAGGAATGGCATCAAGATGCTTTTTTAAGATTATGGGTAGGGAAAGAGATTACTGTCTATAAATAAGCGATTTTATTAATTTTTCGATTTGGTTTATTTATGGACGCTCTTTAGCATCTCAGGTCATCAGCGTGTCATTCATTTCAGGACGTGAAACGGCCGACAAATTTTTCTCAGAGGCCTCTTCTTTCAGGCTTGAGGCTCTTTATCGTACTGTAAATGTACGACACGGCTTTACTTCCCTTCCGAAGGAAGCCATACTTTTTATTTTTACGCCCGAAATAATCCATTTATCCTGGCCTGGATCGAACCCGCGATCTTGGGTTTAGAAGGCAAGTATGGTTACCACTACCCTACCAGGACAGACAGAATCAGCGAAGGGAAATGCAGTTCAATTTATTTTCATGGGAGGAATAATGTCTGTGTCTATGGTACTTAGCAAGCGCTGGTGTTTCACTATTATTGTCTGCGATTTTAAAGGATTTAGACCAAGGTCCGTGGATGAATTCAGGCAATATCCTGGTTGATGTTCGTTATTGCGAGAGCGTATGTCCCCAGCATTTAGGTGTATTTATTATGACTAATAGTACGAGATATGTCACTGATGTATAATGAAAATAGTAAGGGACCCAAAACTCATGCCTGCACGAACCGCCATTGTGAGGAGATTTCAAGAAACAACAGAATGCTGCCGTTAGCGAAGATAGGAGTTGAACTACAGGACAATACTATAAGGTATATTCAACTCCTTAAGGACATTAAGGGAAATCTGGGGATAAAGTTAAGATCACCAACTAACGTTGCTACAGAAAATGGAAGGAATAGGCAATAACTACGAGTAGTTTCACAATTTAATTGGGTGAAAATTAGATTAGTACAAGTGAATGCAATGTATCAGAAAATGGCAATGGTCGGGGCACAGCTAAACTTGGAATTTTTGTTGATGAGTTTTATTTACGGATGCTCTTGAACATCTCAGGTCATCAGCGTATCATTCAACTCAGGGTGTGAAACGGCCGATAAATTTTGCTTAGGGGTCTCTTCTTTGAGACTTGAGGTTCTTTTACATGCCGTAAATATACATCACTTCCTAAGAAAGGCATACTTAGGATTTTCACACCCGAAAAAATCCACCCATCCTGGCCGGGTTTGAACTTGGGATCTTGCGTTTAGGAGACAAGTACAGTTACCACTACACCGCCAGGACCGACTTAAACTAGGAGGGGTTACTGAATAAAGAAGATGAGCTTGGATATATACGAAAGTAGGCTCACTATCTGGAAGTGTTTACTAACTATAGATGACATTGTCTCATGTGCGCGAAGAGGAATGTCTGTGTCGTGAGTTCAAAACGTGACTCAATTCAAATGAGTGTTGGTACGTGCCGTGACACGGTTTGCAATCAGCTGATTCACTCTTCCATTGTATTTCATATGGATGCTTAATGTTTCACTTGAGAGGTGGCAATGATATAAAATGGATGCTCCCATCTACCATCTTAACTTAATTCATTTGTAACTAAGGTGATTTCAATACTTCTGCAAATTATATAAAATATATACACATAAAACTACTTTATTTAAGGTATAACAATAAAATAGAAGACATTAAAATAATAACCAGGAAAGTAAATCTAGTATTCAGAAAATATTGAGCATCCTACACTGTTGGCCATTAAAATTGCAACACATTGTGCGTGTTTATAATAGATATGCGGAAATAATCTGTACCTCTTAGTTTGGTTGTTTGATGGGGACGTTGCGATCCTTCACGACTGTGTGTTCGTCTTCTGATCTCATATTCGTTTCGCTGTGGACGCATTTCATCCTATATGAGCACCAATTTTTCGGAATGACATCTCGCGATGCGATCAAATTCAGACTCCTGCTGGTATTGCTGTCGTATTTTTTGACGATCATGCTCGTTTCTTCTGAGCAAAGATGGGATCGGTTTAGTATGTTTCTCAGAGCGTTGCAATTTTATTTGCCAGCAGAGTATTACGAAGTGCAGTATGTGTTTAATTTTAATCTAAATGCGTGTGAGTACGTGTTTTCCAGCTAATTAAATATGCCATTATTATCACTATTAACATTATTCAAAGAATGTAAAAATGGTCTTAATAAAATGTATGTCACCTAGAGCATTAAAAATCTTAAAAATCGTAACAGAAGCAAATAGAATTCACAGGTTAAGTATTCGTGATTTTGTTCATGATATGGGGCTAACAATATTGTTGGACACATAGGCCAGGCGGTTGTGTTGTGCTCTGGTTCCATATGCTGTACAAGTGACACATCCGATTTGTTATATCATATATTTAGTTGAACTCTACATCACTGGTATTTTCTAGTTTTAATAAGAGATGACTAAGGTACATTCTAGTACAAGAAGTTAAGCTCGTCTAAAACAATTTATGCCAATTAGCACTGGCTGGAATTTCTCCTTTTTCTGTTCGCACCTACGAACATGTTTATTTGCATAGTCTGAAACATATTTTGTATGAAATGTGAGATAAATACACTTTAAAAAATACGGAGAAAACTCGTTTAGAAACGAACTCCCGTTAATATATAGGACAAGTATTTATTTTACCGACTTGAGCTATGCGTGAAACGATTTTTGCTTGAATAATATAAACCTCACGTCGTTAATTGTGTTACTGATGAGTCCTGTCGCCATTGCGGAAGATAAATCATCATTAGCAGTAATTGTCCATTGCGACATAACGCCTAACAAATTAACTAGGAATACCTTCTGGAAATGTACTCAAGGTTTTGTTTTTATTTCCATTTACAAAGAGTAAAATAGACATTTTATCTAACCATGGAGTTTTGTGGAACTTACAATGGATATTTACACGATATTACATAGGGTGATTTATACACAACTACACATTTCTTTCTTTCTTTCTTTCTTTCTTTCCATCTTTCTTTCTAAACGAAAGATGCTAGACACAACTTATTTCACTTCAAAAGTAGAGCATCTTTGGATATTTATTAACCTTCTTAGAAAATGTCCTTCCTCCTGCATAAAGATAACACATCACGGCGTCCTAACATATAGTTCATCATGGTTCACTGATGAAGCATGGTTCCATTTTATGCCGCTATGCGAACTCGCGTTTTTGGGCGGTGCAAAATTCATAATGGCGTTCATGAAGCGCCTATACACAGAGTTAAAGTCGGGGTTTGGTGCGCAATATTTGCAGAGAGAATAGAGGGACTAGTTTTTTGATCATATTTTTCATGGCGTTTGTTGAGCAACTGGGCGATATAGAGCAGGGTTATGGGTATTTACAACAAGATAGCGCTACATGCCATACATTAAACCAATCCTTGGCGCTAATTGAAAGTTTCTTTGACGACCGGATACTCTCCAAGAACCTGTGGCCACCGAGATCTCCTGATTTGACAACACCGAAAATCTTATTATGGAGTTTCTTAAAACACAGAGTTTACACCACACACCCCCAGACATTGGACGATCTGAAGCACAACATTACACAGAAGATTTATGGTTTTAACAACACAGTCCTCCAACGAGCGGCCAGTAACATAAAACGACGTGTTCATTTACGTTTTATGCAGGAGAGAGGACATTTTCAACATTTTCTATAGAGGTTAATAACCTCACAAAGATACTTTACATTTGAGGTATAATAAGTTGTGACTAACATCATTCCTTTTGAAATAAATAAAAAAAATACATAAATCACTGTTTATAATTAAACAGGATGTCTTCAATGTTAGTTTTTTATTATTATTGTTTCAACGGAGTGTTACAACCCTTGTTCTATCTAAAGGTAAATCACGAGATGTTTACAATATTTTATACAATTTTAATTTTAGTTTTGAAGTTTGCTAAAGACATCGGAGAAAGCTCGTCCCTTTAACGGTGTTGATGCGATGCTCGTTACCTGTGGTAGGGGGAGAGAACGCAGTATTGTTGGTAGGTCTCTTGAGAACTGGATGCATTCTGTCAGGAGGTGATAGACAATATGTGTAGGACTTAATGGCAGTAGCAGTTTGTGATGGCGTTTTCTCCATTTTGTAGGCTTATGAACGGAAAGAGTCGTGGTTGGACAATAACTTCGGGATGCAGTTTGACCAGAGACAAGGAGAGTCTGTGAAAAATTGTGGTGATGAATAGTTTGGTATAAGCAACTTTTCAGAGTTGATGTAGAAATCGCTCCAATTTGTACATAATAATTTTCTAGTATTTGTTTGCATCTGATCCCAAGATGCTAGGCATTGTATGTAATGGTTGCTGTTCTGGCTGGCTATATTCTTGGCTAAGTAATCTGCTCGTTCATTGTCTCGAAGTTTCGCTGGTCCTTTAGCTCAATGAAATGAGAGTGTAAAGGAGCGCTTGAGATTGATGGTTTCCAAACTGCTAAAGGGTGGAATGCTTGTTTGTCACTGATGGCGAGTAATAGCGAAAATACTTCCATGGGAGATTTCCTTTATGCTAGTTTAATAATAGCAAATGACTTATTTTCTAACCAGTAGACAAGAAGTGTGTCAATCAGGAGTCCCCAATGTTTGTCTTGTTGGTTTATGCTAAAAATAACTTTCATACTCTGCTGGTGTAATCTCCATGGGATGAATCATATTTAATTGCGAACAAAGTAAAGACTACACAAAAATGGGAGATGCATTGAAACATCCACAAGACAATGAATATAGAAACCGAACAAAACGTTTGAGAAATTAGACTCGGTGTGAGATTTCTTCGATCAGAGCGTTCTAGAAGGTACTATTAGTGAAAATATTCAGACAGTGGCTCAAGCCATTTATCTACACAAGTCTATAAGTACAGCATTTTTGGGATAGATAGAAAAAAAGGTTTATCAGAGAGTTAGAGCTTACACTTATGAGACTAAAATTGTTATAAGCTTTGACTTTGAGGAATTCACCTTCCATCATTTCATGTTATCATCTGCGATGCCTCAGTAGTAAAAATTGGTCTTAAACACTATTCAAAAACAAAATAAAACAAAAGTCATCTTTGTGTTTGCGTCTTCCTTTGTTTGTGTCTTCGAGGCGGCCCTGGCATTGAACTGACAACCCATTCAGGGAGTTCCTGTATATTCTGTCTGTAGTTAATTGACTCCCTGACGGGCGACTGACCGGGCAATGACTTTTGTAAGTCCCAGGGCGTGTAAGTTCTGACACCAGAATGGTGAACAGCCAAAGAAGAAGGGGAAAATAATGCTAATATTAGATGTCCACTGTAATCTTCCTGAAGCCTTTGAAGTTAGTCATAATTAACTAAAAACACGTGTAAAAGTGTAAACTTTTTGAGCAATTTCTCTAAAATGAACCTACCACAATTTTGAAACATTCTGTATAATAAACTCACACGTACTGTTATGAATCGCATTTCTGGAGCCTAGAGAGTGGGCCAAAATGTTGAGACATCTATTTAATTTGTTTCATAAAAACAGATAAACTCCACCCAAATGATGAAATATTTTTTTTTATATTACACCATGTCACATTTATTTGACTCAACGCTCTGAATTCGACACCCTCCCGTTGACGCTAAGATAAATTTTAACTTCGGGAGTATGCTGGAAGGAAAATACCCAGATATGACCTTAGAAAGGTAACTTTGCATATGGCAAAAGACTTAAGGTTTCTAACAGTGGGAAAATCAGTATAATTATTGAACAACAATAATAAATATACAAAAGGCATGTGAAATATATTTCCATTTAGAATAGAAAATTGTAATAAAACAGATATCAACTTTAAATATGCAAATTGTACAAACACAACACTGCAATACTTTATTTAAATTGTTATAACATGCTGAAATATTAAGGGTGAATCTCTGGAACCATAAATCTTGAGCCTTTAGATTTTTATAGTTTTTAAATCATTTAAATATATGCCACATTTACAATATAATAAATAGTAAATAAAATTACTGGCAAATAAAAGCTAGGACGAAAGCACATTTTAAATTCTTCTGCTTTAACAGTAAATAAAATTATCGAATGCTCTCCCTTAATTACAATAAATATCGATATTTTGACTTACAAATGCACGTTCCCTGCTGACCAAAAATTATAACAAAGGAAACTTTAAGTCAATTAAAACCAATACAATAAAGAAATTTACCATAAAGTGTTTCAAAAGTACCTAGGCCATCAAGTGTACATGATGAAGAAGGCCCCGGTCCTAACAACTTAGAATGAAGAGCCGAAACATGTATAAATCCCCCAAGCCGGGGTCTTCTTTCCGTGCGTGAAGGAAAGAATCATGAACATGTCGTTCAGAATGGCTACAACATTGGTTTCGTGAGCAATATATCAGCTTGTACCAATAGAAGGCCTACCATGCTGACGTGGCAGATAGGATAAACTCAGATAGTAAGAGCCGCGGCACGGCAAGCCGAATCATCTACGTGGCTGGACTACCGGCAGAGGCCTCAATTTTTTCTATAGAATTTGTTTCCAAACTTTAGCTAACGCTCGGCTTGTGTGAAAAAATCAAATTAAAATTTTAAATAATTGTTGTAAATGTCTGAATATCGCTGAAAACAGTCAAATTACTTTATTTTTATATGTGCTTCCAGAGCCACAATATTTAAATATGCAGAACATCCAAATGAGTAAAAATTATTAAATTGCGTAGAACGAGCAATCATTAAGTTCTTAGAGGTACAACGAGGTACAAATACAGTGCGGTTAGTGATGCTTTCTCCTATGGAACGGGGTTTTTCGTATGAGCGAGCCCCATGTGTTTGCCGCGCCTTGGAGGGAGTTGCAAGTCTGCTTGCTTACTTGTTGACTTTTCTGACTGTCGCAGTCATAGTGCAGCTGTTCCCGGGTGTGTGTTGTGTTGTTTCTTTCTTAATTTGAGAGTATACATAATGTATATTATACCTTGTGTTTTTATAACGGCACAACGTATCTTTATGTACGATTCATATGTGTTTCTCAGTGGTGTTACTTATGTGAGTATCATATTAACCTCCCGTTTTTTTTTTCAGAGAATTAACCGACATTTATTTTTTCAACAAGACTTGCCACTGCTTACACTGCGAATAATTTCATGAGAGCACGTTTCCACAGGACAGAGCTATTAGTAAGAATTTGTGGTCTCCACGGTACCCAGATTTATAAAAAAAAAAATGTCATGTACAAGATGCACCCACACACCATACAAGAACTCAAAGATGATATTCGTCAGAAATTTGTTCGGATTTCACAAATGAACTACAGCGAATGATAAAGAGATGCCAAAATTGTGGAGAATGAAGGCGGGAGGTTTCAACACCTCATTTGATAATTTGATAAGTAATGAGACTCTTACATTGATTTGTGTATTATTTTACCCTCCCGCTAATCACCGAGACCTGGCTAGCCGGCTAACGAGTGACGCGCTCGCCAAACACTCCGGAGAAAAACAAAACTGATCATACTGTATTTGTAGTTCATAATTTTAGTAAAAAAATGTATATTAAAACTCATTAGCTAGCGATTAACAAACTTAAAGACAGAATGTACTAACCATGCTCAGCATGTCTGCAGCTGGTGGCGAGACCTTGGTGCGGAAGAAGTTGTGATATAGAACAATCTTCCGCTGAACTCGCCTGTTTACAGGTTCCAGCACTCGCCTTGGTATCTTGTCTCCAAACACCTTCGGTCCTGTAACACACAAATTTGCTTTATATTTCTGGTTCTAGAATAAGTTATCCTCATTCCAATAAATAGCTAGAGAAAGAGTTTAATCCCCGCGTTCTCATTGGTCATATGTCTTATTGTAAAAGGTTGGTTCTAGATATTGTTTATACATATAAAGAGGTTCAGTTGTGTGTCTGATGTTTCAAAAGAACATTAAATTCACTTTGCTTCCTTACTACCCCATTTCTCTTACTATTCAAGTTCATACAAATACCAAAAATATGAAAATATTTTACATTGAGAGAACGCAACGTCCGTAAATAAGTGAGTGCATAGGAAATATATTTTTTTTCACAAGGGCCTTGTGTTAGGTTTGTTATTTGTACAAAATCCTGTACAAATATTTTAAATTTCTGTTCACCATAAAACCGCTCGTCCCCGCCCTTCCTAACTCAGCTAACTCCTTTCGGTGACGATTTAGACAATCCCAAAACCTCTCCACAAAACTTCCTATGAATTATACCAATTTTCAGCCATCCCTATGAATGAAAAATGGAACAATAAGATTCATAAGTTTTTTCATTGTATTCGTCGATATATATTTCTGGTTCGAAGTATGACATGTACACTTCTTCCAGTATGTATGTATACAGCATGACCTAATGAAATACGATGCTCTTCAGAACCATCTTGTGGGACACTAGTATAGAAATAAATAAAAATACTTTTTCAAAGAACAAGTAGCACATTGCAATTAATTAATCTGAAATTATTATTTAAAAATCACATTTTTAAGTGGGCTCCATGACAAAAAACACATTCGTGTAATCGGCTCGGGAAGTTTATCATAACTCGCCACAATAAAACATTATCAATGTTCCTAATTTCACAAGTTGTTTTCTTTTAACTGCGTGATGGTCCGTGGCCTGTCGCAGCACACTTTACCTTTAAAGTATCCCCATAAAAAATAGTCTGCCGCCGTCAGGCAACATCAACAAATTGAAAAATTGTGCGTCCAGGAAACAGGATCCGCAGAGTGTTCATTGTTTCACTAGCGGTGGGAGCTGTGGCACCATCCTGCAGGAACCAAACCTAATTTTCATCATTTTCATCCATCTGAAAGTCCAGTGTTGCCAGCATTATTGGTACATTAAATTCTACTCTAAATTTTCTCTGAACGTAGGAGATTGATTTATATTTAATAAATCTTGTAACAACAACGAATACACGTTTTCAATTATCAGTACTGCTGTTTACTAAATGCACAGAATAAATTGCATAAATACATTGCAACCAATATCATAACTGTAACAAAAAATCGCTAGAAACGGCAGCTTCTGAAAACCGTCATATTCCATTGGGTCACTTGTGATTTTTAAAAAATAAGTTCAGATTAATAAATTGCATTGTGTTACTTGTTCCTTGAAAGAGTATTTTTATTTAAATATATACGAGTGTCCCACAAGAAGGTTTTGAAAACAGTCTAATCCAGTGGGACGCCCATGTACATAATCATGTAATAATTTAAAATGTATATTATGCTTCTTCTACTCACTAGAATAAAAGCAATTTTTACCCACGCTACAAACTCAAGTAGAGATTGAGAAAAGCTCGAACCTGAGACAGAAGCAATGAATCAATTTTTATAAAGATAGTTTACTAACTACAATGACAGCATTTTTAGATAATTATTCAAGCAACTTTTTCTCACTAATTATTGCCCCCTCACTTTATAAAGCCCAGAATCACCGCTCTTGAAGCAAAAGGTTTGAATCAGTCCAGATAGACCAATGGACAATGTAAAGTCATGTAGGTGGGTCTACAGTCTCACGTTAAGAGATTAACTGTAAAATGCAAAGTGAAATGATTTAGTGACTAATAGCAAGGTCAGGGAAGTTAAATATACTCACGTCTATCTGATTTCCATGTGCTTGTCAGCTGGAACAAAGATACAGCTACCACACAGCAACATACCAGCCGGCACGCCTTCATTTTTGCCTGCAACACAAGTCAAGCTCAAATTGTAACCACTGTGCTTGAGTATAAAAGTTATTTATGCTGCAGTATATATGCACACCATGACAACAAAATTTCACTCAAAATATACAGGAAATTAATCAACAGATACAGAAACTTGCTAGAACTTTAAGATGAACTAAAGTATTGAGAGTAATTAATTTTGCACATTGTAAACCTAAGCCAAGCTAAGCAGCTGAGTCTAGAGGTAACTTTAATCCATTCAGGTAATACAAAAGTTTCATAAATTATTTTAATTTAGTCCTACTTATTGAAGCAACTAATCAAGATGTGTCATACAGTATTATATTAACTCTTCACAGATCTACATCTATCATAATATTCATAGTTCCTAAAGGAAGTAGGCGAAAGAGTCATTTGTTATATCGTAAAGTTTGATTTTTTAAGTTTTGCAAAATAAATGCCACATTTCAAGTACGCCATAGGAAACTGAAGACATCCACTTTCATTTCCATGAAATTGTCGTAAAATTTGCTACAGATAAACGAGCAGCTTTGGGCTCAGAATCTGCTGTTCGATCCTTAAGACAAATTTCCTCTATGGAATAATGTAATAATTTCTATGAAAAATACTGTTAAACAATAAGACATGGCCTGGTAAACTGGCTTGGAAATTTTTCACAAAAATAAAAGAGTTTTTATCTATATTTTGTATTAAAATGATGTATTCGTCTTAGATATGAGGAGTTTTGGCCAAATTATTACATTAGAGTTTTATTATGAACCAAAAGGATAAACCATAGACCTCAATCGTCAGCCCTGAACCGTAAAAGTCCAAAATACAGAGTACGCTAAAAGTCACTATCCAATGCAAAGCTTATTGGGATGTACATCACAAAAAATGCAAACTGAATTGTGAGCTGATGCTTTATTAGGATTACTGTTTACATTATTTTTCACGTTTACTTCCATACATTTCTGAAGATCTCCGACACCAAATCATACATTTGACACTTAATCGCAATCAATGTTTTCGTATTTGTTTTGGTTTTGTAGCGCAGAATTTTATCTTTCACTTACCTAGGAGGGGAAAAAAAATGCATTGGGGTGAAATCTGGTATTCTAAGGAAGGTTTCTATTACTCTTCGCTTCCAATAAATTAGCCATCAAGCAGCTCATCAATGTGGTTTCGCACAGCTCTTGCGTGGTGCGGTGTAGCACCATCGTGTTGGAAGAAAAGTAAGTTGAAAATGCTGTAGGGTATCTGTGCCCCTGGTATAGCATGGCATAAATATTTTCATAATACTTTACTGCAGTGATACGCCATCATATAGCTAAGGTCTTGGCATAAAATAGCACCCCAGATGATTTTATATCAGGTTGATTTAACTGCCTTTCCAGAACAGTGCGTAATTTCAATTTTTTCCTCCAGTGGTCTCAAAGAATATAACCTCTGTATAGCGTTCAATTCCTTTACAACCAATCAGCACACAACGAAATAAAGCAGCTACTTTGTGAATTCTCACACCTGGTAATCAGCCACAGTTTATTGCTAACACAATGACTAAATCAATCAATGCTGGAGACTGCTTGCATGACAAAATTATTACTTCATCGTATTTCAATACCAGAATTTCATTGATTACGATATTGCCACTGCGCAAGACTCGTACCAGATGTACGAGTAGATAAATTAGAAAGGGTGTACAATGCTGTGATTAAGCCTACCTGAAGATCTGATCATGTAAAAAATTCAAGTCAATTTTTGGAACAGTCTCGGGCTCTCCAAAGGGTAATTAGGTAGATGGGTTGCTATTAAGACACGGTTAGTTGTAAAACAAGGACGATGAAATACCGGCTTAGAATAGTACAGGGAGAGCAGTCCACACTTCATACTAAATGCTATAGACACCAGATAAAAAATATAACACCGATGTTTTGGGCTACAGAGTTGAAAACAGTATCTGAGGAACTGGTATATTTTCAATATGACAACGATGTAATGAAAATAATACAAACGCACAATGTTAGATAGACCAAGGCTAGAGGATATAAGCAGACAAAAAATGGAGGCAAAATGTAACGCGAAAGTCTCCTTGAGCCTATCGAATAAAATTAAATTAACCTGAGGCAAAGAGGTATATATGCTCGTTCTAGGGAGAAAGGTAAGAAAATCAGGAATGGCCTGATTTAGACTGGGAGGTTGGGAGGCTAAAAAATTAACGGATAGTTATGGTAGGAGAATGTACTCATTTCATGGAGCGGATAAGAAATGGATACTTATTCTGGCTGAATGTACCCTCTGGGTCATATGAGGAAAACGTTTCCAGAAAAACAATTTAAAGGGAATTAGAGATTGCTTGGCATGCAGGGACCTGTTTGCGGGTAACACTAATTGATTGGATATGGTCATTTTCCTAGCCAAAGTGCGCGAAGGATGAAGCAAATTATTTTCTAGTTAGAACGCAATAGTAGTATAATTGTAAATAACATGTAAGTTGTTTCCACTGTGAATACCGTTCTTCCCATTTTAAGTTATTTGTTTATTGTTATTGCTCTATATTGTTATTATTTTTTTCCTCTTTCTAATTGTGGTTATACTTAAGTAAGTACGGTCTACGACCCATGCAAAAATATATTTGTAATGTGTATATAGAATTTTATAACAATAAATCTACATCTACTACTACTACTTCGTTTGAAATTGAAATAACTACTAGTTTTATATACTGCGCCCTGAGTCACCATATATATATATTTTTTTCTGAATAAGTAATCCATTACACTGTAGGGGTTTTAAAAATATCAGCTGATTTTACAACTGTCAATACTTCAGTAATGAAAATGGGTTACAGATTTAGCACTTCAGAATCACTAACACTAAAATAAATTGTATTTAATGTATGTACACAAGTAAATGTGGAAATTGATACATAGCATCGATTGATCATTACAGAGAAAATAAACTTTATGTAAGTGCATTTGTATACATAACGTCTAATTTTGTCCATCTCTAAAACTCCTGCAAGATGCAACCAATATGGTACGCATGTCATGAAAGTACACCAGGGTATAACTTACAAAAAAAAAAAAAAAAAAAAAAAAAAAAAAAAAAAAAAAAAAAAAAAAAAAAACAAGAACAGCGATACTGGGACACCGTGTATATGCTATGTTGCCATTAATATATTGTTTCACTGTAACTACCTAATAGCACTTTAAAATATTTATTCAATTTTAACACAACAACAGTCAAATAAACTGGAGACAAACTTTCCGAGGCAAACACGCGACGAGAGATGATGTTTCAGATGGTGTTCATACGAATACAATGACTTGTGGGTAAGAGGTTCCTCCTAATACTTTCTCTCGTTTCCTCCCATCAAAACATTGCACAAGCTTATCGAGACATAGGTTTGCACCGCGACTGCTAATCCAAGTCTCATACGGATAATAACTACAAAAACAAGTATTTTTCGGCATAAATACGCTTAAGCAATAGTTGTAGAAAATTATATGTTGACATTTTTGGTAGTAGAGCAAACCAGCAAGGTGCAATAGTGTTCGTTTCTCTCTATACCCCCCTCTCTCTCACAGCATCGATACTGGCTTGACCATCAACATCATTGAATATGAGTACTATGGATTTCTGCCTGTAAAAATATCAGAAGTACTAGCGTCCGAACTTCCTAGCGACTAAAAACAATTGCACGTTTGAGGTAAAACGTTTCTGTTGGAGATGCACATAGCTCCATACTTTTAGAGAAACAAATAATGAATTAATTTCAATAATACTTTCCAAATATCATTTTTGTTATTAAAATGTAGCAAAGTAGCAACTTCTCAGAAACACATTATCCATCTGTTCACTGCAGAGATCCAAACACAAGATATTCAGTTGATGTGGTGCCACATAAACCTTGATCTTGTCAATGCCGCCGCCGGACCTTGAAAGCTGCCTCCTGCTGTGTGTTTTCAGCTCCTTTAGGAAGCTCGTATTACATTAATATTAGATGCGGGCAACGGTAATTTGCATTCCACCAAAGGGATCTGTGAATTTGTCCGCCTGTTCGCTTACGGGTTAATCAATGCAAACTGTTGTGTAATAAATCATTTCCATACAATTACAGCTAGCCATGAAACAGACTAGCAACATATATGGACAGAATTTTCAGCCTACTTTCCCGGAAATCCTTCTCCTCTAAATACCGAAAAAAAGTTGATGGCTACGACAAGATTGCAGGAAGCTCTGCGGATGTCTGAATGCTGAAGGTGTTTTCATCATAACCTTAACAGAGTTCTGAATATGCGATACTTTTTATCCGACATTTCTTATTTTCTGTCAGCGAGAGTTGATACTGGGATTTTACTATTCATGGGCACTGTACGCGTCCCGACAAATACGCTGAAGAAATGAACTCAACTTCTTGTCAAGTTCTTGTTAATACTGTTGATTCCTAACATTGCATCGTAAAGTCTCGCGGCAGGTGAGCTACAATGTGCTATTTGAGTTACTGTACGCTGCTGCTTACGGGCCAATGCATTCGCCTCAACCTAAAAAGGGAGGTATAGTTGCATCTCAGAGACAACACATTCTCGGAATCTGCATAAGAAATTCCTGTATCTCTTCTAACTTTTCTTCCGTAAGAAAACAGCAGTTTGAACACGTTTCTTATAACTGACAGATTCTCGTAACTTAAACAAATTTCTTACCTGGAATAAGATTACCAGGACATTTTCTTGCGAACGCCTTATCATTTTTCTGCGAGAATACATTTTCACATATGTATCGTAAATTATGTAGTGGCACAACTAATGAAGAACAATAAGCACAAAATTTATATACACAAACGCACAATCACTCACTTATAAAGTCTCTCTCAAACCATCGATAAGCTGATACCTGCACATGCATATGTCCTTGATGCCTGATACGCAGTCCTTCTCTGTTGGCCCCTAAGTCAAATATTTTCACAGCATTTTAGCGCTGTTTCTATGTACTTCTGAGTTTACTAAATTTAATTAGGACATATATAAATTAAAATGCATTCTAAATTACACTTATTGGATTAAATGTTAAATTGTCTGAGTGTTTGTATATTTTTGACTTCATTAAGTAAAATATTTCCTTGTTATGCTAATTGTACCGCCTAGTTTTATTCCATTTTCTGCTTAATTTGCTTTATCCAGGTCCGTTTATGCGAAACTCTATTGCACATTAGTCAGAATGACATTTCACGTGTCATTAAAATCTACTACTGTGCATTATTTCAATGTCGCAGGAACTATGTAATCATCTTGCAATTTTATCTGCAGAAGAATAGTCAACAAGATAAATAAATATAAGCTATCCTCAAAAGACTTATATCGCCAGATGGTATAGTTTAAATACATTTGCTCTTTTATATTCTCCACTATTACAACGTACAGTAGACTGATTTTGCTACCAGAGTAGCGGTTTCGATAGGTACCTAAGGGAATTACAGGTTGATAAAAACACCGAAAAGTCCGTTAATACCATTCGGTAACAAACTTAACTAGGGACAAATTTTAAGATTGTTTCCTGCTTGCGTACGGTCCCAACAATATGAACTTTGTTTTATTGACCGGATTAAATAGCTAAAATGAGATTTACAGAAAATAGTATGTGCAAGTATTATATACTGTTAATTGGTGAACATTATTTCAGTTTCATCACATTATTCTTCATGATTTTGTTTTTATTATTTACCATTGCAACTGTAAACTCTTTTGCTTTAGTTATTTTTGTCTCGTTACTATTACAGCTGTGTTTTATACTTACTTTTGATGGTATATTATCTTCATACTCTTATACTCCCTATTTTCAGTATGATTCTTCCTATCCATTAAATTTCTTATTCCTTTTATGAGCCTTTAATTATTATTTCCCTACTTCTCATACCTTAATTTTTTTAAATTAATTAATATATTGGCAATGTTTCCTTCGCTGTTACATAAGTACTTCCGTCCACTTTTTGTTTTAGAGCAAGCTCTCATAGAAAACAAACGGGCTCATACAACGCACCAGTTTCTTAAAAACTGCCATAACCACACAATGAAACTAGCACCTAGAATTAACAGACTTTATGAAGCGGAGTATTTTATTCCTAAGATAGAAGGAGGCTAGAAATATTTATTTTTAAGGCACCTGTGCCAAAGCTGCTGTACTGGAAAAGCGGGTGGGGAATAGCGCACACGTGTTACTGAGAAGTACGAGGACTGTTCAATAAAGAATCATCATCCTTTTTTTTGACAAAATATCTTTATCCTTATAATTTTGATGATCCTTGTAAAAGTATTTTCCGTTGGATGCAACACATCTGTCCCAGCGTTTCTGCCAGTTTTCAAAGATATTCGGGAAACCATTTTTCGACAGGTCCTTCAGAATCGCCTCTTCGTCACTCCTTCTGATGTTGGTAAATGTCTCCCACGAAGATGTTTCTTCATTTTGAGGAAAAGGAAAAAGCCACGCCGGGATATTTCTGAACTGTTTGGAAGGTTTGTAATGAATGAAAGATATATAGAAACAACATTTGTGATGTGCGGCCGTGCATTATCATAGTGCAGCATCCAATTCGTTGCACGAAAATGTGGCCATTTGCAGAGGCCTTGCAGAATTTTCAAGTCATCTTTCTAGTATTGCTCAGTTACAGTTGTGTGTAGGTATACGACATGCTGGTAAACCATTCTTTGAATGTAGAAAAATGATATGACTATACTTTTCCCAGCAGAAGCAACCACATTTGCGTTATTTGCTGGTGGATGACGGAGATTTCCACACAGAGCTTTGCTGTTTGCTTTCAGGATCGAATGTTGTAGCCAAATTTCATCAGCAGTGATTACCATTGAAAGAAACGCCGCATCTTGCTGTAACATCATCTTCAACTGTATGCAACCTTCACGCGAACGTCTTTTTGTTCGGGAATTAGTCTTTAAACAGTTTAAACATCTTCGAGCTGTGCTAAAGGGAAGGAAAAACTCTCCATTGGCCTCTTGCAACATGCTTTAGGTCTTAGCTAAAGATTTGTTGAGACGAAAGCAGAACTTCAGAGCAACATCACCTGTCATCTCCATTTTGGTGTAGGCTAAATAGACATGTTTCAACTTGCACAATTCATACAGGCGGGAAACAAAAGTGATAATAATGAAACCAGTACCGTGTATTAAGCTAACTAAATATTATAAAATGAAATTTTATCTCGAGAAAATATTACCGTGAGGAAACTGTTACCCATCTTTATTGAAAAACCCTTGTAAATTACAGAACTCCCTCTTGGGCGAGCCAAACACATCAGATTATGACTTATAAAGTACTACATTAGGAAATTGTGATGTAATGGTGATCACGTGTGTTTCGGAAATAGATGCATATTTGAACTATTTGCTAGTTTAGCATTTACACCATCATGATGACAGTGAAGTACCGACTTCAATTTGGGCAAGTAGAATTTACAGATAATTAGTCAGAGATGAAATGTTTGCTGAAATTTCCTGATTAATTAATTGCATTTAATTTTACACTTGGAGAAAAGTCCAATCAGAAGGGAAAAATAGTTGAAATGTTTTATCTCTGTTCCTGCAGTGAGAAAACACCTAACTAAAGCTTTAATACTGTCACTGTGTCAATACTGCGCAGTGACACAATGAACGAATATAGAAGATGAAGACAATGCAGCAGTAAAGAACCTAAAAATGTCATTTAAGAATGAGGCATTTCAACTTCAGCTAGATAAATTAGTGTCATACTACTATAAAGATCTGGAAGTATGCACAATTAGCCATTCTTGGGAAATGTTCATCCATATTTTCTGCAGGTGACTTGAAAAAATGTTCTTTGGAGGAAACATTAACATATGAGGCGATGGCATGTGAGGGAAATTTGTCATCATCTGCTTTGTCCTTCTGACAGAAACATTCAAGTAATATGCCCACACTGGCAATGAAGTAATTATAGTTCTTGCGTCGTTTGTCTCAATTGAAATAAATTACTGTACATGAAGGATTTTGTATCCTGAAAGATCTGTTAAAAGAAAATCTTGAAATTTAGTTAAACTGACATTTTACCATCAAGATGATGTATATGAGGCTGAAAGCGACAAAGGAAACAAAATGTATATGGACATTGAAATGAGATATTTTTGAGATTGTAATTAAGTTATATTGTATATTTATTTATCATATTTAAATTGTGTTAGAAATTTGAGAAAGTCGGTTTTAAGGGATCGCGCTCGCCCCGAGATTCAAGATTCGTGGGTTAGATCATGACTGAGTTGGATGGATTTTCAAGACGTAAGAATACATTCCTCTGTGAGGGACTTTAAGCCGTGGTTCGCATAAGTAGATTTACAAAACACTTTCTAGCCGTTTCACGTCCAAGTAATACTTTAGTTTCTTACTAGATGGTGCTGGGTGTACCACTCGTCACTCTGCCCTCTGTAGGAAAGTACGAGAGGCTTTCTAAAGTTCTCGGCCTGACCAAGAAAACAACATTTAAAAGATTATTTTTATTTTTATTATTCAACGAGCAGAAAGCTTTCACATACCCTAAACTTCATGTAAAATGTACTGGAAACGGCCTGTCGAGGTCTTTGCAATGTCAGTCAACCTGCTTACCTTCAATCAACGTCATTGTGAATTTTTGTCACAATCTCATCGGTTGCAGCAGTTCTGGGACGCCCTGAGCGCTCATCTTGAACGAATGTACGATCACGTTTAAATTCAGCGATTCACTTTTAACGGTTGAAAACGATAGAGAGGAGTCCATTTTTGTGGAATCTCACTCCTTATATATTTTCTGTTGGAGTTAAACTTTTCAAAACGAAGTATTTTACCACAACTTGTTTTAGTTTTATTCATTTTGTAGAAAATGTTGACACCAGTTTGTTACACGACAGTCAAAATACAAGTGATTACATTTAGGCGTCAGGTCGAGAACTTTTAAACACTCCTAGTAAGAGAAAGTAAATTTGCCTTGCTGGAGTACCCGCTTCAAGAGAAGGCCAGTAGAGAAGGAGGAGAAATCTGAGAAAAGAAGGTGTAAATATGAGTTACAAAAAGCTAACCTCTTCTCTACAGCTTCTATGTTGCAAATGAAGTAGCGCTTATTAACATAACAAATGCGCCAAATGATGTTTGCTAATGTTGACCAACTGTTCAAAGCAAAGATTTTGTTCAGAAACTAAAAATATTTATAAAGGTGTGAGCTAATGCTTTAAAATACAAGAAATATAAAAAGGTATTTCTGACAAAAATATTTTTTTTAAATTAGTGTTTAACGTTCGTTTTTACTGCTGAGGCATCAGAAGCGGTGTACACTGATGATACATGAAATGAAATGAAATTGGGAAAAAATATTTTTTAAGGTAGAAAGCGTTCCAGGCCTAAGTTTAGAATACCTCCCCGGCATTTGCCATTATGAACCTGAGAAAAAACTGGAAAAAAAAAACCTCAATCTGGAGGGATGTCCTGGTGAGATTCGAACTCAAGAGTCTACGCCTTAATGATCTCGGCCACCCGTGATGGTTAGAAAGAGAGAGAAAAAGAGAAAATGCACCTATTTATACGAAAAATAAATACGTATACTTCTTATGTTTTGAAATCACATTTTGACTCAAATTATTACTTGGAGTTTATATACTCAGATTTTTTAATTTTAATTTTCTCTTCCAGTAGTCACAAAGAAAAGGGCTTTGAATTTCAGGTTTGTATAGTGTTATTTTTCTTTGCAGCAATTAATATAAAGGAAATAAAGCAATTACTTCATGAATTCACATGAAAATTTACTAGCCTACCATTCACTATTAGCTACTACTAATGAAACTTGATTATAGCTATTGGAGAGTGTCTATGTGAGAGCATTACTATTATTATTATTATTATTATTATTATTATTATTATTATTATTTCTAAAATATTATTGTTTGACATTGAAATAACTGCAGGTTTTCCCATGTTTAATATACAGCATATGGCAGAAACAATAAGCGGGTTTTAAAGCAAAAATTATTTTAATTCATAATAATTGCTTATTTCTCTATTACATTATCTTAAAGTACAGCTCTTGGATATTGGAGAACACTTTCATTTTTCAAGTTTCCTCACTCTTTGATGTAAGCAATGGCATGCTTCCTTGCCTACCGACGTGGACTCGTTGCACCGATACCTGTATTCGTGCAGTTTTGTTCTGTGCGTACAGAAGTGGTCACCATCTTGATTCCATTGTTGCACCCAACGATGAATAACATTCTTAGACAGTCCATCACTTCGATTCACTTTCCGTCGAAATGCTCTTTGGGTGATGGAACGGGTTCTGATGTACCAAGTTCGATACAAACACACTCCCTCACTGTGAAACGCTTCATGACTAACTTATCAGACAGAGATTACCAACTGGCGAACTCATTTCCAAGGTTGACTCTACAGTTCTGCTACATATTCGCAACAAAAGCCCCGCCAGATTCAAAATGACATTTAATTTGAACGCGCTTATTGTTTCTGTCGCACTCTGTATAATACATGACTGTGTTACGATTAATACAGTGTTTCACTATAATTATCTAATTATATTTTAAAATACTTTATTCAACTTTGTAACTCAGCAACAATCAATGTATATAACTGGTGGCAAACGCATGTGACGCGAGACGACGTTTCAGGTGGTGCATATATAATTACTTTTATAGGAAAGAGGCTCCTTCTATCGCTTTCCTCCCCCGATCAAAATACTCCACGAACTTAATGAGATGTTGGTTTGCACCACGACTGAAAACCAAGTTTCCAACACCAGGCTCAAGATAGAAGTCTCCTATTGTCATTTTTTCACGAATAAAAACGCATTAAGCAATAGTTATAGAAAATGAAACGTTGAACATTTTGGGGATGCGCAAACCAGCAACCTCAGGGAAGTGCCTCTAACAGGAGGTGTTTATACTTTGCTTACTAATGTATAAGTTCCTCAAAGGCTGCTCGAGTAGTCGAGCCAGGCTGGAAACTCGCCCTGCTTGTTAATTCAGCTACCTCCTCGGGGGTCACTTTCTTGGCACCTGCACGCCGACATCCATCTTCGGGTTTGTCTGGCTGTAACAGAACCTTTCACTTTCTCATTTTTTTCTATCCCTTTGGATCAAAATTTCACAAGCTTCTCGGTTGACTAAATCATTTGTATGTTTCACGCGAGCTTCTTGTCCATTGATCTCGTCAATGTCTTTCTTGTTATCTGTTGAAGTACGCTAAATATATCGTCACCGTAACCAAATTACACCTCTTAGAGTATGAGTACATTTCCATATCCGTCAGCCATCTCTATTATTTATTTTACTTTATGTATTAGAGGGATACATATGTACTAGTAAGTATAATTTTTGGAAATTGTTGATCATTGTCCTTAGACATCAACAGCTAAGGACACTTCGAAGCGCCTGCTTTAAGAAACATTAGATAAGGTTTCAACGTATTTGGCCTATCCATCCTCTCAAGTTCGCTTGAGGTTTCTGATACAAGGTCAAGCTCACTAGACGATAATACCTACTATTTGTTAAAGAAAAAAAGTGTGGACTTGTGACAGTTGATTCGCTAGCTATTTTTGTTATCTGAATATCTTTTCCAACTTAGCTTGTACGAAAGATCAACCAAAAGTTATTAGATTAAACATTTATACTTACCAAGCGAAGTGGCTAAGGTGAAAATGCTAGGGAGGTTTCGTGCCAAATTCCTTTGGGGCGGCTATCCTAACTTTTTTTTTCGCGGTTTCGCCCGGTCATTAGGTAAAAGTTGGGATGGATTTCATACTATTTTATTTTACAGGATAAAAATGTCAGGCGAAGTGAGCAAATACTGTGTGGTGTGACAGTGGATCTGTCCTTTGGAGAGTTGCTGTTCTGGCGTCTGATGAGTTCTACCTGGGTGTCTCCTCTCCTCGGACTTCCGTCAAATATATCGTGGCTTCTGGGAAACGTTAAAGACTCCGCTTACGTGCCACGCTCATTCCTTCATCTCGTTAGTACCCCATCAGTGTGACAGCTGTACCGTAACATGCTGCTCCGTCCCATATTCTATCCAATCTCATATTTTATCTGGTGGAACACCTGCATTTTTATTTACAGCTGTTAAAAGTTATTCAGAAGCGCGTTTGGAAACGAATATATTTGAACACATAAGGGATAAAGTTTTTTATTGATTAGCGACATTTTAAACGAAATAAAAATGAGTTGCCTAAAAACCCACTTTCTTATACAAATAAAGGAAGTGGGGAACCGACTTTAAACACGGTTTTAAGCTGTGGAAATGATTGTCATACTGAATCCCCCCCCCCCAAAGCAATGACTGAAGAAATCACCCACAATTTGCACGATGTGGACTGCAGTACCCAAGATTGCAAAGATATAGGCTTCTCAATATCAGTTATCTACATCAATCCACTCTGATATTTAAGATAAAAAATAAAAATAAAATTTAATCAATATAAATAGAAGAATTTCTTATTTAAATTTTGTTATGATGCATTTTGGCAAGATGTGTACGGTTTTACTGAGTGTTGAGCACACTATTTAATTGCAAAATCCAAGGATCGTTTACAAAAACATAAGTTGATTTGTAAATAAAAAGGATTTAGATTAGTGGTGATACTCAACACCAGAAAGTGGCACATTCGTTTGTTACCTGGAAAAGTTCTAAGAATCTAAATAATGCACGGTTCTAAACAGAGTTGTTCCCTTAGCGACGATCGTTGAATTGAACAATGGATAGCCATTCCAATCACTGTTTAGTAGATGTCTTTTCATCAATTCACCATTTGCTCCCAAATTGACCTTCCCAGGTGATAGAAAAGTAAACTACTACCTTGATAATTTTTAGGAGCTACATAGATGAATCACTGAAGAAAAGGGCACAAATGTGTAAAGAAACTTATTGTGCTGAAAGTTATACATTTTCATTGCTGGGCAGCAAACATTTAACGTGGGATAATAATCTATGAAAGATTTAGAAGTACTATCAATATACCGGGTTTGTGACAAAATGGGAAGGGAGGGGATGGGCAAGAGTAAAAATAAGGATGTTTGCTGGGATAAAAGTTGACAAAGAATTGGCCTACTGTGTGTTAAGTAAACAAGAACTTGCACAGTATATTAGAATGTACAGAAACCAAAGAGTGGAGAGAGGAAATATGGAACAAAAAAGTGGGATAATTCCAGGCTGAAATTCTGCCATTAAAGAGTTTTGGGATTAGCAGAATAGAATTTTTGAATCAGTTTGGAAATAATTATGCAGGGAAAGTACAAGAAAAGTGGAGGAGGAAAGGTTTTTTATTAGTGTTTAACGCCCGTTTTTTACTACTGAGGCACCACAGCGGTGAACATTGATGATACATGAGATGAAATGATAAATTGGGAAAGGATTTTTTTAGGAAGGAAACGTTCCAGGCCTAAGTCTAGGGTACCTCCCCGGCATTTGCCATTTATGGGGACTGAGGAAAACCTGGAAAAAACCTCAGTCAGGAAGTATGGTCCTGGTGGGATTTGAACCCCAGACCTCCCGCTCAGGAGTCCGCGCCTTAACGACCTCGGCCACCCGTGGCGGTATGGAGTGAAGGAAAGTGATCAAGGCAAAGGAAGAAGGTAATAAATAAAGTAACAATAAGGGAAGATGATCACCTTTAGTAAAGCATTTGTAAAGTTCACTTGATAATATGTGTAGTTAAGAGTGATGCAGAATCCATGTACATAACTACCAGGGGTGTTAGTTGTATAGAATCCTGAACTAACAAGCACTACAGGATCAAGGAAACAATGTAAAACTGCAATTATAATGTGTAGAAACAATAATAATAAGTATTCATTCATACTACCAGAAGTACTATAGTTGTTCTTGCACTTAAACGTTTCAAAGCAACAGAAGAGAATTCTGTAACAGAATTTGTACTCAGTTGTTATAATGGAAAGTTGCATAACTAATGTATCTATTGGTTCGAAGCCGTCTAATTTCAGTAATATAAAAACTTCTTCATATCGATATAGGCAGTGCAAATTACAGATTCTTTGTATCTAAAGAATTTAAATTGCAGAGCTTTAAGCTGCGACTTAAACAGAATGGGCGCAGTTAATCAACAAAAAGAGTTAAAAAAAGTGACACAAACACTATAGGTTACTGCAGCATGTGAACAAGCAAGCGACTGAATTCAAGGTCGCCATAAACTCTTTTAATTAGCAGCGTTGTATATCTCTCTGGCATGTTAATTGATTAAGCATTCCATGTCTGTACAGTGGTTCGATATTGACATCGATCAATGAAATATTCATAGTACATGGATGTATTACAGTTGTGTGAAAACGTTTGCTTGTTACATTTCAAACTGAAAGTTTTGTTATAAACGACAATCTCATTGTTATTTTATTAATATTCTTATTAAAGCTGCCAGGAGAAAAAAATATGCTGTTTAAAATTATTTGTAAAAAGTGTAATTTTTTTAAAAACTAACAAGAGAAAGGAAAAGAAAGAAAAGGATAATAACGTTCTTTGAGAAGAATTTGAGATTCACTGAGCCCCGTGTGTATAAAAGAGGCGCTGGTAAGAAAAGGAACTTAAAAGGAAAAAAAAAAAGACAAGCCTTTCAGAACTTTCTGACCAAAGTTGCACATATTCTAATACCTTTGTATGTGCATGACGGATCGCAATGACATCTCACACAACCTCCCCTTTAGTTTATTACACCTGATTCACTCATTCTTAATTGTCCCGACGAGAGTACTCCTGTTTAGTTATCACTTATGCAAAACAAAGGGCAGTAGCATACAGCTGATAACATGAACAAGTTGTTCAAACACACGCATATATATTTTCAGCATGGCAAAGTTATATATTTTGCAGAATTTATTATTATAAATTTATTACATTATCTTTTCTATTCCCCTATGTTTCTGTCTGACAATTTCTTTCTTCTTATTAATTAAATATTTTACTATATCAGTTTCACGCAATTTTCCTGTTGTTCTACTTTGGGGGGGGGGATATTCCAAAATTCTCTGTGGTAATATTTTATACGACATCCTTTTTGTGTGTGCATCCCTTTTAAACGTTTTTTTTTCATATAATATCAACTGTGGAATATTAAAAATAATTCTATGTAATACGTTGTTTTTGGTTTTTTTCCTATTTCCGCTGTTATATTTATCTTGAGTGGAGTTTTAGAAATACAACCTCCGATTCTTGTATAATGCTTACAGCGCGGTGTGGCTCAAGGCTTATGCTTCATACTTGCATTCGTATTACTCAGGCAAATTTCCTGCTCTTCCGGTTAATATCATTTCGTTCCGTTGGATCGAAAGTACCAGGACGAGGTGGGCTGGCGCGTGTGATGGTGGCTTACGCTTTGGAAATGTTCCCTTGCCCGCGTCTGAAATGGAAGTCGGTCTTCTGAGAGGTTTGAACAAGTGGAGCTCTACTAGCGTAGGGAACATGTTAGGGATCCCATCTGCGTCCGCACAGCCACTGCCCGTAGATTCTGGCCGCTCGGCTTAACCTTTATCTCATCCCTTCCTCACGGAGGTGCTCCCATTGGGAGCATAGGCACAAATGGCCAGCCGTGAGCAAAGTTCAAATATTGAAAACATCCTCATACGCCATAGACTATCCATCAAAATGCTTCTATTGTTTTAAATATTTCGGCATTTTTTGTAACACGTTTATCCCATGAAATTTCATTCAGCTTAATACGGGCAACTTTTTGAAGTTAATTTTATATTAATTTCCTTCTCTTGCTTCGTCATTTTTATAGTTTTTATCCCTGAATTTCATTCCGTCTGTATGAAAAAATCTTAAAAATATGACCTGCTCCTCTTATGGCAATTTCTTTCTTTTTATGAACATTTACACTTATACTGCATACTCATCCATGACCTATGTGCTCTGTGTTTTAATAATCTTGAGCTATAATTAGATAATCATCGGCATATTGCAATTAACCTCTACAGTTTCATGTTATCAATTTCTAATTTCATATTCTTACTTTTTTCTTCTAAATCTCATCTGTAAATTGAAATTCAAATGAGAAATATTATCCTTTTTATTTGATTAATGTGAAAACTTTTAACTCCTTTATTGTAAACCACCTGCTTGTACTGCTATACATATAATTATAGACCAGGTTAAGAACACGAACAAAATATGTAAATATAACAAAGCAAAACAAAAATGATACACTATTAGATTTAGTGCATTAGAAATCATCGGTTAATAGTAGGAACTGTTATACAGGTAGAGATTATAATATCTGCTTCGCCTCTTAGGTCGCCAACCTTTTATCTTCAACGCCATGCTCCAAACTGTTATATTTATCTTTTACTATAGAGAGATTAGATAGTTTTTTATCTCACGAGGTTCACTTGTAAAATTGTGAATTCGTCACCTCGATATTCCTTTGGATTTTTTCAATGTCCCTTTAGTGTTTCAACTAGCCATAAAAAGACGTTCAATGTTTATTTCCACGATGCTTTTGTAGCAGGTCAAATCAAATGACAACTTGTTTATAGGTGGTCAAACATTTGACCCTAAAATATTTGAATATTGAATATTTTAGGAGTTTATGACTGGTAACAAATTTAATAGTATTTTGCTTTAGGGTTTTATCGAATTCCAAAGGAATGTAGGTATTGAAGTTGAACCCACGAAAAGAGTTTTAAAAACTTTCTACATATCGTCATTACTATTAATAGAGGGGGGAAGCCCGTTTAATACACTGCTGGTCATTAAAATTGGAACACATTGTACCACGGGGAAACGATGTCTATCTTCTCGTTCCGTTGTTTGAACGGGCCGCTGGGATTCTTCACGTCTGTGTGTTCGTTCTATCTCGATCCACTGATCCCATTTTCATATCGCTTTTTTTTTAATTTGGTTTATTTACGGACGCTGTTTAACAACTCAGGTCACCAGCGTCCCATTCAAATCAGGGCGTGAAACGCCCGACAAATTTTGCTCAGAGGCCTCTTCTTTCAGGCTTGAGGTTCTTTTTCGTGCCGTAAATGTACGACACGGGACCCACGGCTTTACTTCCCTTCCGAATGAAGCCATACTTTTACGCCCGAAAAAAGCCATCGGCCGGGATCGAACCCGCGATCTTGGGTTTAGGAGGCAAAGTATGATAACCACTACACCACCAGGACCGACTTCGTATCGCTGTGGACGCATTTCATACAATACGAGCAGCAATTTCTCGAGATGATAATCCGCACTCCCGTTATGTCAACTTCTCCCGAGTACAAATTCAGAATCTGTTCCTATAGGTGCCATATTTTCGACGGGTCATATTCGTTTCTTCTGAGAAAATTTAGGATCGGTGTAATGGGCTTTGCATTTTAATTGCCAGTAATGTATATGTACGAAGCCAAATATCAAGGTAAGATAAACGCAGCTAGAGTTAAGAAGCAGAGAGTATCGTCCATGTTAGGAAACCCCCCTCTCCAACATATATTGAGCCTGAAGGGAAGTAGTAGTTTATGTTAATATTCTGGCAGACTTCGTTAAATACAGTGGCAATTATCAGCTTTGCGCACGTCTAACAGGATCTAACGAAGTGATTGAAACGCTCTCATAATATTCACTCTTATAATTTACCATGGCAATATAAATCACTTTATCGTACACTATTTATGCAATTCACTTAATTAATGATTTTTAGTAATTATGAAAATTTCACTTAGTAGAGACATAATGGCATTTTCGCGCTTAACCTCAACAGAATGAATACAAACTGAGTTTTCTGTAAACTATACTGTCTATCCAAGTTTAAATTTTATCAATTATAAAGCAATTTCTTCTAAATTATAAACTGTTTTTAAATTTTCACTAACCTTGTCGTTATTATTGTATATTTTCTATTTTAATAATGCAGAAAAAATTACTTTTTAACCTCTTTGCTGCCTTAGGTACACTTTTCCATAAACTATCAATCTCAGGATGCTCAGATTTTAAAATTAGTTTGAAAACGTGTTACTTAATAATGCTTGTGAAATAGTATTAATTTGAAGCAAAAGTTTAATTTTTTAAAAATATTTACATATGTAGTCATTATATAATGTAAATTTTAAACCATATTTTTCCCCGAACTCTCATACATACATAAGTTAAAAACTTTCACCAGTTATATAGGCCAAGTATTTTGCACATACACAAAATAATTAATAGCTCTATCTTACACCATTTTTAAGAAAAGTGCATCTAAAGTTAAAAATATGCAAGTTACGCCAAATGATAAAAAATGTATACGTTGTGTAAAACCTTATTCACAGTGAAAATTAAACGTAAACATAAAATAAGACGTAATGTAGGCATTCGCAATGGAAGATGCAAACATAAGTATCAGGCAATAAACAAACAACAAATCCAAAGATCAGATAACAGCTGATTGAAAATGGCTGCCTTTGAGCAGGCAGTGGTGCATATGCAAAGTGCAGTAACTAATTTGCTTGGAGTAATATAAGCGAGGATAGCTTTTGTATAATGCAATAAATATTTTGTCCATTGATGTCTTTCTGTCTACAGAGCCACTGCTCTTCAGTTCTCTCTACCACAGGCAGCTGCATTCTGATTGGTTAGATTGGTCTTTGCGAATGGGGGTTAACAGCATGGTGGCCATATTTAAATTGCCATTTAAAGAATTTAACACCCCCCCCCAAATACACATGGATGCAATTTGCAAACTATGCAGTTTCATATTAAGCATAAAACAAAAATGAATTTTTTGATCCAAAAATCTGTACCAAGTGTCCTTAACAGCAGAGTATCTTCATAACTTTCGCGGTAGATTGGCGGACGTGATGGAACACTTTTTTTGTTGTTCTTTGTTGTCAACTTCTGTTGTATATTAATGTAGGCTATTTTTTCCCCCCCATTTCTTTTGCTGTTGCTAAAGCATGTGTTTTTGACATGCAAGCTTGCGAGTTGGAGTCCCATTTCTAACATGAGTTTTTTTTATTTTGCAGCTAATTTTTACTTATTCTTTTACTGGGGTGTTTATCAATGTCAACAATTATTATTTATTAATATTTATCTAAATTATGGATAATTATTAAGAACTAATTAATTCACACTTCAACAAAGATTAGGTTCTGATTACTACTTATATTTTATATTAGAATGTTTGTTTAGTCGATTATTGGGTTAGGTTAGATTTAGATTAGTTCTCCCGATTTATATAAAAAGGTATTTAGGTTATTATTTGATTAGGTTAAGTTTAGTATTTGAATATGTGTTTAGTTGACGGTTGGGTTAGATGGTGTATGAGCCGTTGCCGTTTTATTTTCGCTTTTGTTTTCGTTGACGGTTTATTGATTTAAATTTCATTAGGCATTTTTGCTAAATTTAGAAAAACTGGCTATGTTTGTAGCTCTACACTATCTTCTTATTTATTTATTACGTCATCAACTAGTAGTGTACTTTTGTTCCCAAATGGCTCAGTGGATGACTGATTGATGCCCAGACGTTGAAAATGATCGCACCCCTCTCTGTATTATATTAGTGTCTATTTAGGAATGAATATTCGGTTTTTTTACAACATGGCGTGCGTATAGCTAATAATTATCAATAAATTACATACATATCGCTGATTTCTTTTTCTGCCCTGTAAGCCTCGTAGACCCAAGATCGCGGGTTCAATGCCTGCCAGGGTCAATGGCGTAAAAATCCTACATATGGCTTTCTTCGGAAGGGAACTAAAGTCGTTAGTCCCGTGTCGTAGATTTATGGCACGTAAAAGAACCTCAAGCCTGAAAGAAGAGGCCTCTGAGCAAAATGTATCGGCCATTTCACGCCGATTATGTTGAATGGGATGCTGATGACTTGATATGTTAAAGAGTGTCCATAAATAAACCAAATCAACATGTATCCATGGCCAAACATCATTAGAATTTCTCTCTTTTATCTCTTTCAGAAAACAAAAACACAAATTTCGGGTCAATGGGATTGAGTGTAATTTGTGCTACTGTTTTGTTAGTCTTATGGCCTATTATAGACACAGGAACTTCTCTTTTTCTTATAACTTTCGTTCAAAACTCACAAACAATATTTATTACTTCATTAGTACTCCGTATGTTGGTAAATATAAAAAAAATTAAAATTAAAAACTTGAAGCGTTTTAGATTGAAATCCATATTGTATATGTATGTTATAAAATGTATCTAGTTTTATTATTTTTATAAATATAATTAATTTCTCTCTTCCAAAAGTATTGTTAATTTGTCGTTTAAACTTTTTTGTAACTCTTTATGTCTACAAGAGAGCTTTATTTTTTCGATTGTTCCAGTAATACTACAGAAGTACCGCCACGGATAGCCTAGATCGTTAAGTCATTGACTCGTGAGTGGGAGATTTGGTGTTCGATTCCCGCCAGAATCGTCCTCCTTGACTGAGGTATTTTCCAGGTTTTCCCCAGTCTTCATAAATGGCAAATTCCGGGAAGATATCTTAAATTTAGGCCTGGAACGCTTCCTTCCTTAAAAAAAAACGCCTTTCCCAATTTATCATTTCGTTTCATGTATCACCAGTGTCCACCGCCTCAGTGGTTAAATACTATTAAAAAAAACTATGGAAATAAAAATAAATACGGTACTGTGGAATGCGATTATAAAAACCTCATTTTCTTTTTAATATCAGCTTGTAAACAGGTCGAGAGACAGTTACACGATTATTTAGAGTGTCGCTTGAAGATATTTGTAGCACAATCAAAGAGTACCGTACCTTTTCAACTAGACCCTAAAGAAGAAGTTATTGGAGGCGAAGGAAAAATCAGTTGTTTATCTTACTTGCTATTGCAAGATTTCTTCACAGTTAGTTATTAAGCCTCACTTTGTAATGCTGCTACCTGAGATTATAACATCACGTAGCAGTAAACAGGACGTTTGGAAGCGCATTTGCAATGCACGCCAGGAGGGTTAATAAAACACTGTCGCAATGGACCAGGTTCCTCAGTAGATGCTGTAATTAATGTGAGGCCACCATTTTCACAAGGACAAAACTAGTATCATCGATATAACGGTCATGAAAACACCAGCCACTTTGATCACCTGATATCCTTGGAATATTATTGTGAATGTTCAATTTCTTAGCCAAAGTAGGTTTTTGTAATTATCATGGGATAATATTCAGCAACATGATAAAAAAAAATGTATATGAAAATATCACACGACAAAGCAAGCATTAAGTAACCCTGTTAAGATTCAGCATTGAGGAACACTTGGCGACAGAAGCTTTCTTCAAGTCCAGATATTAGACATAAAACAAGAACTCAACCCATATACACTTTAAACGTACACCGATTGTGTCCAAGGCTGTAGACAGGAAATTCTCTAAGTACAAAAGAATTCTTACAGATAATATTTGTCATCTCTCTCGCTTAACAACCCCATATGCTCACAATGTTCTACTACAATATTGAATGAAATAAGGTTTGTATATTTATTTGTTATATTTTCTATAAAAATACTAGGCTACTTTAAAATCACTGTTAAAGTTCTATTTTCAAAATACTTTTCTTTACTTTTCTAAAACTCCAACCATGAAAACGGAGCAAATACACTTTTAAAATTAATATTTTGGATAAGTAAAAAATTAATACTGTTGTATTTGTTTTCTGAATTTCTAACATTTTAAAATTACAGTGTTAATGTGTTACCATATAGAACTATGAATATTTTATTAGATATATTTATTACGATATTAAATTATATAATCTTAATATGATAGAACTGCTGGAGGAAATTAATAAAAAACAAAATGAATTATATTAAATATTTACGTTTTTTTAATCTGTTTTGTAATTATGAGGCCATTTTATAGCTCTCTTGTCAGTTCCGTTCGGTTCCCTAACTCGACCTGTTTTTGTCATGCCACTAGCCAACCTCCATTTCACGTCTTTCAACTGTACAAGTCACTTCACGCAAGGTTCGCCTATGTCAATGTTCCTCTCAGTCAGATTTCAATTCATTGTTAAGTTAAGCAGTCTTTCTTTCTTCGTACTTACCATATCAAATGTTTCATTTTCGCCTACTCATTAATATCTAGATCTTCATCTACCTTCATCCTGTTATTAGGAAATCTATACCACCTAGAAATTGTCGCTGACCGCGCAGGATGCATAATCTACTTATTCCAAAGAGATGATGGGAAGAAAGCGATATCTAGAGGCATATTCTGGCAGAATGAACGCAAATTGAGCATTCAAGAAATGAGCACTTAGCACAACAATTTCTGAATTCCAGAAGTTTGAACACCCGCCTGGAAGAGATGGATGAACAGCGCAGGGTTGGGGAGGGGATTTCCTAACAACCAATACATTTTTCTATTCTTAATGGCAAGTTAGTTTTTTTTTTTTCTTTTTAACATAAGCCTTCCACTTTAGTTTAGTGTCAAATGTCAAGCTCAAATACTTGGCCTTGGCCTTATTTGCATATGGAATAATTTGTATATGAAAATATTTATAGTAAATGTGTGACGTGAGTGTATTAGTGTGTATGTGTATATGTATATATGTTTGTATGTAAAGATATGAATTATATCAATTATAGCAAATGTTACCGTTTTTGGGTATAATTTTTTTTGGCTTGTTAAATGGGCGGTATTAGCTTGTAAGACCGTAAGGTCAATACGGCAGTTATAATTATTTGCATACTTGTAAGCCTGATAGAAGTTCATTACTACTACTACTACTACTACTACTACTACTACTACTACTACTACTACTACTACTACTACTACTGCTGCTGCTACTGCTACTGCTACTGCTACTACTACTACTACTGCTGTTAGCTTTGTGCGTAAGTACACGTGGTACTAGTTTCTTGTCACTACCGGTTTCCGTCTGTGAGAGGTATTCAAGTTGAGACATGTGCAGTTCCGCCTACAGCAAAATGGAGGTTACACGTGACGTACAATATGCTGCTCTGAAATTCAGCTTTCGTCTCAATTAATCTTCAGCTGAGACCTATGTAATGTTACAGGAGACCTACGGAGAGTTTTTTCTTCCCTATAGCACACTAGAAAATGATTTAAAATGTTTAAAGAGAGAAGGCAATCAATTTCAAAAGAAGGTGGACGTTGCGCTACAGTTTTACTCTAAAGGAAGAAAACATTAACACCGCTGCTGTCATTGTGAGATAGGATCGTCGTATAGCATTAAGAACTTTTCCAGAAATTATAAAAAAAAAAAAAAATCATTGCGTGTCACCCTTAACGTTGATAATTAAAAATTGCACGTGGGATTGTTTGTGCACAGAGAGTTTCAAGACAGCTGCGTGCAGGTTTGCAGTTGTAGACGATGTTACAGGAAGTTGCGAAGTTTCTTTCAAAAGTAATCATTGTAGATGAAATTTGGCTACATCATTTCCACCCCGAGAGCAAAGTTCTGTGTGGAAATCTCCGTCAATGCCAAGACCAAAAATAGCAAAAATGCTTGCTTTTGCTGGGAATGTTATAATCATCATGTTATAATCTCCGTCAATGCCAAGACCAAACATTGCAAAAGTGCTTGCTTTTGCTGGGAATGTTATAATCATCATGTTATGATTATCATCATGTTATAATTATAATCATCATGTTATAATCTCCGTATATGCCAAGACCAAACATTGCAAAAGTGCTTGCTTTTAATCATCTCATTTTAATTTTCAAGGAATGGTTTATGCCTGTCGTATCTGCACACATATCTGTAACTATGTAATTCTGCATATGTTCTGAAAACTCCGCAAGGTCATATCACACGCAAAAGGCCAAATTTCCGTGCAGCAAGCTGGAAGCTGAACCGCGATAATGCATCACTGTACATGTTGCTGAATATTTCACAAAAATCAACTTGAAATATGTCCCTCACCTTCCCTAAAGGCCAGATTCAACCCCACGTGACTTTTTCATTTTCCCTAAATTGAAGAAACACCTTCGTTTCATCAACAGAGCAGTGGCAAAGGAACTGTCAAAAAATAAATGGCTTTCATCATGTCTTTGAAGACTGGCAAGTGCATTGCATCCAATGGGGATTACTTTAAGAAAAATTATCAAAATTATGAGGATGAGTCAAGGTATGTGGCAAAAAATTATGTCCATTCTTTACTGAACAGCCCCTCGCAATTTATTTCCTTCTTAAGGAAATCATTTCTTTATTAAAACGTAGATGTTTATAATAAATTCGCCTCCAGCTAAAGCATTGGAATTGCTCCAAAAGTCTCAGAGTTATGGTCAAAAAGGAACATTTGGCTTGTTGCTCTGATGTGTTTCTAATGTCCACCACAAAGAACGGGGCTATTTACTCTCTGTAATACAATATGTATTTTTAAAAGAATGTGTTTAATAAATGCCATTTCATAATTAATAACGTGATTTTATTTTTGTTATTTGAAGAGCACTACATCAATTCTTAGATCTACAATTTTATACATTTCAAATTTATTTAAAAGTTTTGAACATTTTTAAAGCAATTCAAGCAAATGTTTGCAATTATCTGGAAGTGAAAACAGTTCTTTAGAAAAAAAAAGTTTCTAATTACTACTGAACGAGTCACGGTTGAAAATGTTCATTAAAATAACTTACTAAGAGAGGGATGGCGGCTTCGCAATTAGTTCAGAGATAGTGGACGCTCACTGGGTGGTCAGGAGCCTGAGGCCCGTTCCTCATAAACTTGTTGTTCTACTATCAAAGACTGTCCTTGGATGTTTATGTGCATCGACTGAGCGTGAGCTATATGGGTACCAGTTAACAAAAAGAGAAAAGAGCTGAAGTGATAGAAAAAAACAGTGCAATAAATTATCCACCCAAAGAGGAGTTGAAGACAATAAGTATCAGATATTTGATTTACCATTTGGTCCCTCTGGAAAGTAATTTTTTTGCAATCTTAAGGTTAATGTGTTGTTTCAATTTAAATTTAGAAAACTTTACTAAATCCATTTCAAAACTATGAATTTTTGTTAGTCCATATATACACCTACGGAATTCAGTCTTAGATTTTCACTTAGGCTAATCTGATAAGTGTTTAAAAAGCTGGTATTTAAACATTTACTAATCTGAGAAAAACTTGTCTTTTAACGTACATGTTCATCCTTACAAATTGATGAGTAGCAAAGAAATTAATTATGACATCCACAAGGATCAAACGTGTCATGTAGTCATTGTTAAAAGAGACATGTGATTATATGAGCAGATGAATTTGGATTATGTACACTCTAGGGGTGCTATAAATAATTTAATTGTTGGGAAGATAAGGAATTTAAGAGAATAAAGTGGACACATTACAGTTTAGAAGTTAAATTTAAGTTGATAGTACCGAAACTCTATATAAATGGCGTATACTCGTGCCAAGTGGGGTCCAGTAAACAAAATATTAGGAAAAAGATGCAAGAAAATGACAAATATGTCATCACTAGGTTTAGAATTTTCTAAGCAATAAAACCAGAATGAAGCAAAATGAAGTTATGTTGGTACTAGATTGTAGATAACAAGTGGGAGGGGTATAATAATTCACGAGCTACAAACCACCCATTCTCCTTATACCTGTTACTCATCAGTTCCTATTTACCAGCCAGTCTAGTAGTTTACGTTTACACAACTTGATGTTTAGTGCTTAAGAATTACGATGCCTAGTATCATCAATAATTTTGTTCGTCGATGACCAAATTCTGATAATGAAAATAGTCTCCAAAATTTCCATGAATTAATTAATGTTAGTAGTTATTGCAAGGTCCACATTTCTATATAAAAGACTTAAGTTATGCCAATAAAATCAAAGTGAAGAATTGAAAATAAAGTTACATAATAAGTTAAAACAGTTTAACTATCTAGACTGCCAAATATCACAGAAAGACACTTAACATCCTGTGGACATCTAGACTACGGTACTATTAAAAGAACGCCAAAGAAAACTAAACGGAAATTCAATACAACTCTATAAAGCAGTGTTTTGACTAGTTGTTTATGTGACAACGAAATTGAAAGATTAAATATTGAATTTAGGCTTAAGAGATGAGATCCTTACTTATCAATGAAAATAAAATAAAAGAAACATTTAGAAACATTTAGAAAAGAGCTTAAATCAGGGGTGTGCACTCTGAGCGGAACCCGAGTTATACTATGCCCCTACAGCACGCAGAGAAGAATCGCAGTGCGTTGTTAATCGGTTTTATGTTATGACGACTATGAGATTGCTGTCCCCACTTAGAAATAAAGCATTGCGGGTTGCAAACCTCTAGTTCCGCTCGGCGTTGCCCTTTCTGACAAGAATATCTGGTAAAATGAGTCGGGCCGTAACGGAACACGGTCATAATTAATAAAACATGACGATGCTGCTGCTTATGATGATGATATCTTATTCCTTCAAGCATCACAATACCTGCAAATTATTTTATTACTTTATTTTCTTTGTTAAGTAGTCCTTTTATACAGTGCGATCAGTGATACTTTCCCCCGCGCGCAGGGGTTTTCCAGTTTTTCAGAAAACTGGAAGTATCCAGCCTAAGGGGGGGGGGCGCAGGGTTCTAACATGATGCTGACAATCGTTTAGAAAATTTCCCTAGAACATCTTTACGTCGTCTTGCACAAGTGAGCATTTCTAATAGGTCAATGCAAAAAGGCTATTAAATTTAACAGCCTGCGATTATCTCTGGGATAAATTAGGAAATGTCATGTACAAGACGAGCCCGCACACCATACGAACTTAAAAGATAATATTCTTCAGGAAATTGTCCGAATTTCTCAAAATAAACTACATATAGGTAAATATTATAAATATTATAATATATTATAAATGATATCATAAAGAGGTGCCAAAATGTGTGGAAAATGAAGGCGGGCAGTTTCAACACCTCATTTGATAATTTGTTAAGTATTTGGTAGTCTATTGTTTTATTGTTACCCTCCAGATATTCACGGAGACCCGGCTGGCTAACGAGCAGCTCGTTCGCCAAAGATAACGTAGTAATATAGAAACGGTAAGAGCACAACAGAGTCCTTTGAGAGTCTAATTAATATTGTTACAGTGTTTCGAGGGCAGCTAGCTAAAATATTTCAAAAGACATGTCATCAGCATCACTGCTGTAATATTTATTTTAAAGTAATAGTGCACTATAATACTATAAGATATATTAATATACATCTCACCCCGGGAAATCTAAATCTGACTGTATATTGTGGGGATAATATGGTACCACTTTAAATTTTCCTTTTTTATAACGATTTCAATTATTGCTCGGTTTGATTCATAACGCAAAGTACATGTGAACAAGAGTTTACAAAATTTCGCCGCATGCTTAAGAAACTCGATATTCTAATCAGAAACACCACAGAGATATTGCGCACCATGAGAAATTTGCAGAGGTGAAAGCTCTAGTCTTAATCAAATCCGCAATCTGTCGATTTATAGCCAATTATTCTGCGTTTAGTCTTATTGAAGTTGTGCCATAAAGATAGGATAATGTCAGAGCTAGAGAGAGTTAATTAGATCCTGGAGAGCGTTGCAATAAGATTTGCAATAAGATATGCTGGGTTATTGACCTGATCAGAATATGACACTGTCCTTTAACTCAACATTTTACTGCTTATTTCTGCCTCCCGTATTATGTGACTAATATTGTGGACCAAACCTTTTATATTCTTGTTTATTACTCTACCTCTGTCCAAGGCATCTAGTCTTCACACCTTTCTTCGTTTAAAGCATCGTAGTCCTATTTTATGGCCCTGTTGTCACATTTTTCTTCCTCTCGCTTCTTGTTAACACTTTAATTTTTATCCCATGAATGGTACGCTCTTTGCGAGATAATATGCACCTAAAGTAAGATATCAGAATATGGAAGGTTGTTTTTTATCTATGGTGACAAATTCAAATAGCTTTAACTTAAGAAAAACATGCTTCATACCGGTGATGTTCTATGTGATTAAAAAGTGGACCAGTTTACAGTAAGAAAGAGAAATGGAAGTATCAGGGCAATAAAATAGAGACTGTAAAATATTTTTATTATTTAGGCATTACCCTTAGAAGATGGAATAAACATATAGGCACGGTGTCATTCAAAGCCCGGGGTAGTATGTCAGAGGTTTTGTGTACTTTGCCTGATATTCCTGTAATTATTTTGGAAAATGTGTATAGCGCCCTGTTCTATAGCTCTGAGATATGGGGCTGACTGAGCAAAGCCCAAAACGAGTATCTAAAGTGAATTTTAGGAGTAGGGAGAAATACCACAAACTGTGGGGTTTTATGGACATTTTAGCGCTATCATTTTAAAATTAGAATAATTAAGTACCGGTTACGGGAATCTCATAACGTTAAGGTTTTTATGCAACCAACACTAATGTAGTAAATTGGATCAAAATTCATGGGCACCGAAAATGAATTAAGGTTAAGATTGGATGGGATGGATATGGGGGAAGGGAGCAAGGAATTGTAAATATGCGGGAAGGTACACAAAAAATGCTTAGGGAAACTAACCAATAAAGCACAGAGGCAGAATATAAAGAAAAAGCACTCACTTCGCTTAAGTAACGAATTGGAAATCAGGTGGGGCAGAGAGATGTCATATATTCTCAAAATAAATTGGGTATTGCGGTTTAGAATGAGGTTGAGCAGAGAATGTGTACTTTTGTGGAGACAGAGAAAACTGGCAGCACATGAAATACCAAAGTTCCGAACAGTGGAGGATGATTGCGCTTGGAGCTAAGTTTGCAAGTTGAATAGAGATAGGTTAGCATGTTGGGATCTGTTTGCCGAGGAAGATAATGGCCAAATCTTGGTTCTTTTCTATGTAAAATGTGTGTAATTAGGAGAGCTTTGTTGGAGTACAAGGCTCTTCGAGCCTGAATGTGAACGAGAAAGTCAGTATGTATTGTGTGTGTGTGTTTGTGTGTGTGTGTGTGTGTGTGTGTGTGTGTGTGCAAGCATACCTCGTTATTTAAATGTTTGGTTTTTGTGTTAATAGTTGTAAATGCATTTCATTTGAAGTGAACTTTCTTATTCTATGTGTCTGTGTAATGAACAGGATGACAAAAGACGAACGATGTCGTACAAATATGTGGTGGTCTCAAGCGTGAGCTATCGATGTTTATTTAAACTCATTGCTGCTGGCAGATTTTCATATTTTGTAGTCTTCTGCTCCAAAGTTCCTATGCATAAGATGAATTAATAGGGATGTTGCTGTAACAGATGAAATGTATTCCCAGTTCTCTCTCCATGACTATTAAATGAGAGTTCAAGTAAAAGTTTAGCTTGAAGCCTGATTTTTATGTAATAAGATCGCTTTATTATTTTAACATTGACAATGGAGTTCACATTTGTAATTCAGACACCAAATTTTAATGAAATAGTGTTTTTGCAAATTTCGAGCCTTCTGAGATGTTGAATTTCATAAGCAGAAGTTCAAAGTCCAATGTTGTTCTGGAAAGCAGGCAGGCAACGCAAGTTTTAGCACTCATGTTAAGTACCTAACTGATTATGTTACTTTTGACTACATTTGTCATGTGTACACAAAAAGGGCATTCGTACATGACATAGAGGCTAAGTAAATATGAACAGTATGTGGATCTTATACACTGTATAATGTAAAATTCACCAAAAAAAGCATATTAGTTAAAGTGGAACTGAGTGTGATTAAGGATTTTAAGACAGTTTTTTTCTAATGTTAAGAAACCCCTTTCCGGTGCTAAAAGAGAACAAAAGTGTCAAGTAACATCTTAAAAATAATTTAATATAGAACAAATATAACAACGAGTAAGACTTGAGTGAATTACTTACAGAAACATTGGCAATCAAAAGAAAAGAAAATTTTAATGAAAATAACCTGGAGTGAGGTTATACAAATTAACTTTCCTGAAAGTTGCTAAAACCAGGGATATTGCAAATAACTTTCCTGAATTTTGCCTGAAAAGGATCAGATGATGATTCAGGAAGCGAAGTGTGGGAATTTGAATAAGCTAAGAAAACAGACATGCATGCTAAAAGTTGTTATTTCTTGTATGATATTATTAAGAAAATAAAGATTGAATGTATGCAAAGTGAGTTATTATTATTTCCAAATATTGTTGCCTGCAAAATGAGCGTATTTCTCTTCCAAATCAAAGTGTTATTATCTGAAATCAATTCTAGAGACTATTAGGTTCTATGACAATACAAGCCACACATTTATTACTGGAAAAATATTAGTATTCATCGGTATTGCAATATTTGATAACATTTGTAACTAAGCAAGGTTTCATTAGGGAAAAAAATCTGATTTGAAAGCTGTCATTTTCAAGAGATGTTCAGTTTTATTAATTTTCTCAAAATACTCAACTGGACTTGTAAGATAATGGAAGCCATGAATTAAATTGCTATTTATTATTAGTTCATAAAACATTACAGTAGCGCTCTCAATATCTGTGAGCAGAAACGTTAAATTACTAACTTTGCAGATGGCAGCTTCTTCATTAAGTTATTATAGAGGTTTTAAGAAAATGTTCAATAAATGAAAACAACAGAACTTTCAATAAATGCAGGTATGTGAATAATAGACACCAGATTATGTAAATGTCAATAAATTAAGAATGTGCCATCTGCTCGGGCATTGAAGGTGATACGGTTACTAAAAGAAGAATATAAAAGACAGGTGTAAGTATTATTATAATTGAAAATAAAAATATCAGAAAGTGAAAGTGTGAAGAATAAGTGAAAGAAAGAGAGTAAATTGACAAGTTAAATACCACGTTAAAGATATAATATGTTGAACAAAACAAGCTGTATGGTGCATAAAAATGGGCGTTAACATATAAGAAACAAAATAAATATTAGTATAATTACAGAAATAGATTTTTGCAGGAGGGCGAAAGTAAATTAAGATTAAAAATTCAAAGATTACAGAGATTATGGATGTAGAAAAGAATGTCCTTGGTACAATCCAAGAAAGAACTCCTTGAATATACAAAAATAAATTAATGGATGAAGAGAGGTATTATTCAATAACAAAGAAGACGAAACAATTTTGAGAGAAAAAATAAAAAGGAGGAGGAGAGGAAAGCAAGCAAAAAGATTAACAGATGATTTGAGAAAGAGCATGGCCAAAGGATTTACTGGGAGACATTACCGAGTTGGGACTCGCATTCAGGAGTTCGCGGGTTCAAATCCCTTCTAATTTTGGGCTTTTACAATATTTTCCCCTAGTCACTTAGGCTAATTATGGGATGGATATTTCCTTTTCACGAATTTTCCATTCTCTCATTTCATATAATTTCATTCCACTGGTACTCTTACAAGGTCGAAAGTCCCAGACAAAATGGTCTGGTGCGGTGTGACAGTGGCTTGCGCTTTGGAAAGGTACTTCTTCCATATATTTGGTATGGGGCTCGAACTTTGGAGAGGGTTTCGCATTCGCTGGAGTGTTCTATCTGAAACAATGATAGGGATCCTGTCTACGTCCGTACTTCACACACGGTGTCAATCACACCTTCCTTTTTCCTTGAGTATTTCCACTCGGGTTTAGACAAACGACACAAAGACTGAGGTACCGAAACATCTCCCTTCATCCCTAGCAATGCACTTCAATGCAACTGAAGATGTTAAAAACATATTCAATAGAAAATTGTATGGAACAAAGAAAATCCAATTTACTACAGACAATTTCTAAATGGACAGAACACACTTCTGGAAATTTATTACTTGTGTGATAGCGACACATTATGTGCAGCTATCGTATTAAACGTGCATGAGTGTGTATCAGAAAGCCAGATCTGGTTACGTGTTTAAAGTATAAGAATATAGGTCAAGAAATATCAGTGTTTTATGACTAAGCTTGAGAGAATACCGTAATATGCTACAAGTATATTACCATTGCATAACAGAACTGAAACGAACTACAGCCGTCGGTTCTCACGATGACATTTATATGCGCTACTGCTATGTGGAGTGCTCAAATTTAAACTATTATTGCGCTACTGCGACTTTATAACGCACGAGCGAAGGCTAAACTTGTCAAGTGCTTTCTAAAAATATGAAACATCGTAAACATGTAGTTACTCTCAATCTGATTGATTAACTGTAGAAGAGTTTAAGTGTGGAATAATGTATTATTATTGCTATTATTATTATTATTATTATTATTATTATTATTATTATTATTATTATTATTATTGACAATTGTGCAGGCAATAAAAATGTTTGTGGTCCTATTTCGTCTCATCCGATGTTTATTTATTTGGATCACAAATTTGGAGTAACAAAGATGTATGCCGGTGCATGTCTTGGCTGCGGCCGTACTTTTATTTTTTTAAATGAACCAAAGAGGCGAGCTAAATGAATGACTTTCGTTTACTTTTGCACATTCATCAAATTATAGTTTAAACCTAAGTTTTCTCGTTTTTATGAAAGTATGATCAAAATAGCTTAGTATATTTTCTGAGTCATGCCGCAGAAACGCTTATGAATTTGATCTAGGTAACTGTTAATTAAATATTTTAAATATGTATCTATACTTATACTGAAACATTCCGTAACGTTATTTTAAAATTTGTATGATAAAATGAAGAGTACAAGTTAAAAATGAGATAAATCAGAATTATAGATTTTTTGTAGTCATGGCAATTTGAATGCTTTTAAACATCACTTAACTGGAGAATAACCTGATAAGTCCATAGACTATATTCAAAAAATGATGTGTTACATTTTTCTAGAATATAATGGTGAAATTCTTGCAATTGTTTTATAGACATTGTTGCATTTAACTGCATTGTTGACAATAATGTCTCTGTGACTGAGTTTTTAGAGCAGTTTTAATTATTTTCAGTTGCAAAAATTGCATAACAAATCTAACAATTATTATTTATTTAAATTCTAAAATATATTGGAAAAATATATGTAATGAAAAGTGACTCCACGCAACATGCGAGTCGATGAGGTTGTTCTCATTGCCATAAATAAATTATGTCTAGTGATTTTTACCGCGCGGAAATACTTACTCTTGTTAAAACACAGACCAAAACCTTGGAGAAAAAGGAGATTATATTGAAAAACGAGGAATTAATAATGAAAGTGGTGGCTACATGCCGTGAAAATTCACTTAATTTTGTTATAACTTAAAAGAGGGGAAACATAGAAAACTTTACTCTTTGTTTGATCTTCGTCAGACAAAAAAAGTTTATATACATACAATAATCCACAAAAAAAACTGGAATAGTATTATTTGTCCCAACTTCAGACAAACTCTAAAAGCGTAGTAATATAGAATCCACATTTTGTACATAAAGTTATTTTACTTTTACTTTAAGCTTAATTTTCTGCACAGTTGCATAAGTTAATATTTGAAGAACATATGTTACAGTTTGTATCATAGCCGGCACTGAATAAAATAAATAACACTTCTAAAAAATGTTATTCGAATAAGAAGGATCGAAACCCTTTCCATGGTCTGGTAATAGCGTTGTGAATGCTAATATGGAGGTCCTGTGTTCGAATCCTGGTTAAGTCAATCCGCCAGGGTAAGGCTTTTTCCGGAGTTTTTCCTTACCTTGAGAAGCTTTAAGAGGTAAGTTGAGGTAAATATGATAAGTTTTACATTGATTCTAAATAGCCATTTTAAAACTGCGTGGAATTAAGCCTGCCTACTTCTTTCTAATTCACTGTTCATTGCTATGAGGGAGTGGTTCCTTGTGAAGAGAGGACTGTCAGCATTGAACAACATATTCTGATAGTATAGGATGTGTTGGGTTCGAAGATCTTCTGGATAAGTGACTGAGGAAAACACCAAGGCTGTAAGGAAAATGCTGCTACAGGACATACATGTAGTGATTTTCTGGCAGAGACAGGAAGCTTTGCATACTCTTGCTTTGTCCTGAATGACAATTTAAAAGTAAGCAATGTTGCACTTTTTTTGGTGCCACGTACTGAAGGGGAACAGAACAAACAGTGTGAAATGATGTCGAAAAATACTGAAAAAATTCCAGATTGCGGCATCACCTGTGTTAAAAGCATCTTCACAGATGTCCCTACTAATATAAGTCTGAAAACAAAGTCTGAATTTTGGAAGAAGTAATGGTAGGAATTAATTTCAACAAAGAAGATAATTGTTGCAGTTTCTTTACTACAAGGCTAACCTAGAGCAACTTGTAATTGGAGATAAACACATTAATTGTGCAACGAAAAGTATCTGCTTCAGGTAATCGAGGCCTCGGGAATCACGGGCTGCCAAGGTCTTTGCTCACAGAACCAATCTTACATCTGAATTTCATGTAAACTCGGGACTGGTTGTCTTGATCTTCAACCCTTATCTTGCCCTATGTAACTTTCACTCTTCTCAGTAGTGAAGATAAGTAAAATGGCAGGATTTATAGGATGGGACTCCAGAATAGAGTTTTGAATATTTTCGAGACTTGAGAAGTGAAAACTATCAACTGCGCACAAAATCTTTAGAGGTTTGCATTTCTAATTGTGCCCTTCTTTCACGTGTTCCTGTCTAGTTTCATATCTAATACCCATCCTCTTTTCCATTCTCATCTCCCCGTCCACACTGAAAAGTCTTGTTACCTGTGTATTGTTCGAATGGATTGGTACAGGCATGGAAGTATCGAGAGTAATGTGACATAATCTTTCTAGCATGATCGCTTGTTCTGCTTAGAGATCGCTTCAGTATCCCCGGGGTAAAAGAGTTTTCGTTTTTCTTTTAAATTGCCAGGACCAAAGTCCTCTCCGTTAGGTTTATTGTTGTTCTTTTGTTGTATAACAAATGATTTAATGTTTTTTTTAAAATTTCTTACATTTTTATCTCTAAACAGTAACGTGTGTGGTGTAATAATTTTGAAAATTGCTGTAAATTAGGGTAACACTGATGGTTTTTTAAATTTGTCTAAATGGAGATTTTGGAAAGTTTTTTAGCCTGATCATTTATTTAACACTTTAAAGTTTAATATGGATTTCTATATGTGGCATTGCTTTAAACTTTAAATTTTGCAAGTTATGTTACTGAATGTATTATTTTGTGTGAACCAATATCAATGCAATTTTTGCACGTTAATCATATTTTGAATTTTTTTTTTTCGCTCTCAAAAGTTCTCTTTCTCCGGCCATATTCTGAGGGTTTACCCTTCCATTCCACTTCCTTATAACACTTGTCCAAACATCAGCGGAAGGGTCGAATTGAACGTAAAGAATTTGGTAGCAGAAATGAACAAATTGCACGATTCAGAACAAAATAGGACAATGCTGTCTCAAAACGCTTCTTTAAAATGTTTTAATTTTCACTCTAAACATCTGAGTCTCTCTCTTTGAGTACTCATGGACTTTTCTCTACATTATACTGCTGTAAGGTAGATTCAAGATGGAGTTAATTCGACCAGAACTCGCCGCAAGAAGCCACGCGCATTACACTTGTTTTTATCAAGGGCTCGCTTGGCTTAGGTTAGGCGCGTGGCGGATGACTGAAGCAACAGAGAAGCTACAATAATCTACTCTATATGTGCTGAGAAAGAATCTTGGAACATATTCTTGCGTACTGAAAGGGGATGGAAGAATGGAGAAAGAGATAACTACCGGCCTCGTTTGTTAATGGGGGTCAAGGGCAGTGGTAGTGCTGGGCTTTGCTGGCAGATAGGAAGGAAGAGGAGGGAGTAGGTCAATTTTTAAACAAAGCGAGACAGCTCAGATAGAAAAAGGCAGACAACCGGGAAAGGGGATAGAGGGACACGAGTCAAAATACTTTAGGAATTATTTGTACACAAATGTGTGGGAATGTAAGTTGTTTAATTTTATATTGTTCTCATTTTTTATTTCATTTATGCATTTCGAAAAAATCTATTATTATACATTTTCCCATTTACTTATTTATTAGAAATACGTTTTGCCTCTTAAGGGTTAAATCTTGTTTTGTGCAATTACAAGTAATTCCTAATGTATTGGGAAAGATGTACGGTCCCAAGACCCGTGAGACATGGATGAGATTTGTAACCAATATATTATGTAAATAAGTACATCATCACTACTACCACCATCACCATGACCACGATCACCACCACTAATATTACATTGTTTTAGAGCAACCAAACAAGCATTTTACAATGTGATATGACAGTTATTATAGTGTGCAGTGTTAATGGAAGTTAATTTACCAATAGTTTCAGAGAAAAATATTACATAGAATTAGATTGGAAATTCGGTAACTCAGTCATGCTCAAGGTCTGACTGTTTTTGCTTACGCCACCATGATAAACAAATAATAAACCTAAACCATCTCAACCTAATACAATTCTAATAGCATTGGCACTCCAGAAGGAATGAATAAGTGTGTCCTCACTTATTCATTCCTGGACACACATCCAGGAACCCTAATATTATTTCCAAATAGTCCCCGACCATGACAAAGCCCCTTCCTAAGAATTCGAGGCCCTCATCCACACCAGAAGCCGGTAAAGAAACCTTTTCCAGAGCGCAAGCCACCACCGCGCCACGCACGGTACCAGCCCACTTCCCCTGGCACATCGGCCAGTGAACCAAAGGAATGAAATGAGGTGAAATGGAAGAGTGAAACATTCATCTCAGCATTTGTTTAAGCTACCAAGATGGAAAAAAAAAATGGCTGTTCCAAGAGAAAATGTACATATCTCCCTTTAATTTCAAATCAATTTGTTACTATATTAATTAAAAAATAATATGTGCAGGTGAGAAAATAAAAAATCTTAGTACTGAATATTTAATAGCATATTTAAGGTAGGTGTCAAAAACAAAGAACTTAATATTAAACGTAGATGAAAATCTGAAATTAATAGTGGAAATATCATGTGCTCAGAACATTTTGCTCCTAAATGATGTGATAATACATCCCTGAATTTAATTGTATATTATTTACTATCCTAAATTTTATATTATTCATCTGTGCAACAGCTTTTAATAGTGACAACATCGATTGTATAATTACAGCCTTTATCGTTTTTTAAATTTTAAGAAAATTTTTCTTGATTCTAGAGAAAAATTAAATAACACCAATAAATTAGTTAAAATAACATGTGTAACCTACGATTTCAAATTTCTTTAAACGGCAATACACTCGCTGTGTACACATTTGTATGTTATTAAATTATACGTTATGCAGTTGAAGTAATTGTTTTTTATTTCTAATATTCTTATTATATTTATTTAGAAAATAATCTGAAAACTATAAATTTACTTCCACATTCTGTAAGCAATGCAAGGTAGTCTTAGCTCCATCCACTCATTCTCACGCCCTTTTCATGGAACATTTCCCCTCGTCTTTGTACCTTACGTTCCAGTCAACTATCTGCTAGCCAAGCAAGCAATGGCCGGTCAGCTGCCGACAGTACAAATCGATGAACTAGCAGATGGCCAAATGAGATTCAAGGTACAAAGTTTGTTCTGCATGCATCTTGCATCTTCCATTATAACATTATCTTATAATGTATTTCTAGCGTTACTTTTAATCGTTAAGTGAAATTATGTTTACATAATACAAAAGAAGAAGTAGTAGGGATATGTTACAACAAACAAAGAATGTATTTAAAGTAGGCTCTACCTTATATAAATATCTTCCTCGGTAAAGCTCTGCTAAAACCCGTTCACAATGCTGCCTCGCTTTTTCAGTGCACTACTTGCTATGGAATATCTTCAGCATGCATTTCCCTTTCCGGAAGAGTGACATACTGGATGCAGAGTTCAGTACAACGAGCATCGGGGTTTCCTTTGCGTCACCAAGCCATTCAAGAAGTGCCCGTGGTTTTCCTTATCAGAGCATTTCCCGCTGTATTTTCCTTTTATCTAAACTTGGCATGGTTCAATTATTATATTATGCATATGTAAAACATATACGTAGAAAAACTTACTTTGAATAAAACGTTTAAAAATTCAAAGGCTGTTCCAACTTTTCGAAAATTGAGTCACGTGGGACGAAGAGCATCTTTGAACATTTTAATAGAAAACGTCACTATAAAAAATAAATTTTTGTTTTAGTTTCAGTTTATAAATTTATTAACACTTTTTATTTTCTATAACGGCGTTTATAGAAAGTAGACATTCTTGGCTTCGTTTAAAGGTCAAATGATTATTCCGCTATCGCTGTCTGCTATATCAAATCACTAATAAATTCACACCTCGTTAAATCTCGGCCTCTCGTTTTACGCTTCTGACTTTCCAGCATAATTGTAACACAAATCACAACATAAATATGAGACATCTCTGTACAGCCTCTTTCTCAGTAGCCACTGATGGGGTTTTGGAGTTTATTGTCACAAGATATCAGGGATAATCAAAGTTTAATTACTTTTAAATCTGTGTTATTTAAACATTGATTTAGTAAACAGAGCTAGGCACCTCAATTTAATTTTCATCGCGTTAATTATTATTTCATGTCCACATTCAGAAAGGTCGGCCCTGATTGTCTAATGGTACCATACGTCGCGGGTTCAAATCCGACCAGGGCCGATAGATTTTTAGAATGAAATAAACCTTAAATATGGTTTCCTTCGGAAGGGAGGTAAAGTGTTTGCCCCATATGGTAGATTTATGCTATGTAAAAGAACCTAAAGCTTCTGAGCAAAATTTATCGATCGTTTTACGCCTTAAATTGAATGGGACACTAAAAACCAAAGTTGTTTAAGAGCGTTCTTAAATAAAATAAACTAACTCAGAATGCTAAAGAATTTTTAATTTAGACTATATGTACTTTTTTCCTTATTATGTATATTTAGATTTTTCTTACATACTACGCGAATAATGTTTATTTTTCTTTCTCTGTTTTTCCTATCATTTAACATTTCTTACTGCTTTATTTATTATATCTATTTTCAAACTATATTTTAATCATCTTATCCTTTATACATATATATATCAATTAATTTACTCTTGATAAGCGTAAGAGAAGGCGTCATGGCCTTAACTCTGCCAGGATTGATTGATTGATTTGTTTATTTACGAACGCTCTTATAACATCTCAGGTCATAAGCGTCCCATTCAATTCAGGGTGTGAAACGGCAAATTTTGCTCAGAGACCTCTTTTTTCAGGCTTGAGGTTCTTTATCGTGCCGTAAATGTGCAACACGGGACCCACGGCTTTACTTCCCTTCCGAAGGAAGCCATACTTAGGATTTTTACGCCCGGAAAAATCCATCGGTCCTGGCCGGGATCGAACCCGCGATCTTGGGTGTAGGAGACAAGTATGGTTACCACTACATCACCAGGACCGACAGAAGGCAAGTATGGTTACCACTACACGACCAGGACCAAATCTGCTAGGCAAAACAACCATTATCATCATCATAATAATAATAATAATAATAATAATAATAATAATAATAATAATAATAATAATATTTGACTTTTGCATTATCTACATAACTTGAAACACGCTTTTGGCATTTGTCTTTGAATGCCACCCACTGTACATATCTACTTTGGGATGCTCCCACAGCACAGCAAGAGTGCAACAGATTTACGAGGTTAGGATGCCTGGATGGCGCTGCTATGTTACCTTAAAGATAGCTGCCGGGAGGATGATTCCTAATAATTCGAGTGAGCCAAGGAGATTTTGTAGCCTGTTTCTTAAGACCTGACGGAAAACCCCTGGAAAAATCTCAGGCAAGAAATTTACCCAACGGGAAATTGAACCCCGGCCCACTGCATAGGATAAACGAATGCTACCACCGCAACATATCTGTGGATTTTTCTTGAAATATTATACTTAAGAAAATAAAAAACAACATTTTCAAACGTAACTTTTACTGCATAATTTTTGCTAAATATTAACTCATGCCAGTTGTTTATTTATTAAAGAATTACCTTTCTGTACATAAAAATTAGTGTCCAAATCTCCTATGATTGCAACATATTTATAAAATGTTGTAAAATAATATTTTAAAAAGTATAAGATTAATATGAAAACGTGAAATGATATCTAAGTCATTTCAAAATAAATATACATGTAATTTTTATAGTTTAAAACCGAAATCGGTCACCATGGATTAGTTGTTGTTGTTGTTGTTGTTGTTGTTGTTGTTGTTGTTGTTGTTGAGTTATATTATTTGGTAAAAAGATAAGCCATTTCTGTGGTATGAATTTTTAAAGAAATAACCTCCGATAAAATAAAACGTGTTAATATATTCAGGAATTTTTACCCTTCGTACTTTATCATAAAGGTTACCAAGTTTAAGATAGGGAGAATAGATCAAAGATGGATACCGTGTTAAAAGACCTCTTTTTGTAACTACTTATGGACTGAATATAATTATTTTAATTATTGGCTTATTGTCGCTTTGACTTATCGCGACATCTGTCGGTTGTGAACGTGAGTAGTGTAGGTGTGGGAGTGTAGTCATGAATGAAATGAATTAATGAGGTGCAAATGAGCTCGGAGTCCTTGGCGACTAAAACCATCTGGCATTCACCTTCTCAGAGTAAGGAAACAATTCCGGGAAATAAAAAAAAAATAAATAAAAAAAAGCCTACCCAGAGAGCTTGACCTGATCGGAACTGGAACTCAGGATTTTCGGATTAGTGGTCGAAGGCCGTCATGAATTTTATAGCGTGATTAATTGGGTTAAACATTCCCAGAGCATTTCCTTTTATGACGCGGTATGAAATCACAGTATCTGCTAAATGGAAAGCACATCAGAAATGACTCATTGTGACAATTATTGACGTTTTGAACAATATTTTAACTGGAAAACATCATTATGTTCTAATTAATAGATGACCCTCAGAAGAATAAAGACAGAAATGTCTCGTGTTCAAAAATTGACAAGAATTGTCCTCTCGTCAATTCTTTCGGACAAAGACAGAATAATTATGACAGACTACCCACAACAAGGCAAAACTGTAAAAAGTAGCCAATTATTGAGAAAAATAAGATGATAAATTATTCCGCTAAAATAGAGATTTTTACACTGATTCTTAATAGAAACAGTCGGTAAAACTAGGTTTCGAAACATAATGCAGATAAATGAGCATTATCGCGACCTTGTTGCTATTTAGAGGTCCCTCTGTCTAGCCTTCATCGCGTCCGTACTTAACCAAATAGGTATACTGCCACAGTACCGTCGTTAACCACCGGTAGATCAAAGAAAGGCCCGAACATTGATAAACTCTCCCGCATTTTTGGAACAGCTTTCATTATACATCATTCTAGGTGAAGTCTACAATTAAATCCTAGACTGCTGTTGGCAGATGCTAAAATATAATTGGAACGGTCAGACAGAGAGTCTATCACTAGACAAGAAAATAAATTTAAAATACTTAAAGGTTCTCCAGTTGTTAATAAGGAAAATATGGTGAGTTTAGTAAACCAGAATCCACTCTATTGTTCTGCATTGGGCATTATGCTTCTAAGCATATAAGTGACAAAGAGGATTTGTCGAAATCATTCTAATAATTAAAATAACAGAAGCTGCATTTTTCTTATGGCATATACTTAGCTCACTGCCTGCTTACTATATAACGAATTCGGGTTCCATTAGCTAAGGGATTGTTGATTTTTTCTTGTTGTTGTTATTCGTATTTAGTGTTTATGTTGCTGTTAGTCTTGATTGATTAGGTTTATTTACGGACGCTCTTTAACATCTCAGATTATCAGCGTCCCATGCAACTCAGGGCGTGAAATGGCCGACAAATTTTTCTCAGAGGCCTCTTTTTTCAGACCTGAAGTTCTTTATCGTGCCGTAAATGTACGACACGGGACTCACGGCTTTACTTCCCTTCCGAAGAAAGCTATACTTAGGATTTTTACGCCCGAAAAAATCCATCGGTCCTGCCCGGGATCGAACCCACGATCTTGGGTTTAGGAGCTAAGTATGGTAACCACTTCACCACCAGGACCGACACTGTTAGCCTCACTAATCACTCTTACTTCCTCCGCTTTTTTCTATTATCTTTTTTTTACCCACACAGCTTGACCTGACGGGATTAGACCCCAGGATCTCCGAATTAATAGTCGCAAACGCTACCATTAGACCACGGAGGCAGTAGATCGATTATCTTAAAAGTGATAATAACAAGTTATTTTGGCTAACTGCAGATTACTTCGCTTTAATTAGTTCAATCATTGTTAAAACACTAAAACAAAACAAATGCGCTCCACGAAGGAAAAGTTAAAACTGTGAAAACGCAATGACAATTTCTTTTGTCTGAAACCCATAAACTTATTTCACTTTCATGAAAGCAGTATATAGACGACGATGGTGCTAAAATATAACGGGTGTCTTGCGAAAACGTGTACTGAATCTTTTCAACTTCTTTTGGTTTATTAACACTATATAGGACCAACCTAATACACTTATCTCCGTTATAGCGTTGTCATTAAATAGAAAAATGGCAGTTGGAGGAAAAAAGACGAGAAAGGACTGTTTTTAAATACACAGAAGTGGTATAACTGTGACAGAGTGCGAGCTATTCGCCAATGATACCTGGCCAAGCTTATAAAAGCCTGCTACAGGTTTAATGGCGCCATAAAAAGTACAGCGCTGATATGAAAGTGCGTGCGACGACAGTGATTTATGATCCACTCAAGAAAACCTAACCTCAACTTCTGACTTTTGATACGTTGTTACGCAAGTACACTTCATAAGGGTCAACAGCTGTTCGTAGGCCTATTGTTTGCATTTTAAGAACCGGACTCTAATTAGTATTTATTAAAGTTCGTTAATTTTTCATATATTAAACGAAAATATTCAATCTTTATATGCACAATAAGAAGTAAATTAAATACAGTTGGAGACAGTCAATATTTGCTTTTTTTTTTCTTTTTTTTTCCCCACCTTTTACATTATACCTTTATCCATCCCCAGTTTTTAATTATATTTTCTAAAATAGTTTCCCTTGGTTATAATCAAAGCCTGAAGTTTAGGAAAAATACATTTATTTCTTTTCAATAAGTCAAAAACTTTCTCCTCACCATTCATTTAAGCTCTTTAAATAGCAGAACCTTCATTAGTGAAAGGAACGCATGGTTACCTCGGGCGTACGAATACCAGGAAATATAAGAATATGAGGAAGTACTGTAGTTTTGAATAGTTCTGGCAAATGACGTTGTATCGATCTGCACAGACAGTTCTAGGAAATTTGTGGCAGTAATAACTTCTCAGCTACATAAATGTAATAAACAATTGCAAGCGAGAAAGATGAAAGCAATACAGCTGTGCAATAAACCGGCCTTACAAAGTGTTCAGTATGGAAGTAAAGAGAGATGCTAATTTGATTCCCCTATAAATACATAAACAGAAAATGGACTCGACTAGAAACCATTGCGCTTCTTTTGCTCTTGCTCCAGATCTATTCAAAACTACTATACTTTGTCTTTATCAACATTTACAGGATGTGAAAGATGAACGTTCTGTTGTAACTGGTTTAAGTTCTTCCGAAATAACTTGTTTTAAATATGCTACAATCACATCAATGGAAGTATAACTTTTTTTTCCCTTGATGTAAAATGTTCTCTCTGACAAGCGGCGGAATAAGACAGTTAATACCTTGATAAAACATCTTGTTGTTCGTAACCAAGAAAGATAGCTTAAGTATTTTAGTTATGTGTTAAAGGAAGTATTAAATATCCATTTTCATTAAATAATGAGTGATATTACTCTCTGTTTTCACTTTTAATAAATGTCTATTTTAATTATATATCTGCTTATTTTAAGCGTCATTTTGTCTGTCTATTTTAATCAAAGTAAAGGTCTTAACTTCCCGGCTCTGTTAATAATACACTTATATGAGTATTTCTGTTCGTCTTCAAAGATATGCAGGAGACTATATTTGACAAGTTCTTCAAAATCTCTGCGCAGGCTTCATCACTTCTGAAGATTAAAAATATCTCAAATGAAAGCTTTTCTTCAAATTTCATAACAGGGGAATTTTAACATAGCCATAAATATTGCATAAACCTGTACACGAAAGTTCAGAAGTCGATTTTTTTTGTTTATTTTCGGACGCTCTTTAATATCTCAGGTCATCAGCGTGCCATTCAATTCAGGGCCTGAAACAGCCAATAAAGTTTTTTCAGAGGCCTCTTTTTTCAGGCTTGAGGTTCTTCACGTACCATAAATCTACGACAAGGGACTCACGGCTTTACTAGCCATACTTAGGATTTTTACGTCCAAAAAAAAATCGACCCTGGCCGGGGTTGAACCCGTGATCTTGGATCTATGGGGCAAGTATGGTTATGGTTACCATAGATTAACAGCATAGACAGGAGTAAGTTTTGAAATGCACCCATGCTTATATATGTCAAATGCAGATCAACAGTGTATGCATCTAAAAAAATTCTTCGCCAGGTATTGAAGGGCATCAGTAAATACAGAAACTTGAAATATGGAGGAGTTCATGATGCGGTGTTCTGAAACCCTATAATTAATCTTATCATTAAAACATCTCTTGAAACAATGAGCACATGAAATAAAAACCCACTAGGACTGTCAGAAGAAAAGCCTCGATAACTGTATACAGACAGCAACAGTTAACAAAAAAGTTTAACCCTACGAATTTTAATATGTGTGTGTGTCATAAATTTCTTTTAAGTATACTCCCAAATAGAAATAATTGAGAAGCTTTGATTTTACTTTTTTATTTTATTGTTGGTTTAATATAGGAAGTTTTATTTGTGCAAATAGTAAAGTTATAAATGAATTTTTACAAATAGTAAAGTTATTAATGAATTTGTGCAAATAGTAAAGTTAATAATGAATTTAACCTAATTTAATATATTTCCATTACATATCTCTTAAATTGTAATTATGCTTAAAAAGAGCATATAAAATGCCACAAAAATGAACATGGTTTTTCTGAAAAAGTGTCTTTATGTGCTTTTGCGCGTAAAACTGTTCAGTTCATCTGATTATTGAACACAAGAGATTTTTTATGGTCAAAATACGTGTATTTAAATGATTTTTATTCTAAATTGAAAATTGAAGTAAAAATGCATATCATAAATAGTTTTATGACGATATATATATTTTTAAAATAAGTTCTTATATTAAAGAGAGCGTTTATATATTCCTTCAATTTATTTACATTGTACTGTTTTTATGCTACATACTTAAGTGTTGGCTATTCTGTTTTTTACTTTTCCTTTTTCACGTGTTGATCTTTGTTTATATACCAATTGTATAGAAAGAGCATCAACTAATAACTTTTTAGCTTTGACTTTTTGATATCTCTGTAAACTTTGTAAGACAAGTTGAAGTTCAATATCTTCTTTGCGCCTCCAAAACGTGCTCTGTGCAAAAATTTTGGTTTTGAGCTATTTTGATGATTTAGACACACTTTTCTATCCGGATTTATCCTCAAGATGGTAAATGTGTATACTCGTTCCTTGTCTGTAAATAAATAAATGAAAAAACGCTATGTGCTTAAGAGAAAAGTTGTTCCTCTTAAAGACGCTATGTGCAGAAGTCAGCACATAGGGACAGTTGTCCTTGAAACTACAAGTGAATGTTGCGTTTCCAAACGCGCTAGGGTAACAGAGACATCTTACGTGCATCTTCCCGGTTTCTTGGTGACAGCAGTAGTAAAGAGTGTTAAGTAACACCTGAGATTTACTCTGATGAAGTAAGCAATGAAAATACAGCTAGGCTACACTTGTTCGACATACTAGCAATAGTCGACATGTCTTTTATGATTCGATCACACTTTCAATAACGTTTGAAAAGTCGATGTGCCATATTATATTTAACTGGATTATCGAGCCATCTAAGAAATTCAGTGATAATCGTTACAGATAAAAACAGGGACAGTAAAGTGATCAAGCTGGTGAGGAAGGCCATTGAATTGGCATCAAATAACCGTGGGACGAAAAAAAGGGATTTTATTGCGACACGACGGATTTTTGAACGCCTATATGAAGAAGACCTAAAAAGTTCCTGTAAGCAAAATTCATATAATTGCTACTTTCCAAACACAGAGGGAATTAAAATTCGGGTTTACCGGAATTTTTTTCTTTCTGTCCTGTACATAAAAAAACTCTCTTAGTTCGTGGGTAAAGTTACACAATGAACACAAAACGACAATACTTCATACGAATTGGATGAGTTAGACAAAAATGTATGTTTACAGGTGCTCCCAAAAAGACAGAAGAGAGAGTTGCCGATGAATCAACTGAAATCAGACATTTGAAAGGATTTCAAATAATTTCAAGTATCCAGTCACTAATGCATAGCCGAAACTTTTCGCATTTATGCAGAAAACAGTTTTAGGCCTATATCCCATGTGCATCAGGTTTCAGGAACTGTTCACAGAAGAAGTTCACAGAGAAGTGTTGCATTGTGAAAAAATCTCCATCTTCCAATCAAGAAAAGGTTAATTCGACTACTATGTTTCATACAAAGAGGGAAATATGCCAGAAGGGGGACTAAAGAGTGCTTATAACTAAAAGGAGGAAGCGAAAGCTGGTAAACAAAGTGCTATAGCCTCAGCTTCTGTTCCTGTTGCAGCTGTGAACGTCTTGACTTGCCCCAAATTATTTGCGTCAAAACATTTTTACAGTCAGAAACTGCAAGTACATAACTTCACAAAATATACCACTAACAACAAAGATGTTCACTTATACAGATTGCATGAAGGTGAAGGAAGGTAACATCAAATGAGTTCACATATGTATTGCCAACTTCATCAAATTAAACATCAGTTACAAGAATATTATCCCTAATTTAGATGGATGTGCATATCAGAATAAAAATAGAGTCCTGGCAAGTACCCTGGTTGATATTTCCAAAATTCAAAACATAAAAATTGAGCAGTTGACACTCGAGAAAGTGTATACCCTGATGCAGGTTGATCAGTGCACTCCACTTGAACATTTATTCTCTCCATCATTGTATTCAACTGCTGACTATCTAGCAAGAATAAAAGGGACAAAAAGTAAAAAGAAGAATAATCAGCTCTATGTTATGCATTAAGTGAACCATATTTTTTTCAAAAACTATGAAAAATAAGAGTTCAAATATCAATCAATCAGACCTGGGAGGAAAGAAGGCGACCCCACAATGGCAGACATAAGAGCATTAAAGTGCATAGAAGTAGATAAACTATACAAGATTAGGCACACTGATCATTGACAGCCGCTTCCAAAACGGAGAAACAAAATTAATGAACAGATGAAAATGGAAAGCCTTCAGAGCTTGAAACCCTTTATGCATAAAGACCCATCACCTCTTCTACGCCAACCTGAAACATGAGTAATTTTATCTGAAATAAATATAAAGTTATTCAATGATTATACTGTTGGTATGCTGAAAGAACTTATTTAATATCTTAAGTTCTGCTATGTTACATTTTTTACTTGTGTGGTAAAATAATGATTAAAATTCTGCATCATTATTAATAAATTTCAACTATTGTGTTGGATTGAAATGAGTAACATTGTTTAAGAGATCTCATACGGTGATACGTTTATGTAAACCTAACACTGAAACTTACTATTGAATACCATCAATTTGAATTTGAAAGCAAATACTCTCTGCGGCTTACATTTCACTTCTATGAATCTCATTTGTTGTAACTATTATGTTTTGAGAGAAAAATGTGATATTGGTTATATATATATGTATATATATATATATATATTGCGAGTTATTAATAAAATATTATTTAAATCAGCTGTACTTTCCTGTTACCAACATTCTATTCAGGCTGGGGATCAAATGTTTATTATTTGTTAATACAAAGACAACATTAACGATAAATAATAATAATAATAATAATAATAATAATAATAATAATAATAATAATAATAAAAATATCACTGCACATTTCATCACTATAATTCATAGTTACAATAACCGAGACGAGATAGAAGTTGCAGGCAGTCATTCATCTGTGCAGTCAGTTGACAGTGTGCAAACTGAAGGTCACGTTTACCTTTGTTACATGCTATGCATGATGTTACAGGCGGTGTCATTTGTAAAAGTGACTAAAATTCTATACATTTTGAACAAGTTCTTATCTAACTCATCTAATAATATGCACAGCAAAATACGCTAAGTGTTGTAATTTGGCGCAGCTAAAACCCGCTAGGTGCTGTAAAATATGACATTGTTGTAATTTTCGGTCTTTGACGGCAATATTTTATAGAACGCGACAGTAAATAAGTATTTAAAGTAATTTTACAAATTAAGGAAATGAAAAATTACGGCGTGTTTTCTTTCTCCTGAAAATGTTAAGATGCACAGAGCGGATTTTAGAGGCGCAGCGATGATAAATAATAATGCATAAAACAATTTGTTCAAGCTGTGGATGTAAGTGGGAGAGGATTTGTTCATCTTTCAGAACATTTTGCTCGTCTTTGCGCTGCTAAAAAAAAGAATGTGTGTTTATTAATTTCAGAATAAAAGAACTGTTAAGAAACTCAAAATTTCACGGATGTCTGTGAGGAAAAGAAAAGAAAAAAAAAGTTTGGACATGTTTAAAATATGCCCTTGGAAACAACGGATCTCCAGATTATAGACTTTACAATTGTTCAATATCTCTTTTATAAACCATTTATACTATTAGATTGTCTCATAACAAATATGCTTTTTTGTTTAGCAATGTTATTTATAGGATACCATGATCATTATAGTTTATTGTGAACATGTGACAATCGTCAATTATTAATACACAATCATAAAATGGAGATTGAGATTGGAGTGCTTCTAAAGCACTACTGAAAACAAGAGTATAAAGCTACTGCAGCATCTTGATACCTCACATCGCCACATTAAGAAACTTAAAAAACACACACAAACGCTGTAAATCTGCATCACCTGAGTAGGCTCAAGGCAGAGTGGATATCTTTATGCTCAAAAATTGGAACGAGTCATGAAGTTTAGAGACAGTGACACTCAGCATTAGTTAATCGAAAAAGAGTTTTCTTGCAGCCAGACAATGCGAGATCCCATACCGCTCAAACTAATATGGCAAAAAATTCCAGTGATTGGAAGGGATCGAATTGCTACCATATCCAGTACATATACTTCAGATTTTTATCTGTTTTGATCCATGACTCATTTCCTGCGTAGAAGCAGTTTCTAAAACACTGAAGTCATGAAAGTGGGTATCACCGAGTTATTCGCATCAAAATCCAGAAATGGTACCGTCGCCGGGTAACAGACCACTGAAAGGAGGCTTAAGATTGTAGAATTTAATGGAATTTTCTTTGTAAATTTTTTAATTTCTTGATAGAACACATTTCAAAAGATTTCGCTTAAAAAGCGATATTACTTATAAGACAGTATCTATATATGTGTACTATACTATTTTATAAAAGAGATACGGAACAGTTGCATGGTTTATGTATGTTACTTACTCAGATCTCAACTACTTTCCAGAGAACGGCGAGGAGTGAGAGAACACGTGAGAGATTCTATGAAGACATAATATTATTATTAGGTTTTGTTTAAGGAAGCTGTTAAACATCTCTGGTCATTTGCGTTCCGTTCAATTAAAGGCCTGAAGTGGCTGATAAATCTTGCTCAGAGACTTCTTCTTTCATGTTTGAAGTTCTTTTACGTGCCATCATAATCTTAACGACATGAGATCAATGACTTACTTCCCTTCCTAAGATAGCCATATATAGGATTTTTAGCATTAAAAATTTATCGATTCTGACCTGGTTAGAATCCGCCACTCTGGGTGTACGAGGCAAGTTAGACCACTAGGGCCGACATAAACATATAGAGAGCATAGAAAATGATATGAAGTGTTAATGGATGACTACAGTGTTAGCTGATTGAGAGGAAGCTCAGGGGTTCCTAAAGGCGAATCTGAAATATTTTTATTAATTGTGTAGTTCTTATATGTTTTATTTCATTTACTTATAAAATAAGTAAATTTGGAAAATTTGGAAAATATCTTCTCATGTTAACACGTTGTCAGAAAATTCAAAGTTACTGGTATAAGTATCATGATAATATTAAAATTAAATATTAATCTTTATATTAGTTACATTCATTGTAATCTCTACCAAAATAGTGAAAGTATAAGTAAAACATTTAACTGAATTATTAAAAACACTATTATTGATAGAAAAATCTAAAAACAGATTTGAATTCAATTTAAAATATTCCTCAGGCCTTACAAATTTTGTGACTCAGAGTTGTTGTTAGATGCAAAAAAAAAAAAAAAAAAAAAAAAACTATTTTATTATTAAACCACTGGGCAAGAATGCGTTTATTTGGTTTTGAGTCAAAGAGTACTAGTCTGACAGAATGTAAGGTAACTGGGAGGGAGCAAAGAACTTTCAGTACTAAACATTTCAGATTTCTTATTGGAAAAAGAATAAACAACGTAACTACACTGTTTTTGAGCTGTTCATTAGAGCCGTAAGCTTGTAGAGGGCTCAAGGTCACTATCATCGTAACTTGCGGACATAGATCTGAAGATGTGCTAGTCCATAGGTCATTTAGTGACCATTCCATTTAACCTAACCTAACCCTGTCATTCATCAATGACATAGCCCTATTGTATTCTTAACCACAGTTTGATACTTAATGATGGTTTAATTCCGTGCGGTGGTTTGCATTATGTGGATACATGCGCTTAGAAGACCAGTGTCTTAAAAAAATCTGTCTCGGAACACAGTCCTCCCACCGTCGAGATGTCTATGCATGATTTGGAATTTCACGTGCGGTCGCTGATAATAACATGTAATGCGCGTGCTTGCATGCACCAACAGGTGGAAAATTGCAGTGTGCAGATGAATAATGTGGCAGCTCCCTCCACAAGGTGACGTCACTCAAAGGTTAATGACAGCTGGGAGTCGGCTGGCGGTACTTTTACATTCCACGTTTCTGCCATATGTCAGTCTCCGAATATGTATTGCCAGTTTTAAGATTATGTCAGCATTATTTCCATGAATTAAGACACTTATGTACTTATACAGGATGGAAAGAAACTCATTGTTATAGATAAAGCTCATATTAGAGTTTAATAAGGGGGGAGAGACTAATTATCTTTCTCTCTATGTAAATATTTGATCTATGAACATTATAATGGCTATGCTGTTTATGATAATCAGCATGTGTTTGTTTGCTTCATCTTACCGCTAAAATAAGTTTATAAGTTTATAACTAGCGTTGCTCACTTTTTAACATCTTTATTAACATCAACGATATTAAAACAACATTAAGCTCAGTGAAGCTAAATCTAATTTTGCTAACCCAAATGATTCATCTAACGTTTATCAGGTGAATTTACGTCAAAACTTTTATAGTTAAAAATGTTGCAATATACATTATTTGTCCTATTTCTGGCTATCCATTATTATAATGGAATTTATGAATTCCAACGCATCAAAATTTTACAGTACATGAAAATGAATGCAATTTTTTAACAACACATCAACGGCCAAAATGTAATTAGAATTTATAGCATGGAAGCGGTACCATAGCCGAGTGGTTAAACTATTTTCTTCCCAGCAAGACCTCAACGATCATATGTAGAATTTTCGGCACCTAGGCACGTTTTTTTTTTCGGGTACTGCGATACTCTCATCATCATTGCATAAATAAAAGGGTAGCTACTGCAATAATAAGGCAGTATTATGTTAACACTGTGAAATTAGGATCGAGGCACTCCATAAAATTATGACACTTATTTTCCATCCATCCTGTATGAAGTTACCGTTTATTTTAGAATTTTTCATGAAATACTAGAAACACAAATTACGTTTGGACCGCAAGATGGTAACTTTGGTTGTCGTAATTGTACCGCTGAATGCAGTATCGATGTTTCGACGAACCACATATTATTAATACAAATTATCGTCTATAGACCTAAAGCAGCCTTCCTATATATGCAGGGATTTCATTTCAAATATTGCCAGATTGAATAATCACCCGTTTTAAGTAACTTTAATTGAAACATAAAAACACGTCAATTTAGATCCTGAGAGGTAAGTTTATAACCAATGTTATTACATTTTAAGTTTCAGTGCCTCACCTAGTTTTGAAATTTCTCAGTCACCTCATTTTGAAATACCAACCCTACCTTATTATATTAAACATTTGAAAAATATTCTACTGATTTTACAACTATTGTTTTCTGTCGTTGCTTGGAAACTTAAAATGTAGGCATTATTGTTTGAATTAAAAATTGGTCAGTTAGTTGCAGAACGAAAACACAACTTGGAGTCGCTGCGGTAGGCCAAAAGCCTTTGGTGGTAAGAAGCACTTGAGGAAGAAATAAAGAGTCTTTGAGAAGTTGTTCCGCAGCCATTGTGCAACCGAGATTTCACTAGGGAAGTGAATTCGGGTGATACTATAGTTATTGTGTTGACTTAATCACCAAGCAAGCACACACTCCAAAGTCCAAAACTAGCAACGGTGAGAGGATTATGTACTAAAGACGGGTTTCGAAAGAAAGAATGTTAAAAATGTAGGAGTACCAATTCCTCCTGTGCAGTGCACATCACCCGAGCGCGGAGGAACTTATCGATAACCCGTTATTACAGTAATACGAAACTCCTGACCACTCCGCTTACATTCTGCTCTTTTTGTAGGATATACTCCATTTTGAAATTGTTTAGTACCAAAACGCAGTTATGACATTACATGTCCAATGGTTTTTGTAATTTTACTCTGACCAAATTCAAACAACAATAGCAAACAAAACAAAAAAAATGTTGCAAGGCATCGGTATAAAACTAAATATGTGGTGATAATTAATGCCTCTTTGAAGTTTTAGGTATAATAAAATAGAGCAGTCATTTGAACTATAAAAGAGAAGATAACGGATGAAGGGAGAAATACAAGTTAAAGTTACAGTAGTTTTAAACATTTCCCAATATTTAAACTGGCGTGATTTTATAAACTACAATTATTTTAAATATATACTTATTAATACTGCCAAATTTTAAATGAAAGTCCTGTGTTGGTATATATGCGTGTGTAAACACACGTGTTTCTAAATAATACTAAACCGTAGGGTGATTCGGAATAATGTTTGGGACTCACATTCTGGAGATACTGGGCTTAAATCCTTTAGGGCCAGTCATCCTGACCTTGGGTTTTTTCATGTTTTTCCCTAGTCGCTAAGGGTAATGCTGGGGTCTTTAATTTCCACGAATTTTCTACTCACAGATTGCATTCAGTTTAGTTTTGTACAGAGTCTAAAGTGGCAGGGCGAGGTAGCTGTGTGCGATATTACGGTGCCTTGCACTCTGGTTTTTATCTCGGCGTCGGGAAACGATGTTAAAAACGTCATATACCCCATGCATCATCTTCCATAATCTCCCATCCTCCCATAGGCGCCCCCACAGGGGACATAGGCACAAACAACTAGCCACTGAACAATTTTCTATGTGAATCTAGACGGTATAAAGAGTCTGTGTAAACCATTTAATCGATAGTTCATTTAAATATGTGTAAAGTGCAATTTTCTCAAATGAGTTTTAGTTATTAATTATTTAGTTATATTTTCAAATAACTATTGAAACTCCTCTTTCTATTCTATTTTTCTCTAGATTCTTTTATTTTCCCTCTCGTTCTATTCTTTTTATATATTCAATTTGTACTTGCTTTCTCTTGCCAAGTAATTTTTTTCATTAATTTATTATTTCTGATGAAATGTATTCCATTGCATACTACAAGGTTTGAAATTAAAGTTTGTAATTAAACCTTTAATTACTGAGAATGCTTCTTAAATATTTAATTTTATAAATAGCATTAGTTTGTTTCATGTTATTCTTCTACTGTTTCTACATTTCAATATTGGGTTTTGTTATACGATTTTTCCTCCATATTTATTTTTATTTCTTGTGTGCAGCATTAAGAATGCAATTATATTCCTAGACACCTTAATCAAGGACACTTATGCTGGCGAGATTCAAAACTATTCTAAATTTTGGATAGATGTAATTAATTTGCTATTCGATCATGCTTAAATTTAGCTGAATGCTAGAATGCTAAATTCAAAGCCACTGCTAAATTTTTATATGGCTGTACTTAATTTTCTTTGTTTATGCCATTCGATCATGCTTAAATTTAGCTAAATGCTAGAACACTGGAAAGTTGTACGTTGTTTTTCCTTCTATAGTATCCCTCTACTGTTTCACGTGACACATTAGCATTCTAGCACTAATTTATTTCCTTGACTGGCAAATTGCATTACACCGAAGTTGTTTGAAGCAAAGGGGGAAAGAGGGGGGGGGGGAAAGGAAGATAATAAACGACTTAGAATTGCTTGTTCAAGGAAACATAAGCAACAATTTGTTAAAACTTGTTCCGCTTCCACCTCTCTAGAAACATGACACCGTGAACGCAAGGAAATATTTACTTTCATTTAATTCAAAGACGCAGCAAATGCGGCAGGTTCTTCTGTGTTTAATTCTCTCCTACTTAGATTGTTTTCTCTATTTTTATTTTAATTAACTTCAGTTCGTCTCCTTCATTCCCTTTTATCTTCTTTGTTTTTAATTTTTTTTATTTCTTTTTATATCTCCATTCGTCTTAAATTTTAATTATCTTTATTTTCTTCTACTCTTCTTCAATTTGCTATTTTACTCCTGTTTTCCTCGTCTCCTCCACTTTCTGGATTTTTCTCTTATTACTTTTTGTTTGTTATTCTTTCAATTAGGTCGGACATACTGGTGCTACACGGAAAATGACAGGTGGTGAACAACGGAACTGCTGTGGGTTACTCTGTCCTCTATTTGTGCACGATTGGCACTCATCTTATGGGTTCAAGGATATTTGTGTCAGCAATGCTGAGAACATTCTGGTAGAACTGGTATAATTAATTTTATCATCTCATATCATTCTATCCGATGAATACAATTCATTTTGCTGACTTTAAAATTTTGATGGTTGAATACGTTTCAATGATTCTGACCGATAACCTCGGGTGCAATACCGTAAATTCTTACACTACCTACTGCCAGATTCACTTAATAAGCCTATGGAGATGGAGATGCATTGAATAACTTCCGTCACATATTTTAAATCGAGTTTGAAGCATGTGGTTGTGTTGCTATCCCGGACATTATTACTATGCAAATGGAAACAGTTAATCTTTGCAGGGAGGCATGACAGCCCGCCTTGAGGTGCCGGATAAGAAATACTGGGCGCCGATGTCCTTTGATAGAAACGCACACAATAGAACATGAACTTGACTCACTATAATAAAATTAAATAGGTGGTACCATGTGCAGAAATATATCTCACATTTAGCTTGTTCCTGAAGGTTGCCCTCTGACTTACAGATCTTGTTAGAGATGCAAATTGTAGTCAGCACGCAACTCCAGTCTGTGTGTCTGGCGCCATCTGTTGTCACTTTCTTCTTCTGTCTCTGGTTTCTTCATTTTCACATCATAATTTTATTTGAATTATGTTGGAATATGAGTCATTTAATTTTCTTATTCTTCTTTCAGCTTTATTTATATTTCTTCCAGTTGTCTATTTCTATTCTTACCTTTTCTCCCTTTGTTTTTGTTCTCTTTCGTTCTGTTTCTTCTTCAGCTTCTATTATCTTCGGTAATATTAATTTGTTTATTTTTTAAATTTAATAGATATTTTTTCAGTTTATTGTTATATTTTATCTGAGTCTCAGTTTATTTGAACTTATTTTCCTTTTACTGTTTCGTTTACTCTTTCATTGGCGATCTGTTCTACTCCCGTATCACTTTTCCTTTTCAAAAGTCAGCTTTATAAATTGCTTTATTGTAATATAATATCTAACACTTTGAGCATTGAAGCGCACACCTCATCTTAAATTCCCCCGACTTTTCTGCTTGACTTGTTACTAGGTGAACTCTCTGTAAATAATCAACTGGAATAACACCTTGAGCATACCAAAAACAGCAGCATTATCTTGTATATTGATATTTCCATTCCTGTCTTTGAATTTTGATTTCAGAGCCACAGTGCTGCAAATTCTAATTCTAATTAGGTTTAATTAAGTGTAAATATTTGTGGCATTCGTATTGCTGTTAACGGTTACAATTCTTTTGTCAAAGTGATGCAAGAGTATTTGAAACCCGTTACCTCAGCTATAGGTGAGTTATACAAATCTCATACATTTTGTTCTATTTCTTTCAATAAGGAGATGCTGAAAAATATTCACATCAAAAGTACAGTATGTCTGGGTTGAAAATAAACTTCTTCCTCCTTGCAACTGAACATGTTTCTGGCCACTTGTTGGCGGATTCCGTTATCAAATACCATCGATGCCGTGTGTATCGTCGACCATATCCGAGGCTGTGTGGCGTGTACTCTCATTTTTCAAATAATTTCATAAGAAAAAGTCCAGTGATGTCAAATCTGGATATATTAGGTAGCCACAGTTTCTTGGAAATTATCCGGTAGTCAAGGAAACTCCATGGACTCAGTTTATGTATGGCATATGGCGCATCTTGGCGTCTTTCAAGTAACCTCGTAGGAAAATGTTCACTGTAGTCAAATCTGGATATCTTAGTGGCCACAGTTTCTTTGAAAATATCCGGGAGTCAAAGAAACCCTCAGTCAGATCCATGAACTCAGTTTATATATGAAATGTGGCACCACCATGATGAAAATTTATCTTGACGCAGCCCTACATCATCCAGTTGTTCAACAAACTTCATGAATATGCCTCGGTATTATGCAGTGTTCATATCATGTGGAAACAAATTGGATTCATAATTCTCTCAGTCCTAAACCCCGATTTTCACTATGCTTCATGTATGGAGTAGATTTTGAGCGGCCCAAATGTGTGTGTTCTGTGTGTTGATATAGTAACACAAAAGGAACCATGCCTCATTTGTGAATCACGTGGACAGAGTGCCAAGATTTTGCATGATGAAAGTCCGAAACCAACTTGGACCAATAGTTCACTCGTTTAGCTTTAGCAACTGTTGGTGACATAACCCTATATGACTTTAGGTGAGCTTTCCTCACAATTCTTTGAGATTGAGTCAAGTGCCCGGACTCCTGCGACAGATGCCTTGACTTAATGCGATTACCGTTCCAGATAAGCCTTGACATTCACCTCAGCGACGTCTCACTCACTGAAAATCAAGTTGTTTCCAACTTGCCTACCAGTTCCAGTATAGTGTTCCTGTCTGCAAAGCACCAATTTTTCTCTGGAATGCCTTTATGGCATTTTAATCGAATTTATGATCCATTGCTGCAGCGTGTTTTCCATCTTCACAGCGACGAACACAAAATGGCAGAAACTGTTGCCAACTTCCGAAAATGAACACTTGAAAAGAGATCAAACTACAAATCTCCGTAAAATGGATCATTACAATGTACTGCAGTCTGAACAATTAATGAAATCTGTGAATTTCATTTAATCTCTCTGTATATTACTGATAGTTTCCCAATAATCTTGCAACAGCATGCAATTTTTAAATATTTTCTTGGGTTGTGAAATTTTCCAAGAACCGCATCCATATTCATTTTCCAATGAAATTCTACCACGTTCTAACTCACAACAATATCGTTTTGTTGTAACATAAGACACAGCAGATTACCACAAGCTAATTAAATACTTCAGTGACTTAAGTACGAGTCAGTGCCTCATTTAATTAGAGCTCTTTGTTCAGCACAATCCGATGCAGCAAATCTTAATTCAAGCAGCCCTTATTACGTAATGCGACATATAGATTTGAAACTGAGCGTGGCACTTAGAAACATATCAGGATTTTTCAAAATTTAAATTCATTGGAATAGAGCTAATTAATAAACCCTAGCATTTTACTCCTCTTCCATTTCTGATTTTATCTGCCCATTTTCAGAACGTCATTTATATTTCTTTTATTTCCTCGCTATTTTCTTCCCTTTGCTAACTTTTCGTCTGCTTTTCTTTTTAGGTTTTCATACCCGTTGGTGTACCTGCAAATTGTACTTATCCCTTCGGCGATTCCGACCATAATGACCAACATTCTTTGCTACTTATATATTTTTGCTTCTATCCCTTCTCCAACTCTTCTTCTACAGTCTATTCCAGCTTTATTTATTGCTCTTTTATGTGTATTTCTTTATGCTTTCAATCTCATATTCGGTTCTTCTCATTTCAATTGTGTCGCCGAAGAATAAAATATTAGCCCAAGCCGATTGTAACAAACTTCAATGTGATCGGTGTGATAAGAATTAATTCATTTCGGTAGCCAAATATTGGATCATCCAATTATTTATGACCGACGCAGCCATAAACAAGGGAAAGGAAAGGCGGATGGAGCAACACAAGAATCAGTAAGAGAAACATTGGTCTAATAAATTCAAATGCACTTAAAATGTTACGTACTCACCCATGTCACGCAAGGAGATGCTAGAGCTATCTGCCTTCATTTGCCACACATTTCTGGCACCTGCTTATGAAATTACCCAATACTCTCCTTAAATCTCTATGAGAAATTATATTAGTCTATTGACGGATGTTTTAGTTGGGAATAATACTAATTTATTAATCATATTATGACTTGAAACTCAATCATCTGGGAATTTCTGTTCATTTAATAATCTGAAGGCACAAGGGAACTCGATACTACATACGAATTATAAATAAATAATCGTTGTATAGAATAATAATTAGACCTAGTATATGTCATTAAATGTTCTTAGTACTTTTACTCTTGGATTAGACATGTGTTGTTTCCTTCACTGCTCAAACGATACTAACTGTATTGCGTGAGATTGAAGGTCAACGCAGAAGCTGGGCTACCTTCCAGCCTAGATTCGTGTAGTGCAATGGCCTTAATTAATGGTTTATCGACTGATTTAGTCCCTCGGAGCCGCGTCGATCACCAGATGATTGGATACATAATAAATTTTGCATCTTGGTGCTACAAATGGTAATGTTTGTGGACAAGTTTCATGAAAAATCTGAAGATGTGTGACTTTTAGTACAACAAGATAGAATCAGATATCATACTCAGTGGAAGAGAAGTGTGCTTACTTCATTCACGGAAAAGGTTTTAAATATCATAGATCCAGTAACTATTCAAATTATACAGATATAAATTATAATTACATTTTATATTAACAATATTTTTTCTAACATTAATGGTTTAAAAATTACAGAGATCAAACCAAAGCCGTATTTTCCTGTCCACTCGGTATACAGTATATTTACTCTAAGCACTACATGATCAGTGTTATATGTTTTTATTTCAAATTTCTCAGGTAGTAGTATATTAACACGAAGAGGAAGCTTATACCCACAAGATCGCCTCTCAAATAGGCCCATGATGACTCAACCTTTTTATAACCTTCCCTTTTGTCCCGAGCAAGTACTTAAAATTGGGTCATTGATTTCGAGGTCTCTATGTACGAGACAATGAAAGCGACCTTCGACTTTTCTTTTTATTTCGCACGTAAAGCCGCCACTCCTTACGAGCTATGAATGAAGTTTCGAGTTACTACTACGTCAGAAAAATGAGCACCCACCAGGTTGTAGCTCCATCACACGCGAGTGTTAATGCATGAGCTAGACATGATAAATTGTCTCCCAAGTCTCTCTCGTTCCACCAATGGCTCTGTTTTAGGACCTTTCCCAATAAACACATACACTATTGGTCAATCATTTCAAATTTTAGCATATAACCTTATTTCTGTATAATGCAGACATTGAAAACAATTAAAAACCAATATATATATATATATATATAGGATATGCTGTAACCATACTTTATTGCAAATGTGCTGAGAACAGAAATAAACATTGACTATAATGGACGAAACACAATGTAAAAGCTACCAAATCTATGATTAGTTATATATAATAAAATTGTATAAAATAAACTAATTCAGGTTCTATTATTTAACCCAACGTTAGCATAGCTATTGTATGTTTGAAATCAAACAATGTTCATATTTATTACTCTTTCGAAATACCCGGCTGACAGTCATTAGATAAGTATTATACAGGGTGTCCCATTTATCTTACTCACTAAAATAACTTTTTCTAATGCTTCAAATGTAAAATGGTTTAAACAAAAGCTTTTTAATATTATAGGGAAGTTCTTGCTGAGGGTATACTTTATGTATTTCCATTAATGCAGGAGATATGGGATAGAACTTTTTTTAATGATAATATGTATATTTTATACAAAAATATATTTACCCTTTACCCTTTATAAGAGCTATTTAAAAATTTATCACACTGTATCATTTTTGTCAAGAAAACGGTAGATATTCTAAGGATTGCACAGACATTGAAGAATCCGAACTGTTTAATGCCTTGGTTGTACAAATTACTTACCGAATGTAGTAGAGTTCTGGCTTTTGTTTATGATTTCCGATTCATGTAAACAAGGTGCCCTGAAAGGGAGATACGGGTAGGTAGCTCATCTCCCTCACCCTTCAAATTGTCACTACTTTAGTTTTTATAAAGTGTACTGTAGTCATTCATCAGAGTAAGTTAGTACTGCCTGAACTATTGTGACTACAATTTTCTAACAATGTGTATGAAGAGAAAGCAAAAATGCTGCGGAGAAAGTAAGTTGACAAATAATAACTGAACAGCTTAAATGATTTAATAAAAAATGTACTGTAGCGCTATTAAACAAAATAAGTCGTGCTTTATAATTTACAAAGTCACTCTTTTGTAATAGAATGGTAGGATGTGATACATTTGGAGAGGAAAAATGTAATCTCGAATAACATGTACAATGGAGTCATTAAAAAGTTGTATCCCGTATCTCCTACATTAATCAAGATACAACAAAAAGTATACTTTCCCCTTGATGTTAAAAATAAAAACTTTTATTTGAAGAATTTTTCCATTTGACGTAACAAAAAAAAAAATATTTTACACAGCAAGATAAATCGGACACCCGGTATTTGTTTATTCCCGCTCCCAGCATACCCCACAAAGTGCACTTTTTAATTTGGATACATCTTGCATGAGCCAAATAAGATTAACTTGCCTTTTAAGGCGGATAAAAAAAGAAAAATAAGTACAAAATCGGGAAGAAAGTAAGAAAGTTAGATCAAAAATTTCCTTACTCTTCATTTTTCCTCTTTGTTCCTCTTTCTTTCTTTTTTTTTTTTTTTCTATTATATTTTCGAAAAAATTATTCATTTAGTATAATTTTCTCTCTCTAAGAAGAAAAGAAATGTTTCCCTTCTTTTTCTTGTTTTTTATATTATGAACTTCAAAAGAAATAACGAAAATAAGAAGGTTTATTATTGTAGTTTAATACAGCTTCGAAAGTCTGCTCTTTGTTTTTGTTTTTTTTTTTTCTGTCTCAGGGTGCACTATGCGGGAGTAAATAATGCCGATCTTAAAAAGGGTAAACAAGTATAACATTAACTCACCCTTAACCTTCATAGAGTACCAGCTGCTGTAACTATATCGACGAGGTCAAACAGCCTTGAATAGCCCGATAGCACGAAGAGGCTGATTTGTTTTATTTATGGACGCTCTTTAACATCCCAGGTCATGCATCCCATTGAATTTAGGAAGTGAAACGGCCAATAAATTTTGCTCAGTTGTCTCTTTTTCGTGCCGTAAATATACGACACGGGGCCCACGGCTTTACTTCCCTTCCGAAGGAAGCCATACTTAGGATTTTTACGCCCGAAAAAATCCATCGGTCCTGGCCCGGTTTAAACCCGCGATCTTGGGTTTAGAGTCCAAGTGTGGTTACCACTACATCACCAAGACCGGCAGCAAGGAGAGGAGAGCCATGTCCGACAAAATATCACATCACTTCCGAAGAGTTCTTAGGTCACATAATTGGTAGATCTTCCATTGATTAAAACAATATACATTTCTGGTATGTTTCATTTCCTGTTAGAAGGGAACGTTATAAATTTTATGTTAGTCGTACAGTTTACTTGTTAGAGGAAACAAACCTTGTAATGTTCTCTCACTAATTTATATAAATCCTAGTTTCCCAGCACACATAATTTTTTTAGTGTTATTTTAGCGAACAGCGCAAATTCGTATTTTACATTCCGCTTAATATGATTTCATTTCTATTGCCCCATTAATAATATAATAAAATTCTCTTTTCATCATTTGAATTTCTATATTTTGAAACAATTTTAAAAATATAAACGTTGCTCGTATAATAACATCACACGATTCTTGGGAAAAATAAAGAACTGCTTATTTCTTATAATTATATATGTAAAATTAATCGAATTTTTTAGAACGTCTCTGCGTTTATGTTTTATCAATCACTTCCTCTCTCTTTCTCCTTTCTCTCCCACTCATAGGCATTACAGGCTACTGCCAGCTGACCTTTGAAGGGTTATCAAAGCAGCATTTGTTTTCTGGGTGCTATTCTTTTTATATTACTGTACTACAAATAAGGAAAGCATACAACTTCAAAATGTGCACGGAAAAAATATAATTACAAAATTAGGGCTAAACTCGTACAAATTTAAAAAAAATCAAAAGTTTTTACATTTAAATACTTTTCTGCGAAATATTACTGAGCAATAATAAAATCAAGACATAAATAGCAAGCTTCTACCCTTCAAATATTTCCGTACTGTATTTTTTTATTATTTTTTTCAATGGTGTTTAACGCCCGGTTTTAATAACTAAGGCACCATTTGGCGGTCCATAGTAAGTGTAGCCATTAAAAGAACAGAACCTAAAAGATGAAATTAAACATAATTAATTTTTGACAAAATAATACAATTATCTTGCTTAATATATGTCAAATACAATTTTAGATAAGAAACGATTATTAGTACACATATGTCCAAGATTAATTAGAGGACAAAGCCTGGAAGAAGAAAATAGAAAACTTTAGGAAAAGGGATGATGAACTCGTTCTCTGTAGGCGATGATGAACTGTAAAAACACCCAAGTGACCTTTAAAAGTGCCACTTCGGAAAGATTATACAATTTTCTGGTCTTGCACAGAGATAAATAAGACCGAGGTCCGGTTGAACTCTGATACATGAATATCCTCAACAGATGATATATGGAGATGTTATCAGGTAGTTTCTTTTCTTGAAAACTCTTTGCCGACCATGACGCCCCCCTAGTGGGCCCACAACCTTTCCTCCCGGGGACGGAACAATCTCAGAGGCAACCCTTGGTGCCAACACATTTCGTCTTTCCCCTAACTAACGACGCATTGTCTTCTATAATAGCATCTATGACGTTTCCAGTTGAATTATGGGAGTTTATGAGCTATTGGAAACACTAGCCGGTGCTGCACGAGCTGAAGGCAACCAGAAAATATGACGAGGGTTTGTGGTCTAGGTACACTCACATCTCGTGTCAAGTAAGGCAGCTACGGCTGGTTATTTTCACTTCATTCAAAACGTGTTGATGTGATGATTATAATGGTGTAGCTGTTCCGAAAAGAAGGAGGTGGCAGAATAATTCATCTTCCATGTCTGCATAAAAACATATCTTTGATCTGAGAACTACTTCTATAGGAGAAAGCAATAGGCAACAGTATGTAAAAAAGAGTTTGTATTCAATTATGTCCGAATAAATATATTCAAAACAGTGCGTAGATAAAAAGTATTTTAAATATATCCAGAACCAAAATATTATAATACTTATTGGCAATTAAACAATTACATGTAGTAGGCTTAGTTTTATTATAAATGAACATTTACACCAAAAGTCCAATTAAATATCAGACATTAAATATAATGTTTTAATACTTGTTTGTTTATTATTGCTTTGACTGCATTGGTCTTATCTGTAGATTATGAACGTAAATACAGTGGGGGTAGATCTGTAAACTGTAGGATTGAGTGAAATGAATTAATGATGGCGCAAATGATCGCCCTTGGCACCTTAGACTAATCTGGCATTCACCTTCTCAGTATTAGGAAAATTTCCGAGAAAAACTTTACCCAATCGACTTATCTGATCGAAAATCAAACACAAGATCTCTGGGTTATTAGTCGCAACCATTACAGTACGGAGGCGGTCTAAAAACTCTTCTATAATAGGAGTATAAAAGCTGGAATTTAATAAAATATTATTAATAATTACTCTCTCTAATGAACATGGGTAATTTATTATAAAACATACACTTGTAATAAAACCTTAGGAATAAAAACAAGGAATAAATTGATTTGTTTCCTCCCCCAAAAATGATAGCATTTAGTATAATTCTATGCATAGCTTTACCTATCGTACAACTATGCGTTCTTCATGTTTTCCACCATTGTGATATGTTCCATATGGTTTATCATAGAATCACATTCTCCAGACTGTTTCATGAAGATAGTCTAGACTGCGAGGAATGGGTGTGATTCGCTATTATCAGTAACCCCGACAAAAACGCATCACTCAACGATAAATCAGAGTTTCTGAAGGATATGGAAAATCTGAGAGCCTTAAAATTGGCCAAACGGGAAACAGCTGTTGGAGTAGGCGTCCTTTCCTATGACCAGTATGGGACGTCGTCCCATCTTGTTGAATTGTGCATACCAAGATTCAGCGCACAGAATGTGCCCAAGTCTCACTGAAAATGTTCATTAACTTGCTCCCTGTACACTTCTGATTTGATGTAAATTACATTTAAATGTGCATCCTCAATAAGGTATGAACCAATGATGCTGTTGTTGTTGATTTGGTTTATTTTAACATCTCAGGTCATCAGCGTTCCATTCTATTCAGGGCGTGAAACGGCCGACAAATTTTACTCAGAGGCTCTTTATTCAGGCTTGAGGTTCTTTATCGTGCCGTAAATGTACGACACGGGACCCAGGGCTTTATTCCCTTCCGAAAGAAGCCAACTGAAGATTTTTACGCCCGAAAAATCCATCGACCCTGGTTGGGATTGAACCCGTGATCTTGGGTTTAGGAGACAAATAAGGTTACCACTACACCTCCAGGACCGACAATGATGCCGTGGGAAGACACATTGACCCTCACTGTCACTTTCTTGGAATGTAATTGCATCATATTCATCTGGTAGTTCCCAATAGAGAAAACAAAATTTTTACTTATTGACATGGCCACTCAGTAGCACATCACACTGGTCAGATCATCAGCAGTTTTGGAGACTCTCAGGAGTTTGATGCACATTGGACAAAACATATGCAGGACATTGGACTCGTGCTGTGAAGTCAAGTTCGACTCTTTCAGCTTATGGAGATAATATATAACTTTTTCTTTTGTAAGAAATATTTTGCATACAACTTTCAGTTACTTGGGTTAATCTGTATAATACTTATTAATGATAAACGCTGTTCGAGTTATTTTCCTAAACAGACCTTAAACAGGCAAGCAGAAATGTTAAAATAGACAGTTCAAGGGTCTATATGATTCTCTGTTAGAGGTAAATGATTTTATACCAATATCTTTATAACAAAAACATATTCTTTGATTCTGAACTGCTCTCTATAATATGACTGCACAGTACCATGTGTTATAAGAAAACCCATATTATGCAGATATCAAATATATCCTTTGTCGTTCCACGAGAAAAAGTTGTCTAAATAGTTTACTGCAGAGTTCAGCTTTATGGTGCTACCATGATTATTTATTATAATTGTTTAGGTACAACCCAACAACTGAACATCGTTAACAGTTTCCACATTACTTTTAAGACTGAATGTGATTGCTTGAATGTTTGTCAAGTTCAGACAAAGTAGATTAACACTAAATCACGTCATCAAATTAACCATTCTATCATGGATAATAATAAAAATAATAACAATAATAATATCATTATCGATTTCTAGGATGGGTGAAATTCGGTGATAAAGCCAGGATATAGAGAAATCACGTTATAAAGAAAAAGAAAATTATTATTATTATTATTATTATTATTATTATTACTATTATTATTTGTGTAACTTGCAGTACAAGTTTGTATAGCTTGCTATATTAGTGGGACTTAGATTTTAGTAAAAGCCTAAATGTTAGATATTAAGTATACTTACATGGCTAATGTATGTAGTGTACATATAGCATCTACTACTAGGATGCAAGTAATGAAGCATGCAGAATAAGCGTCTATTTAAAAATTGACATTAAAAATATATAAATGAAATAAAAAGTCATTAAATTTGAATGTTTAAAAATGTTGATTATAAAGGTATAAAGTATTTCCAATAATATTAAAGTTATGGTTTTCTGATGTTAAATTATATAGTGGTACCAAATTTTTGAAAGTGAAAATATTAGTGAATTAGTAACATTTTATGAGCATATTATTTTAAATTTATGTAATTGGAATTAATTGAATGTTTATAAAAGGCATTCTCTGTGGAAAGGGGAAGGAAAAAAACAGTTCAAGCTATAATAAATCAAAGATTTTCAAAACAATAAAGAACAATGTACGGAGCATAACTTTTGAATTTGAAGTTTGGAACCAATTCCAAATTACTAATAATTAAAATGAGCTTTTAGCAAAGTTATGCTTTAATTTTCAGACGAAAGAAAGAAAGAGAAAAAATAAATCACAATGTTCAAAATAAAATGATAATTAAAATTTCCAAAATACACTACATAAACCGTAAAACAATGTAATGGGTATGCGAGGAGGACGCCAGAGGAATGACTGTAAAAAAAAAAAAGTTTGGAAAGGACTTTAACTGAAAAGATGTAGAAAGATCTAGTACCATTTGGATGAAAGAGATTAGTGCAGCAGTGAGAGGACAGTGGGTGGACAGAGAGGAAGTAGAAAAAAGTTGCCATCTATTTTGATACCTACTAAATATTACGCATCAGAAAGGAGTTATGCATCAGAAAACTGCTTTTATATATACATTATTTATGTGAACTCAAAACACAGAAAGCAACTCCTGAAAATTGGAACTTTCCAGATCAATAATTGCTTATAGTGATCATAACCTCTAAATGTATTGTTTCGTATCTTAACTAGGTTGAATTCCCCTTAAGAAATGACTTCCTCAGCGTATATGGTACACGCTACTCAGTAGGAAAATGAAAACAAACAAAAACTGCGATAGTGAATACTTCGGAATGACAGCGGAATAATTGCGAACGGTAATATCTGGAAAGAGGTTATGAAAATTACTTTTAAAAAGAAGAAGAATAAAATATGTTCTGCTCTAGCTATTTGTGCATCACTGGATCTCGATTGAGTGACGTGCATGTGCTAAATTGAAGAGGCTGCAAGATATATCAAGCACCAAGTATAGTAGTCAAACAGAGCGCGCAAAACGCATTATATACATATGTACATTCTTTCATATTCATGAAGGCTGCAAATATTTTCAGTCTTTTTTTTTTTTGTTTTGTTTTGTTACAGTAGAACTTTTGCACTAAAGCAAGCGGGGTACCATGTTTGCATAATTTAATCATTGACCTTGAAGGAAATAAAGTGTTTTCACACCTTTCTCTCCTTCTCACTTGTCAAAAAATTGTTGCTGAAGGTGCACAGTGGCCGGACTTTGTATGTATCTAAGATAAATTCTCCGAAAGAAAACTGCGGAATCTCCTTGAAGTAAGAGAAGAGAATTTTTTTTCTGTATATAAATAACAAAAAACGATTTGCTTACTTTGCTTTATAATTTCTATGAAAGTGTACAAAAACTATATATATATATATATATATACATATACAGTTTATTTGTAATTTAAACATTCGCCCTCAGTGATAGCCTGTGAATTGCAAATAAATTGTTTTTAGCATTAAGGGAAAAGAACAGCTCTCTATTGTCGGTGAGCCACACAGTATCATTCCTCATGTATCATTTTCTTTCACGTTCGAGAGAGTCGCGTGGGGATGCTCATTGATTCAGCATAATCATATTTTTAATTATGACATAGGTCAAAATTGAATACGATTTTAAAAAAAAATCTCAAATAAAACAATTATTTAAAAGAAGGCATATATAAAATAAAGCTACACGCCCTGGAATACTGATTTTCAATATCTTTTAGGAAATTGCTTCCATTTAACAAAGGGAACTACAGATTCTAATGGACAGTTTATTATAAGAAGGCCTAAAATGTGTCTTAATGACGAGAACAATTTCATTGTCACTTTTTCTAACATAGTTTATAGTTTAAAAAATATTAGGAAAACGTTATCTACACTGAAAGCTACCTACAACCTGCAATTAGCAGTGCGTCCGCCGCGCGAGTGGTTAGTACTTGTTTAACTCCCCTTGTTTCTGGCTCACTCAAAAAATAGAATTGTTTATTTTCATATGGTATTTGCAACCAATATATTTTGAGAAATGATTTTCACATTTTTTACTACTATTTTCATTGTCTTGAATTTTAGGCATTGAAATGTTGTTTGTATTTTGTTTCATTGCAATCAAATTGCATTTGTTGTAATAGAGAAATGTAGTACATGCATTTTATATTTACACTTTCGGGAATTAGGGTCGAAGCAGCAGTATACAGCTCAACTGTACATATCTTACCCGTCGATCGATTTTCAAAACCGATACGGTACAACTTTAGAACTGTTGTAGCATTATGAGCTGGTATACGGCTCATCCCACTTGTGCTAACTTCGTATGACATTTTCGTGATGATTGTTCTAATCGGGTATCGATATCACCCAACTTTTTCACTGTTAAAACATAACGCTTTGTCTTCTTTTCTTGTCGAACACTGATTCCATTGTTTTGAGTTCATTAGCTATTTTTGAACCATAATCCCTTCAACTGAATTAATCCCAGGAAAACGTTCTTGAAATTCTCTACGACACTGATGATTCATATTATTTACACCTAATAGAACTATTTGATTTGTATTAAATATTAAAATATAGCAAAAACAACAACAACAACAAAAACAAAGAATGAGATCCAACACTTTACTTATCAATATATTTATTGTTCCGAAACTCAAAGCAGTACTGCATACAAAAAACAGACAACTAACCTAGCAGCAAGTATGTGTAATCTTTAATGGCAGCACGTGCAGCTGGTTATTGCAGACTTAGGTGTCATGTGCGAGCATGGAAAAATAAAATGTACGCAGTGTAAATATTGTGTCACTATTATTTTAAAAATAACTTTTATTCTGTGAGTTTCGTATTTAACTCTTTAATACAACATGACAATCAATTTTCTTGTATTACATTAAATATTAAAACAGTTTATAGTCAAAGTTAACAGGAAATTTATACGAAAGCTATTTAGCGAATTAATGTATAAAAAGTTTAAATTAAATTTTAATTTAAAGAAGAATGATTAGCTTTTGTTTAAGTCTTAAAATTTACAGGGGACATAATCATCGTCATAACATAGCATGAATCAAGTAGCGACCCAATATTGAGCTGATTTACAAGTTTTATTGAATATTTTTGTGTTATTCTCTACAAAATTTCTAACGGGACTTGTGGAAATATTAATACACATATACTTGCATGTATTCTACACACAAACCTTGCGTTTTAGCGCTTGTTATAATAACATAAAACGAGAAAGCGTTTGAGTTTGCTGAACGCTGTTTACCTGGTTACGCCCCACAAAGTAAACGTTTAGATTTTCGCGTGGGAATGGATAGCATCCCACTCACAAAGTCTGCGCAGTTTGTGTGGGACTTGATAACGTTTCGCAAATTCAAGAAATTGCACCATGATGAAGGACACATTAGTGCTCGGGTTCTCACGACTGCACTAAAACAATCTATAAATTAATACATATGTATTATTTTAGCTTTATTTTTAATTTGAATGATAATTTTGTGGTTTGAGTGTCTTCATCATTGACGTATACATTTTGTGTGACAGCTTGCAGAAACAACGCGAGCTAGTGAATCCAGGTGTCGACAAATACAAGGTTCATAGCGATATTATGCTCAGGGTTTATTCTAGACGATTTTAGCGGAATTTAACAAGTAACTGTTATTTTTTAAGTTGTTCAAAGTTTATGTTCAGTATATTCAACTACCAAATAAGTATTATAGCTTAAAGTTTCTTAATATTAAAAACTGCGCATACGTGCACAAAGCGAAAGTATTAATCGGATATGTGTTTAAGAATTATTAATAGAAAAATTACGAAATAAAAAGGTTAATATAAAAATAATACATCGGAGATGCTGGATATCAGTTAGTAATTTATTACTGCTAATATTCATTTAACCCGATAACAGTAAAATAAAAGGTCTGTCACGGAGAAGACTCATAAATTAAGCAAATTCCTCAGCAAGAAAATAACTTTAAAAATGAATATAAAATCTAAAATATGACATTAATTAATAAAATAAGTGATGACATTATTGTGTGTTAATTAGCATGACACTCTAAAGCTTACTAATGAAAGAAAAACTATACTGCATTCCTTAACTAGGTTTGCCTCCTTTTTCACTTCAAAATCAATTGAAAATAAATGTATATAGATAAATTATTCTAATTTTCAAAAGTAAGGAGAACAAAATTAGAATTCTTGCAATCTACAAGTATTACTAAAGAGAAATCACACTTTTAGAATTATTCTTATTATTGTTGAATTTAACCCACAAATATTAATAGTACTACTATTAATAAAATATATGACCACTGGCAGATAAAGATTCCCTGTGTGGGCATTTTTAAACATTTTTAAATATAACCATGGTTATAAACTGAGCCGTGGTATCATCTTTACACTCACTAAAATAGAGATAAACAACAGAAAATTTCTACTTACATTGTATTTTTAAGAAGGGGCAGTTTATATGTGTCAATAAAACAAAACATGCTACTATTTTAAAACAATTACAATGTAAAGAGCAAATATACACAATCAACAATAAACAATCGAATGTTCTATCGATTTTCAGTGACTTTTAAATTTAATTTAATTTTATGTGTTGTGAAAATATGTAACGCAAATGATTCCTGAAGGTTATTTTACAGAGCGCTCTTACATACTAATAAAATTCTCACACACATATTAAATTAATATTTCACAGTTGCTATTTTCACGAAGATGCAACTGCCACGGGTGGCCGAGGTCGTTAAGGCGCGGACTTGTGAGCGAAAGGTGTGGGTTCGAATACCGCCAGGACCGTCCTCCCTGACTGAGGTTTTTTTTTCAGGTTTTCCTCAGTCCTCATAATGGCAAATGCCGGGGAGGTACCCTAACTTAGGCCTGAAACGATTCCTTCCTTAAAAATAAAATCCTTTCCCAATATGTCATTTCATGTATCATCAGTGTCCATCGCCTGTGGTGCCTCTGTAGCAAAAACGGGTGTTAAACACTATTCACACACACGACGATGCTTTTGTTAAAAATAAAACAATGTATAGTTATTAATCAGTTTATATATTCAGTTAATTTGTCCTTTTATTTTGAAACAAGAGAAAAGAGCCTTTAAAATTTCGATTTTCAGATATACCCCTACTTCTAATGTTTCGATTTCCATAATTTTCAGAAACTATTTTTCTTAATTTTAATTAAATAGCATATAGAGAGTTTTGTTGTGCAAAAAAAAAAAATTGGTGCCGCTAGAGCGATATTTAATTTTTGGGTTTCAGGTAAACCCTCACTACTATGGTTCGATTTCCCTGATTTTCAGAAAATATTTTTCTTATTTTACATAAATAGTATATACAGCGTTTTTTTTGCGAAAAAAAAACAATGTTGGTGCCGCTAGTGATTTTTAAATTTTGGGTTAACTCTCGCTCTTAATAATCTGTTTTTCAGAAACTATTATTTGTTTTATTTCAATGGAAAATATCGAATTTCCTCAAAAAATAAAAAATGCGACCGCTAGAGCGATTTTTCTTCATTTTAACCTCCATTCTTTAAATTTAGATTTTCTGTTATACCTCCACTATTAATTGTCGGATTTCCCTGATTTTCAGAAATTATGTTTCTTATTTTATTTAAATGGTATAGGCCGAGTTTGGTTGGAAAAAACAAATATTGTTACCCTTGAGCGATTTTTAAATTTTGGTTTTCAGGTGAACCCCTTTTGCTGATAGTTTAATTTCGCTTATTTTCGGAAATTATTTTTATTATTTTACTTCAATGGCATATACCGCGTTTCGTTCAGAAAAAAAAAGTGTGGCCGCTAGAGGATTTTTAAATTTTCACTTTAAGTTTACCCCCACCTCAATGATTCAATTTTGTAGATTAACGTATTCGATGAATCGTTTATTAATTGGATAGTAATATGCCGAGTTTCGCTGAGAAAAAATTGCGACCTCTAGTAATTAACATATATCTCTATATATGTCTGTATATAAACTTTGTTCATTGCCACTTTCAAGGAGATTTGAAGAAAATTTTTCAAAAAGCTTTTCATAGGTATAACCGCAGCAGCTCTACATTCCTTCGGAATTCGCTAAAAGGAGATACAAAATTTATTTAATATTATTAATAATTACACGGAGGGGACGATGTGTAAATTAAAAAAAAACAAGAAAAACTACAAATATATACGAGGATATAATAAAAATTAATAGAAAATTACAACGAGAACGTCCAAGTTACTATAGTATCCCCGCTTTTAAATAAATCCTAACTTTAAAAGAAATGCCATTTAACACTCACACACAAACTTAGCACGTTTTTTAAAATAAAGCATCTATTTACATAACATGTTTTAAATGTCAATGAACTGAATGATTGAATATCTATAAGATAGATAAAATAAAGGGAAGCAAACATTAAAACAAAGTTGGACCTGCAGCAGTCATATTTAGATATTGCAACTTAGCAAGAAAAGCAAAATTAATGATGAATGAATGCGTTACTGTTATCGAGCCGAACGAATGATGTATTTGCAAAATACGCCACTGTCTGTGACGTCATTATTACTATGACGGGCATAAAAATAATATAAAGAATGCGTACATTCATAATCGCTTCCTGTTGGTCCTAGTGGCCTAGTAGTAACCATGCTTGCCTCGTAGACACAAGATCTCTGGTTCAATCCCGGCCAAGGTCGATGGATTTTTTTTTTCGGAAGGGAAGTAAAGGCATGGGTTCCATGTCATGGATTTACTGTAGGAAAAAGAGCCTCAAATTTGAAAGAAGAGGCCCCCGAGAAAAACTTATCGACCGTTCTCGCCCTGAATTGAATGAGACACTGGTGATCTGAGATTAAGGAGGGTCTGTAAATAAACCAAATAAATAAACAATTGTTTTTCTAAGACTCGCCTAATTATATAATTGTAAGAAAATAAACTCTACGATTTTGAAACTAATTTCCTTTAGGAAAACAGTTCCTTCTTATTACCTCTAACCATTGATTGCAACGTGTTTGAGAACTATAACATGTTCTATAGAAAAGAGTACGAAATGACACACTTTTGCAAAAGATCAGGCAGCAATAAAGAATAAGTCTGTGCCAAAGAAAGCAAAAGAGTTTTCACATAACTGATGACTTCACACTACCTGCTTGCAACGTCACTATCATGCATGGTGTGACTCCCGGGCTGCTGAAACTTTGCACTTGACAGCTACCTATTCTGTTGGCAATCATACAGATTAAGGCCGGCCGCACACCGGAACGCAAGTCCTGCAACATGACATTATCGATCGTGCAACATGACGCAAAGAATTGGGACTCAATGTTAAGCGATGCAAATACGATATCCGCCGCATACCGGTTGGAGTCATATCGATGACGTCATGAACATGTTGCAGACACGTTTCACCAGATTCAACATGCTGCATCCTGTGCGTCAAGTCTCATGGCAACTTGCAGATAACATTCGATTCCTGTAAGCATTAAATCATTATGTTGCCAATTTAGTTGTTTTTCAACTCTTTTTGAAAGACTATTTAGTTGGAAATTTCATTTTAGTTGCTAGTGGGAAATCTAGTCTTTTTAAAATGTCTAGTTGAAACCTGTTTTCGTTTTAGTATTTGGTCTGAATAGATTACTTTTACGAGTCATTTTGCTCATTCATTTCATAATTACATATATACATAATATAAATAGTACTACTTGGATTGCGTCATCGTAATATGAGCTTGCTAAGTGCGATTATTCACTTCGGTTATTCCCCATGTAATAGTGGAGACACCTTTTGCAGAAGTTCAGTGCACTTTTTTTTTTTTTTTTTTTTACAAGTTGCGTAATCGATAATATCATGACCAACATCTTCCGTTCTGCGAGTTAACAGAAACAAAGAAAAACGTGAAGAGGCTTTACATAGCTGATTAGTTTGCTCAAGGAAGCAGTAATGGATAAATCCATAGCAACAACATTCAACAAGAAAATAAGAGTACTAATTACCGAAATTCATTATCACAGACGAACTTCTGTCAGTTAAACTACGAATGAAACATTACCATGGCAGATGATTTAACAGAATCTGTGATAGCCGGGAATGGAAAAACAAAATCATATCTACATACAAGACATTTGGCATAATAGACGAATGTACCTGTTCATATCTTTTAAGAAGGACAAACAGTGGCATATCTTATAAATCTGTGTTACATTGAATCAACAAAAGGATAAAAAATAAATGAAATTAAACTCAAAATGGAAATTGGCCAGTGTCTCAAGAACAGCTAATGACAACATTTATATAATATTTAAAGACTTTATAAAAAGCTATAGCTTTTTCAATGAAATACAACGAAGCAGTGTTATAAAACCTTGGTGATTTACTGCATAGGTACAGCAAGCAGCGTTCCCACACTCTTGATCAAAGACCTCCTTTAAACATTTGTCGTTATCGCGGAACCCAAAGTTTGAAATTCTAAAATTGCATCATATATTTTAAAGTTGTCCATCACTGGTTTACGAACATTAAAGATATAAACACACAAATAAATGCATTTTTCAATGTTTGTTGCAACGTATCCTTATACAATAGCAATAACCATAAAAATAGTAATGTTTACGCGTAAACATTCATGTTAATAAAATATGATGGAACCCGTATATACTCGTTCATTTTAATTCTGGCGGTGCTGTACTTCACCACAGAAAACTCATTATATATAGCACTTAATAGCAGAAATTTATATTCTAAGTTCTGATTGTACGTTTTTCAAACGATTTTATACCTTTTTTGACAAATGAGCGTAAAGAATAAAATTTCACACAAATATGTTTTTAGAAAGATTTCAACATTTTCATGGCCTTCTTTTATTGTCCGGCAAATCTGGGAGGCAGGCGAGCTCTAGTCTACGCATTTCCCGCCGAAAGATGTATTGCTGTTGCCAGGGAAACTATGACGGTACATATGAGTGTTTTTATGCATTATGTTTTCGGTTTACCTATTTGAAAGCTCCCTCAGGAACAAATAGTAACGTTCAGCTTGATTCTGACTTCTTTATCTCAACAAATACACATCGTAAATAAATATAGTCGTTTGTTTTCTTCTAATTCATTGTTTGTATTTATACATTGAAAAATTAATGTTGTTAAAATTAATGTTATTAATACTTTGGGAGGGCCTTAAGAACTACAGATTGAAAACAGGTAGCATATAATATTATATGAAGTTGTTATGAGAGTCATTGCATTGTATGTAAATAATATGGTTTATCCCTCACTCTTCTGATTTCTATGGACTCTGTTCTCAATTCTTTCACATTTTGGAATTAAAACTTGTTCTGAATCTGACTGCTTCTCTCTAAACTTGTACCACGTCTCTATGATTTAGACTATAAGGATTCTAACTTATGTCATATTCCATCACTGACCGAACTAAAGACAAAAATGCTGTGCTTTATTCAAAATTGAGCTTCCATTTTTCAAATCTTCACAACAAAACGCAAAGCTTTCCTCGCATTTCTAGCACTTTTGTTTGACTCGTTAAAGATTATGTGACAAGTATGTTAAAATAGTTTTCTTCTCGGAATTTTAGGTTTCCAAATTTAATATTGTACAATGTTTGTACGGTACATTTAACAAAGAAATCCTAATTTAAAATTTATTTTATTCCAAATGCTCTGTCTAATTGGAAATAATCTGTGCTCTTTTGAACAATCGATAGCCCACTTCTTATACCTACAGGAATTGTCATAAAATGCCTTAAAACTTGCGAATATAAGATTTTAACAATGTGGGCGATGATTCAGAGCTGGTCGTGCTGTTCTGCGAGAAAGTCCAATGCTCTTTCGGCAATGCCTCCGCGTGATATAAAGCGAATGTGACATCCGAGGCTGTTTTCTCTAGCATGTGTTGAACGAGTGTAACGAAGCGCCTCGTCCTTGCTACAAGGGCCTTCACACCTTCCAGGTCGCTGGTCACATTTGAGAGGAGTCGATGAAGTGATCACACAGTAGTAGATCAAGGTTTTGTCACTTCAGCACCGACTTGGCGCCCGGTTCTCTCAGGGTGTTTCCGGCATTTGGAATGACAAGTGTCGGCCGTGAGATCCAATGAGTCAAGGAGAAAGCCGTGTGGTGTGTAGATCAGCAGATTGTTCCATCTCCTCTCCTTTCTTCTTTGTATTTATTTATTTTATGGAATGAATGGATGGTGTTTAACGCCCGTTTTTACTAGTGAGGCACCACAAGCGATGGACACTGATGATACATGAAATGAAATGACATATTGGAAAAGGATTTATTTTTAAGGAAGGAGACGTTCCGCCAGTGGCGGTCTGTTTTATGGATGGATTGAGTCGTTCTATTCAGCGAGTGGAGAGAACGTTCTTGATTCCGATTGTAAAGCTCGGTATTCCCTATTCCTTATTTTTACTTTTCCTTAAGCAATTATACCTCTATGGAAGACTAGGGACGTATTCTATTTAAGTCGTCTTTATTTATATACAGCCTATGCGGATAGTGAACACAGCAAGAGAGAGGTCGAGAGAGACAGAATATCCGGGAATAAACACTTTCAAGTCTAAAGAAGATTATTAAGATATTTCTTGTTCTTCTTCATCGTAACCCAAAAAATTCTCTTCTTCTTAAACTTCAAGGATAATTCTTCCACTTTTCTTACTATAAGTTGCAAAAACTTAACTATCCACTACATGAGGATCTTTCTTCAAGTTCTTTTTCTCTTCTTGGGTTTCTTTTTATATGAAGCTCTTAATCCGATGACAATCTCATTACATTTTCTATCCGATTTTGTCATATAGAATTAGTGTTTGCTTTGCCTAGACTGTGAATATAGTTTTCCAAAATTCTCTTTTAGAACCTTTCGACGATTTACTTTCCTTTCTGTTTCCGTAACGTCCTGAAAGAGTTGTAGAAAGTGCAAGATACTGGTATAAAATGTGTCACGTGAGATAAAAACCGTCATGGGTGGCTGAAGTCGTTAAGGCGCGGACTCATGAGCGGGAGGTCTGGGGTTTGATTTCCATCCTTCCTGAATGGATTTTTTCCCCAGGTTTTCCTGTCTCCATAAATGGCAAATGCCAGGGAGACACCCTAAACTTAGGTCTGGAATGTTTCCTTCACTTAAAAAAAAAAAAAAAAAAAAAAAAAGCTTTTCCCAATTTACCATTTCATCTCCTGTATTATCAGTGCCCACCGCCTGTGGTGATAGGAAAATAATTTAAGAAAAGTTGTAAATAAATGGTTAAGGAAAGTTAGTTAAACATGATGAAAAGCACTAGAAATTTCTCTAGGTTATGGACCTTATTGTGACTTAGATAACTCATTAACTTATATATTGTAGTGTAATAACTAGGTATATGCAGTTAAGAAATCGAATGGTCAAGGATGGCTTAGATATAGGAGGAACACTTCTGTCTTCAGGAACTCCAAATCACTTTAGAGAAGTGGAGCTAGTGCTTTTTGGATTTGCCGAAGTCTCTGGGCCCACATCAGAAATAGTGTAAATTGTTTATTTTGATTTTAATATATTTACTTATTTATTCAAATTGCAAAATTAGTTTTCATTTCCATGTTAAAAATATTACATCTGTATGTAAACTTGAATTTGGAAGAAATAAATTCAATTCATTAATTCATTCATAATGGGGAATAAATCTCAAGTATTTAAAACAATCCACTAAGTGGGTTTTATATAATCTGGAAGTCCCGTATTACACAAATTCAGGTGTTGATTTGATGGAAAACTTTGGAAGTCTATACAGAAGTTAAAAACAAGGGGGGAAAATCTATGATTTATTTCATTTGGTTTTCCAGTTACACTAATTTTGTTTTATAAATACCTTATTTACTGACATTTTTGGTCAACGCGCCTTGAATACACGTCGTCTTCAAATTACTCAAGTAGGAATCCAATGGACTGATAGTAGGGACTTTTTTTTCCTTGATTGTAAGGAATACCACAATGAATACAGAGATTATGCTTCACTTGTGGGTAAAATACTCGACGTCTTACAGGAGAGAAATGCTAATCTTTTTGTTTGCCTACTTCATGACAATGCTCAATCCGTACGACAATTGTTGTGAAGGTAGAAGTGAACTGCCAAGAGATCAAATATTCATCTAGTGGCTAATAATATTGCTTTAAGCTAAATAAATACACCCGGGAAAAGAAATTTAATAATAAGGAGGACGATAAGATGAAAACTGCCAGATTTAAATATTTTGCAGATAAAACCCTGAATGGGACTGAACTGTTAATTAATTATATGAAATGTGAATGAGGGTTATATTGCCAAATTGATGCAGTAAAATTAATTTTGGCGCTTCAAAAGTTAATCGGAAACTTTTGGAACTTAATTGTGTTTTCAAATTATTATAGAGCTAGAGGATATTGCTATGAATCTACATCATAGTTATGTTGCAATGTGACGTGTGTTCAGAGCCAGTCAAATCGAAACCAATTATTGCTGCTGATAGCGGTTTAAAATATAAGGTTGCTTCCAATTAGATAACAATACTCTTAGCAATAATAATAACAATCAATACTATACTTTATATTGGAAAAATATATTCAAAGTATATGATTTACTATTTTTTGAAGGCCAGCCTCTAAGTTTTCGCTTTCTGTCGTATGTTGGTTGAGCTCTATTTCTGCGCAAGCTCTTTCTTCGTAGTTGAGGTAATCAATAAACACTTGGATTATGGCATCCCACAGCACTCTGTAGGCGATTATGCCAACCCTCAGACAGGTTATTTGTCCTTGAAAGTTGCTAAAGTACAAAATTATGCTGATTCCGTAATTGTGGGGGAAACTGAGAAAGAAGTTGTGTCGGTGATTTTTATATACCATTAATTTACTTAAACTCGATAAAGAAAATTATGCACATGGCACGCAGCCTACCTGATCTAAATTGATGGGAACTTCTAAATAAATTTTTTAAAAACATAGCAAAAATCATAAAATAAGATAGATAAAATGTTAAAAAAGTATGGTTTCAAGAAGATGAAAATAGGTGAATATTAAGAAAAAAATAATGCGATACATTTAATATCAGTTGAACAAAAAACGGACAAAATTACAAGGAATTATTGAGTTTATGTAACTAAATTAATATTAGCTTGTGAAACTGCACAATTTCAGAAAGTTAAAAAAATATAAGAAGCAGTGATTCGAAAGAAATGTATAAATCGCGATATTTGTGTGCTTAACACAATATGTTGTAAAGTTTATGTAAGAGATTAAAATATAACGACCTATTTCAAAGGATAAACAGAGCTGCTTTGGATACACATGTTCAACAATGTATATGGTGAATAGAAGAAACTATTGTTCATAATAAAAGATGAAGCCCAACTTCTTTTCAAAAAATGGGAAAATATTTATAACTTATGAATGTGATAAACACGGAAGCCAATGATTTAGTTATAACACAAACAGTTTACACAAATTAAATAAAACACAACCAAAATTATGAACAAATATAGAATAAAATTTTTAATTTAATGTTTATCCATTGTGGCGGCGCCGTTGCCAAATGGTTAGGCTAACTGTATTTGATCCCAACGATTGTGAGATTTGTGGCGAACAAAGCGACGCCTGACAGTTTTCCTCGGGGTACTTTGGTCTATCCTGCCACTTATTCCGCCTTTGTGCCATCATTATCTCATCTTCATCCTCACCTTCATCATCCAGTGTACCGCCTGTGGTGCCTCAGTAGTGAAAACGGGCGTTAAACACTACTCAAAAAAAAAAAAAAAAAATCATCCAGTGTAATGTTGTCCGCAGGTTTTCGGTGTGTGTGCGCTTTAAATGGAACGCGCTTCTGCCCTCTACTGCCCGTATGCGATTGAATTGGAGGATATTTCGATACTTCAGCCTTGCTCAAGGGCCCGCCGTATTGCCTACGCTCCAAGTGGAGACACCACCGGAAGGAAGGGGTGAGGTGAGGATGACGGGGTTCCTAACTTCCAGGTAAGCACTCCGACGCCCGTGGAATTTCTCTCCAAGAAGTTTGAGCTTCTCAGAAGGGCTCCTTCTATACCAGACGCTGGGGCAGAAACCTTTTAAGCGCACGCCACCGTCATGCCACACACAACACCAGCCCATCTCGCCTGTCACTTTCTACCCTTTAATAGAGCTAAAGGAACAAATTGAATTTAAATGGTAGAGCAGAAAATTGGTGGAAAGGAAAGATTTATCCTACAATTCGTCTAAGCAACCAGGGAAAACCATGAAAAAACGTGGCCGGCTCCAAAGGATTTGAACCCGGGACCTCCCGAATGCGAGTGCCAAACGTTACCGTCCGAGTCATCCTGCTTTGGTTGGGGGGAGGTCAAATGGAGTCGATCTCCTGCACGTAGTGCTCCCTTCTCTCGACATATGACTAATTGTCCATTCTCTCGTGACTTCAAATTGAGGATAAGTAATGCAAAAGTGATGAAAAAACGGTTCAAATATAAAAGTTGATTTCTGATTTCTATTAAATGGAAAACATTAATTAAGTATTAAAAACAAAATTTCTTAAAAAATAACACATTCTCTTTTCAGAAATCGTTTCGGTTTTGTTCGGAAAAATACAATGTACATGCTGGTATATCGAGACAGCTCAGATTTAACCTCCCGCTTCTATCTTGTTCAGAAGATTGCATTTGTTACATCAGTTGCTGCCCTTGATGTATAAAATTCCTCTGGCATTGCAGCTTTGACCTATGAACACACAGTTGGTTTTTATTCCCAAGAAACAAATCCAGTGACAGATGTCAAGAAGAATTTCTCAAGCGTAGTTTTTCATTTTGGAATGACAAGTCTCGTGACAGTCGAGGAGTCCCACCTTGCCACCTGTCACCCCAAGTAAGGCATTCTCGTAACAAACACTGCAACCTGATCTGGCCACCATGCTCTTTTGGAACTTTCCTCAGACTCCGATTGTAACAGATTTATCTCTCGCCACTCGCAAAGCCGTTATTTTCTGTTATCACATCACTTAATACTGTGGCCTACTTCTTGCAATAATAAAGCCCTGAGAAACTAATCCTCGACACTGTTGTGACCGATGTGGAGTAGTTGTTACTCATTTTAATGGATAAGGCTTCGACATTTAAGGTCTTCTTTTTTCACAAAAATCGTTTGGCTTGATCCTAATGCCTTTTAAATGTTATGTAAAACCTTTTCTTTTTTAATTTTGTGCATATGTTGGGGTCTCTTCTTAGTTGATTTATTAAGAATCTAGGAAGGTAGAAAACCGAGATACCTGTAATGAAGAAAAGCTAAAAAAAAGGGGGGTGTTGAAAAATGAAAAAATGAAGCAGTAAAAGAAGCATGGAAAAGATGAACAGAAAAAAGAAGCCAGAAATTCACCGAAATACCAACCGCCATGGGTGGACGAGGTCATTAAGGCGCAGATTCGTGAGAGGGAGTTCTAAGGTTCCATTTCCACCAGAAGCGTCCCCCCTGACTATGTTTTTTTTTTTTTTTTTTTTTTTTTGTTTCAGGTTTTCCTCGGTTCTCATAAATGACAAATGCCGGGGAAGTACCCTAAACTTAGGCCTGGAATGTTTCCTTCCTTAAAAAAATCATTTCCCAATTTATCATTTCATCTGTAGTGCCTCAGATCACTAACATTAAAAAACCAAAACATAGAAGTATGATTAAGAAGAGAGAAAATAATAAATGCTAATATATGTTGGAAAAACTACGAAGAGGAACAGTTATCTATTATGGAGGATTTGAATAAAATTATTAAAAAATATCAAACAGAAAAAACTGTAATATATAAATAATAAACTACTTTAGACTCAAAATGACGAAAACCAGTTTTGCTGTTTTCAATAGTTTCTTTGGTTTCTTTCCACAAATTATCTTCACCTTTTTACCCCCTATTATCAATCCTGGAGGTATAATTGTAACCATCTTTGCTTCGTAGACCCAAAATCACGGACTCGATCCCGGCAAGGGTCGATGGGTTTTTTTGGGCGTAAAATCCTAAGCATAGCTTCCTTCGGAAGGGAAGTAAAACCGTGGGTTCCGTAAATTTACGGCATGTAAAAGAACCTCAAGTCTGAAAGAAAGGCTTCTGAGCAAAAGTTGTCGGCAGTTTCACGACCTCAATTGAATGTGGCGATGATGACCTGAGATGTTAAAGAGCGTCCGCAAACAAACCAAATTAACAAATGACTCCCCTGTTCTTCTTTCTCGTCTCATTTCATCTCAGAAATTCTTCTGAGGCATCGGGTGTCTTGAGCATGGTGCCAATTCTCGTGCTTGCAGTGCAGACGAATTTTCGAGCAATATGGGCCGGCGTGGCCCGTCACCGTGGTGTTTTTTTTTTATCTCTTCTCATATAACGTGAGAATGATACAACAAATTCTGGGCTTCAGTGCCAAAGAAATCGTACCTGCTCCAGATCCAAATATATTTAATTTTTCAGTATTTTTAACGAGGACAAATAAACCGGTATACCGAAAGAAAGAAGATAAAGTGAAGTAAAAAGGAAAAGGCTGAGAAAAGTTGGAAATCTGCAAAAATCATTAGCGTCGCCATAGTATAGAAAAGAGCAGTATGAAAAGTCATAATGAAAAAAAAAAAAAAAAAAAAAGGAGAAGGAGAAGTGCAGAAAGAAGTGAAGGAGAAGGAATAGATGCAGTTGAATAAAATCAACATCTAAAAAGAAAATGTGTAATAATCGTGTAGTAGATACTTTCTTCCTAATGTTTTACCCTCGTGATGTTCTCAATCTTCATTAAAAAAATCACTCCCGCTTTCCTTTCAATTCATTGGCATGGTTCGTCTAGACGTTGTACTTTCACCTTAAGTGTCAACTGGAAAAACTGAATGCAACTTAATAGCGGTTGTGATAAAAAGTTGAAGACAGATAACTTCTTTTGCGAAGCCAGTCAATGTCTCCCGATCTAATTAGCAAATTCATATGGTGAATGGAGCATGCCTGGGTATCATTTGTTGTCTTGTATCATATTTTAACTTTCATGGTCACAACAAGATATTACGGAATATGAATGAAACAAATGCTACTGCGAACTAGTCTGTCCACAAATTGCTTTTAAATTACACGGCACATCATACACTTTTGTTTTTATTCTGTTTCGTTGCAAGTTCTACTCTACCATTCCATCATTGTTCAAATGGTGTAAAATTATTAAAAAAAAGCAATAATATTATATTTTTACGTGCATTATTTGTGCGCTTCGTTAGGTCAGTTGGCCAAAACACTGGAAATCCCTGGAGCAGTATTTCATTCTTTTCTCCAAATTCTTCTGTTGCCAGGTTTCATTCCACCAGCATTCTTTCTCCCTTCCCTCTTGTTCTCATTCCTACTATTATTTAATTAAAATGATTCTAGTATTGGGCTATAGGTAACTGTCAGAGCTATAAAGGGCGGGTATTGCCCTGGACTTCGGATAGCTGAGGAATAAACATTGACGTTTGGACAGAGCAGTGAAGTATGGCGGGAAGGTGGGGGTTTCATACCTGCAAAGCACTCGTTGAGATTGGCATAATAAATTTAAAAGGTCTGGGAACCTCACCCCGTTCGGAATAGAACTTAATTTATGTGCTTAGTCCGCACATATCATCTGTCATAACTCGTATTGCAAGCGTTTTATTAAATCTTGAGACTAGAAAAAGCTCTTAGGTATAATTGTATCTCTTCCCTGGTGTTATATGTACGCGAGGGAGAGTACATAGCGGACAGTTCTTCAAAATTAAAAAGTAGGTATTTTCTCAGCAGTAATCGTCCATATTATGTATATTTTAACTACATGTTCTATCATATTTTATATTTCTGTTAACACGAAGAAATCATTATATGGCTCATAATATTAAGGAATTTTTTATTTAAACATAACAATTTCACTTTGACAGTTACCTTAAGAGATGATCCCAGGAGTGCATGTAATCAAAATGAACAAACAAATAATCACCTTCGTTATTACTTGTTTGTTTTTTAAAATGTTTTTGTTCCATATAAATTTACTTAGATTGAATAAATTATTTTATATTGAACAAAGAAACGTTTAATTTTAAGAAACAAGTAACAACAACAGGACGAAGTGGCTATCAGCTCAGAAAGGCACATTTCAAATATATAACAGTCGCTTCATTAACTTCGTAAATAATATTAATTTCCATGAAAATTCATTAAACTGCTTTCTATGTGGCACCTCAAGGAATTAGTATACCTATATTAAAGTTCAATCAAAAGATGAAGATATCATTATTCGATTACAAGAAGTCGTTATTGATATTGTTACAGAAGATCAAGTGATCAACTGAGGTTATGTTTTGAGATAAATGATAGGCATTTTGAATATCTGTAGTGCAAGAGCCAATACTTATAATCTGCTCGAGTACTGTACATCAAATTTAAGGCACATGCAAATACATTACTGGCAATTAAAATTAAAACGCCCGTAAGAGACGCATTAAACCGACCCCATATTTTCTCCGAAGAAACGAGTTTGACTTTTCGAAAATATGACAGTAATACCAGCAGGTATCTGAATTTGATGAAGGGAGAATGGTGACATATCGATGTCATTCCGAGAAATTGATCTTCGTGTTGGAGAAAATGCGTTTACAGCCAAATGAATATGAGATCAGTGGATCCAGACGTGAAGGGTCTCCATCATACAGAATGAGAATTCAGACATCATTAAGGATGGCTATTATGAACAAGTACAATGTGTTGCAATTGTGGCCAGCAGTGTATTACGTAAAATCTTCAATTTAGGTTGGCAAAAGTTCTCAACGTATTATTTCCTCCAGGATTGATCATGGAATATTATTTCATATAATTAAACAATTCGGCATTACACCTTCTATCTTGTTATTTGACGGCATTTTACGAACATCCTGTATAATTGTGTTTAGTTAAATTTTAACAATCATACTAAATATGTCCTTCTCGCATTAAGATTTTAAAACTGATTAAGGAAAGGAAAGTTAAAAATACTACGGTGTCAACGTGTTTTACAATGTTAAATTACACTACTGTAGTCCTGTTTTTGGGCTCTACCGCAAATAATTGTAATTTTCTTTGCTTTTGAGACAGATACCTGTTGACAACGCTTGTGGTTAGACCAGGAGTATATTTCTAAAAAATGGACGGCATGCAAACATCATTTCTTATCTGAATCACTTTTATTGGACGTGTTTTCCTTAATAGAATAGCTGTATAAATGCCTCGAGTGCCTCAAACCTGTTAACAGCAGAATGGGCAATAAAGTTTGTAAACACGAGCGGTTTTATCGGCTTTCTTTGACGCTGTTGCAGTACAGACAATTTCCTGGGGGCGTTAAGATTTCATTCGGTAAAAACAAGAGTTTCTAGAGGTTTTAGTGCCTTGTGAAATGGAATTATATTGTGCCCTGAATTGCATGAGCGTAACTTTGCATGCTGTTTAAAATACTTAATAACTGCTGCAATAATTAGGATGTCTGCTTTCATTATCACATATATAATTATGAAACGTTTTAATTTAATAATGATGTAATTGACTAGAGTACTTGGTCGCTACGTCTTTGGATATGGGTTCGGAATGAAATTTGTGATAGACAGTGGCACGATTTCCAGAAGTTTATGGGCTCTCCTTTTTCTTTTTTTTTTTTTTTTCTTTTTTTTTCCTCCAGTTTTGGTGAAAAAGCTCGAATCTGCAACATTGGCTAGAGAGGGTAGGAATTTTGTCCTGGATACCATTATCGGTCTGATATTTAGTAATATGAGCTAGTTGAATAAGGCGAGATATTCGGCCTGCATGTGACCATGTCAGGATTAGCTTAGCTATACATTGCAGACCATTAAAAGTACAACGCCCTTAAGAGACTCGTTAAACTAACCCCATATTTTCTCAGAAGGAACGACTATTACTCGCCAAAAATGTGATAGAAATAATAGGAGGTGTCTGAATTTCATCGTGAGAGAATTGTGCCATAACAAGATTAAGGAATGTCCTTTCGAGAAAGAAGTGCTCGCGTTGAACGAAATGTGTCCACAGTGAAACGAATATGAGATAAGTGGATCGAGGTAGGACGAACACATAGACGTGATGAATCCCAACAAACATCATTTCCGCGTAGGTATTATGAATATGCACAATGTGTTGCAATTTTAATAACAAGCAGTATATGACTCTGTAGTGTTCCTTGGTTTCACAAACAAAATATCCAAGAGATCGCGCGTCCCATCTCAGGCAATAATTTGAATAAATTAATAAGTATTTATATAATTTAGAGCCCTATAGCGACTAGAGAATAAGCTGGTGCCAAGTTATGTTTGGTAGTAAAAACGACATTTCTCGCGCTAATGGCTGCACAGTCGCAGTTTGCTGTTACGAGAGTGAGCATTATTTCTTTTTTATATTATTATATCCCAGTTTGCGATTAAGATAACTGTATAACACAAATTTTGTGCATTACAGGAAGGTTCTCTAGTGTTACTAATGTGATAATGAAGTAACATTTGCTGTGGTGTATTGTATTGAAATGCAATTACTTGAACAGATTTTTAATAGTGTTTATAACATCCGTTTTAACTACTGAGGCGTCATAGGCGGTGGACACTGATGATACATGAAATGAAATGATATATTGGGAAAGGATTTTTTTTTTTTTTTAAGGAAGGAAGCGTTCTAGGCCTAAGCTTAAGGGTACATCGCGACATGCCAGAGGAAAATCTGGATAAAACTTCGGGGAGAGTCCTGGTGGGAATCGAACCCCAGACCTCCCTTCAAGACCTCGGCCACTCGCGGCGGTATTAGAACAGAAAAATAAGTCTATACATAAGTCTATAAGTCTATCCTCAATCTGTAGAAGAAATTAATAGCAGAAATTAAAAGAATTACAGAAACAGAACTATGGCGAATGAAAGTAAATGTAATTACAAGATGTCAGAAGCGCATGATTATAGTTGGACACCACTTCGAAAACTCATAAGTTGTAACACACGCCAGTACTCATAATGAAATGAAACAAATATTATGCACATGCTATTATTGATCAAAGTTGTGCGGGGGGGGGGGGAAACTTGTCCATTGACAGCCGGCTACTGGCGTGATCTTCGCCCTGCGCGGCCTGCGTTCAGCTGCAGGGGTATGAGAATTGAGAAAAATGTTCTAGAATTTGAAGTGATATGCAGAAAAAATATTAAAACTCCGGAGAAATATTCAATATTAAAATGTGACCAAGCTGTAAAATTTGATCTACTGCTGATAGTTATGACTAAACAAAATAAAAAAAGAAACTATTTTCATGCGATATACTTACCCCATCATTCTACTTTTACTAGAGAAAGACTCCATTTTATATTTGTGTTGCAGAAAGCTGAAAAGATTCAATAGTCTAATCTTAAAACGTGGTTCGTCAAATATTTACTAACTAACATCCAGTTTTATTTGGTACATTTTTATTAATATACCGACTTGAGACGACTTGATAGGCGTTTCTCTCATGTACATATACTTCCTTCAACCTCTTTAGAAGAATAATTTTCATGTGGAATTTTATTGTGTCAAATTTTCTGGTCATTAAAAGCAAGTGGGATATTCTGAATAGTTATTTATAAACCACCAATTAGCTAGGCAAGTACCATTCAACATTTTCTAAAAAAAATATCTTGGGTTTCATAAATTCTGTATGATATACACTATTAAAGAACTTCTGAAAATAAGTTTTGTTAAACATTTATATTTGCTAGTTTATAACCGACTGGTTGAGACGAGAGTTATTGTCAAATGTTTGCGCTGTTGTTTACGTCTCCCGGCTACTCTCTTTAACTATTGCTTAAAGCGTTTTAATGCATAAACAAAAATATCTGTAGGAGAATTTCATCTTGCACCTGATGCTTGTATTTGTCGTTATTTGTGGGGAACTTGGTTGTCAATCGTGGTGCAAACCAATTTCTCGATATGCTAGTAAGGGTGGTAGGAGAAGCCATGAGTCATTATGTTTATATGTTTATTATGCACTACCTGAAACGTCACGGGTTCCAGGAAAATATAAAATATTTTAAATGAATATTAGATAGCTGTAGAAGTATATTAGTGGCAACGCAGACATATATATTAAATATGGGGAAACTTGCAGTTATTTCGATATCAATGAATATTACATTTGGAGTAACAATATTTTTACGAAGACACTCTAAGCGGCAATAATCAGTCGTTTGGTTAGTAGTCAACTGTTGTTGAATAATAGCTCGTGTGAATTTTTAAAGCACCCTATTTCTTTTTGTGCTAATTGAATATAAAGAAAATAAACAATATAAAATGTTTACATTCTAAGCCTTTTTCTGTGCAGCCCCTGGAATAGAAATTGAAATTAAGAAACTGGATAAATCAACTCTAAATAATCAGTCAACCAGTAATTTCAAAATGAATGAAGTATAAAAGATTTTCTGAGGACAGACCTCATCCTGACAGATACGTTTGTTGCTATGAAAACCAGGAAACTGCATTATTATTATTATTATTATTATTATTATTTGTTTTTTGTCTAGATAGATGTTACTGCGACATTTTTATTAACTTCTCCCTACCCTCCTCTCCCCCCTCTCTCTTTCTGTTGTATATGTCCAGCCTCGCATGTTTTAATTTAATTTTAGTTATTAAGATTCTAGAAGGTGGGTTTACGATGCCGCGAGCGCCGCCGGTACAGCTGGACAGCTTTTGATTTGCAATTGTTCGCCAAGGAATAGAAGAACTGGGAATAAATTGAAGAATTTCTCGAGCTTGTAGGCTATGGTCGAGTGGCTTGCAGGAATCCCGGTGTTTCGCCAGAGTCTGCGCCTATCATTTTCCCAGAGAATGTGCATCTTCGTCCGTGAGTCTATATCTCTTTTGCTATCAATTACTAATAATATACATGCTTTCTAAAATACGAAGGCTGTTCGATATAGAACGATCAGTATTTTTTACAGACTACTTTCTCACGCCAAAATTTAACTTTAAAATATTTTCATATCTTAGTGCATCATTGGTACACGTCATACCTAGTTTCACTGTTGTCACTTTCGGTTCCCGCCTGTGAGAGGTGTACAAGTAGAAACATGTTCAGTTCCGCCTACAGCAAAATGGAGGTGGTAAGCGACAAACAATATTCTGCTTTCGTCTGAACAAATCTTCGACTGATACCTATCCAATGTTATAGGAAAGTGTGGAGAGTTTGTCCTTCCCTATAGCACAGACCGAGGATGATTTAATGATTAAAGAGAGGAGACAATCACTTTCAGAGGAAGGTGGATCCGCAGCTCGAGTTTGTGCTCTAAAGAAAGAAAGCATCAACATTGCTGCTGTCATTGTGAGAGATCGTCATTGAATGACGTTAAGAATACTTTCAGAAATGCTGATAATTTCACTGGATGTCAACCACAAGTAACTGAAAATTGAACATGATACTAATTGGTGCATGGTGAGTTAAAGACTGTTGATTTCTGAACAAAAGAATGTTCGCGTGCGGTTGAAGTTGATGTCACAGAAGATGACAAGTTTCTTTCAAAGGTAATCACTGCTGATGAAACTTGGCTACACCATTTTGAATCTGAGAGCAAACAACAAAACTCTGAGTGGAAATCTCCGTCATCAGCAGCACAGCAACAACAACACACACATAGATAAGACTTCTGCCAGGAAAGTTATGATAATCTCATTTTTTGATATCCACGGAAGTTTACCAGTAAGTCCTACTGAACACATAACTACTATAGCTGAGGAATACTACAGAGATGTCCTGAAACCTCACGCAAAAAGCCACATTTCCATGCCACAAGCTGGATACTTTGCCTCAATAATGCACGGTCGTACATAAAAATGTTGCTGAACATCTCACAAAAATCAACATGAATTGTATTCCTAATCCTGCATAGAGTACAGATTTAGTCTCACGTGACTTTTTCCTTTTCCCAAAATTGAAGAAACACTTCGAAGGAGGCATTTTCCATCATCAGAAGCAGTGGTGAGGGCTGCGGAGGCGATTCTGAAGGACCTGCCAAAAATGGTTTCCAGTAAGTCTTTGAAGACTGACTGGTGCATTGCATCCAACGGGGACTACTTGAGAAGTATCGTCAAAATTATCAGGATGTTTGAAGATATGTTGACAAAAAAAGTGCGATCATTCTTTATTAAACAGCCGTCGTAAATCATTAAATTTCCAACTAAAATAAAAATACTGAACTAGTTAATTGTAATCTTTTCCTTTGCAGATTATTCAGAAAGTAATAAAGTTGAAAAATATAATAGTCCCTTTTTTCCAAAATATGGTATAGAGACAAATACAATGATGGTATTGTGGTGCATACAGAGACAAGTTTCTCTGTGGCAATACTTATGAGTATGAACGGCTTTGACACATCATGCACGACTGTTGTTAGTGCACTGTGGAAATCCAACCGCAGTCTTTAACAGAGCTCACTGTGAACAAACCGCCACGGGTGGCCGAGGTCGTTAAGGCGCGGACTCGTGAGCTGGAGGTCTGGGTTTCGAATCCCGCCAGGACCGTCTTCCTTCACTGGATTTTTTTCAGGTTTTCCTCAGTCCTCATAACAGGCAAATGCCGGGGAGGTACCCTAAACTTAGGCCTGGAACATTTCCTTCCTTAAAAAATACTCCTTTCCCAATTTATCATTTCATTTCATGTATCATCAGTGTCCACCGCCTGTGGTGCCTCAGTAGTAAAAACGGGCGTTAAACACTACTAAAAAAACTGTGAACGAAAATCAATGATCACTTGTAGATGTTCTAGCTGAAGTATAGGAACCATCAACTCAGTCAGTGCGAAAAGAAAATCAACGGTGCATCAGATAGCTCAGTGTTGTAATGCTATTCTGTAATTAAAGGCACAGTTAAGAAAATGTAGAAGAGGAGTATTGACGCTGTTACAGATAAGTTTTCGGGTACATTTTTAAACTATTTCTCGGATTAGGCACTGCAAAAAATGGCAAAACATATGAAGATAATATTTAACAGAAGAACCATAAAGAACATGCCATTGAACTGAGAAACATTAGATATATGTTTGCTAACAATTCGGTCGCTGGCGTATGATATTGGAACGGCGTCAGTTTTATATCTTAATGCGAAATACGTAGTATATCTGAACCTTATATAAAACTACAGTGAGGTTATTTCAGTTACGGACTGGTACAACGCGATTGCATACTGGGAGAAGCTAGTTGCCAGTCCATATAATGCATGTGCTGGTAGCAGTTTGCAGTTAGTTTGAAGGAGATTTTCACAGTGAGTGGTCGTGCGTTACCGTATTACTGTGCTTTTATTGTGTGTAATTTGTAAGCTAAATTTTCATTAGTAAGGCCATTAAATAATGTCTTGAAAAACATCCGGAAACCGTATTCTAGATAGAAAAACTGTTCGTTTATTCAAAAGTTACGACAGTCAAGATCTCTTGAAGCGCTACGTTCGTACGGAAGCAAATTCAAATGAAATTCAAGAATTTCCTGTGCAGATGCGGGCAATGTATTACATCTGAGAGGCATTGTTTTCAGTATATCTTATAACACAGGCTACTGCTTGTTATTATCAGTTTTATATACAATATCATTATGTGCTTTCGTAAATATAAATATTAAAATAAAAATAACAACTTTACACGCGGCGACTGTATCCCCCTTTTCCGGTTGTAGGGGCTGCACTTTCCCAGTAAGAAGTCGCGCTCAAGCGGCCTGTAACTCAAATAACCTTCACTGTAGTTGAAGTTCAGAAACCATTAACACAGCTATGGGAGTATAAAGTCCAAGGCGCAACATCTGATAGGTGAGTGTTGTAATTCCAGTCTGTAATTACAGCTGCAGTTAAGGAACATTTAAAAGGGGAGTATTAAGGCTGTTGCAGACAAGTTTTCAGGTACATTTTTAAAACCATTTCTCGGAGTTGGTGCTGTCCAAAGATCCAGTACGGTCAAGATATGTACTGATATTATTTCATAGCAGAAAGTGCCGGCCCCGGTGGCGTAGTGATAACCATACTTGCTTCGTAGACACAAGATCGCGAGTTCAATGCCAGCCAGGAAGGGAAGTAAAATCCTAGGTCCCGTGTCGTAGATTTTAAGTCACGTAAAAATACCTCAAGTCTGAAAGAAGAGGCCACTGAGTAAAATTTATCGGCCGTTTCATGCTCTGAATTGAATGGGGACACTGATGACCTGAAGTGTTAAAGAGCATCCGTAAACAAAGCAACTAAATAAAATAAAAAATAAAGTAACAGAAAGTAAAATGCGGCTAAAGCGTAGAGACTATGCAGTTGAATCAAGCAAAATCAAAGACATATTTTTGCCAACAATTCGATTCCTGACATGTATTATTGGAATGTCATCAATTACATAGCTATTGTGAAATGCATAGCATATCTGTACCTTACATAGAACTATTAAGTCATTTGTTTATAAGACACAGTTAGGAATATGTTACATTTGTATACCGCTTGAAACGGGAGAGTATAATGACAGTGGTTTCTATCCTGTTTTATTTTATTATGAAATTTGTGTATTTCCCTGTAGGTTGTTGCACTTCTAACGATTTTTATGAGGCGGGCATGGTGTTATTTTCTGCTTTATTATTTTTATTTATTTAAAAATTCTAGTTTAGGAAGCCAACATTACCTCTATCATTTCTTAAGAAGGTAGTTTTAATAACTTACGCTTTTATAGCATAAAAATTAAGTTTTTGTCAAGACCAAGATTTTTAATGTACTTTCTCATGCTCAAAACGAAGAAAATAGCTTGCTGTAATTTTATTAACTCCCAACATAAAAAAAATAGCACACACTTTGTGCTAAAAGCTTGGGTTTTATTTTAAAATCTGCTTTGAAGTCAGTCACATTAATTTAAAAGAAATTGTCTTCATCTGTAAAGGAAAAAATTATCGAGGAACTTAATATATCTGTATAAGCAGCGGGTCTTCAAAATTATGCCACGTGGTTCTCTGTACTTGTTACGCTTTAGTAGCTCCATTCTATCACCATCTTCCTCTTCAGAATGAAAATGGATCGTTAAACAAGTTCCAAAGGCCTTACAGGCTAATTTGAAAACTGAACTGTACTGTAACGCGATCAGGGCGTGCAACGTAGAAAAGCTCACCAATAATTTAAAGTACTTACCTCTTTATTGTGTCTTGCTGGCTACTTTGATCTTTGCCCTTCTTGCTCCCTTTTCCCTTCTGCTCTCCAGTTTTTCTCCGTCTATACGTTGGTAAATAAGCGAAAGAGTCAAAACACGGACTTTCACGGATTCACCTTCGAACAGCACCCACAGGAACAACGCAGAGTTGAAGACGACGAAGATGACCGAGATCGGGACATTGGAGGCAAAGGCAGCAGCCACCTTCTGCCGGTCCCTGCAGACAGCTTGGCTGGACTGGACTGCTGGAACCGCGTGGCAGGCACTGCTACATATAACATCTCGCCAGTCTGGTTCTGCGTGTGCCACTCTAGCAGGAATACCGTGATGCAAGGTTACCTCTCCCAATCTTTACGATAGCGCCGCCGTTCCGAGCAGCATATAAGTGAAGATCGCATTGGACAACTGAGCTCCATTCAATTAGCTTATACATTCTAACTTCTGCTCTTCATAGACTTGCTAATTTCAAAACTTAAGAGTGAAATTTAAAACTTGGTCACTTTCTAAGATATTTTTCGATATTTAATTAAAAATACAACCCATACATACATATTTACACTTTATTTTACATTTTATACAAAATAATCCTTGTGATAAACAGCTTATATACTGGACTTTCATTTAAAAACTTGCCATTTTGAATTAACCAACTACTTAAAATAAATTCAATTTAAACAGATTGATTGATTGCTTTTTTATTTGTTTATTTATGGACACTCTTTAACATCTCAGGTCATCAGCGTCCCATTCAACTCAGGGCGTGAAACTGCCGACAAATTTTGCTCAGATACCTCTCTTTCAGGTTTGAGGTTCTTTTTCGTGCCATAAATGTACGACACGGGACCCACGGCTTTACTTCCCTTCCGAAGGACAATTTAAACAGAAAGCAGGTCAATTTAGATATTATGAGGGAAATTAAAACCAATGTTGATTATATTTTAGGCTTCATAACCTCAATTACAGCAACTCCATTTTGAAAATTTAAATGACACTCCTCCCTTATGAGGAGATTCAGTTGTAAAATCTATTGCTAGTTACTGTTACTGATGTTTGAATTTGGACAGAATAATCATTTTATACAATAAGGTTTTTTGAACTACGGGCCCTCTGAATGCGGTTGTTTAAAAATGAAATTATTTAAAATAATAAAATGATATTATTTAAAATGATAATAGTAAACACTAACCTGTGTTGTAAGAGATGTTGAAAACAATGCCCCTCGGCAGCTACACATTGCCGGTGCAGGAAACACCTGTATATTATCTAACTTTTCTCCCGTAAAAACCTGGCGCGGCTCAAACACGTACGATATCTTGTCAATGAGAGATCCGATCTCGTAACTTTTTAACAACAGACCTGGAATATGACTGCCGAAGTACTTTTCTTACGATAACGTTGCCATTTTCATGCAAGAATCCGTTTTCACATATGTATCGTAAATAAAACCCCGTTCTTTAAGACTACATATACCGCCACGTTGGTCGAGGTCGTTAAGATGCTGACTCGTGAGCGGGAGGTCTAGGGTTCGACTCCCAACAGGACCATCCTCCCTGATTGAGGTTATTTCCAGGTTTTCCTCAGTCCCCAAAAATGGCAAATGCCTGGGAGGTACCCTAAACTTGGACCTGGAACGCTTCCTTTAAAAATAAATTCTTTCCCAATTTATCTTTCCATCTCATTTATCATCAGAGATGTTTCAGTAGTTAAAACGGGCTTTAAACAATTCACAGAAAAAAGACTATATATATAATAAAAATAAAAATCAAGTAACACCATTAACAATGTAACAAATTAACAGTAATTATAAAAGTAGAAAAGGATAAAACACTAAGATAAAGTTACACTTGAGTTCGAAATATAGCGATCTCAGGTGTAACTTTATCTTAGTGTATTATCCTTTTCTACTTTTATAATTACTGTTAATTTGTTATATATAGGCATAATTTGCGAAGAATAATTAACACAATTCATATACTCACTTTCACTTACCTATTGTTAACTAGTAAAGCACAAATATTTGTCTCTAAGCTGATAAAATGATAATGTTAATGCTTCATTCTTTTTAGATAAAACTCAATTATACAGCATGTTAATGACGTTAACCGTCGAGTCGGTCCTGGTGGTGTAGTGGTTATCATACTTGCCTCCTACACACAAAACGCGGGTTCGAACCCGGCCAGGACCGATGGATTTTTTCGGGCGTAAAAATCCTAAGTATGGCTTCCTTCGGAAGGGAAGTAAAGGCGTGGGTCCCGTGTCGTACATTTACGGAACGAAAAAGAACCTCAAGCCTGAAAGAGAGGCCTCTGAGCAAAATTTGTCGGCCGTTTCACGCCCTGAGTTGAATGGGACGCTGATGACCTGAGATGTTAAAGAGCGTCCATAAATAAATCAATAAAAAAAAAAGTTAACCGTCGAAACTATTATATATCCAAAATTAATATTAATCTAAATTTTAATCTTTGCATAGAAAACTAAAAGCTTAATTGAATGCATTTTAATAATACTATAATTTAAATTAGATTATATGAAACTTATTACGATAGTTTGATGAATAGTTCAAATTGTTTAATTTCACTCTTCAGTTATTGAGACCCCCTCTCAATGTTATCTTTGAATCGGCGTCCCTGCTCATATTTAACCGCATTCCCCTATTGAACTTTAACCTTTTCTCATCTATGATAGGCCACTTTCTACTGATGATAAAATGGACATATTGAAATCAAAATTACCAATATTTTACAACAATTAAATAAATAAAATAAACGTTTCTGACGTTCAAGGTTTAGAAATGGTCACACCCATCTTTACCTGGTCATTTAAATCGTCGTGTGGCGCAAGTATAAACATTCAAAGGCAAACCGGAAGTATATGAAAAAACATAAAAAATAATGAAGTTTTTAATACATTAATTGAATAATTTTTATATAATTTCATCATTTTCCCTAATGATAGGTATTCATTCTTCCACTTTTAATATATCCTTTTTCTCCTTCTTTTTTCGATTTTCAAATTGCGGTGTTACTAGGTGAACTCTACTGCCTACGACAACCTGTTTCAAGTTCAGGTACGCATTTACATTAGAAGATATTTTGCAGTCACTTCCACTTTAGTGCCAAACTCACTCGGTCAACTGAATGACTCTTGGCAAAGAAACAACTGTTACTTACAATTCCATGGAAAACAACCGATTTTGCTTGGCAGAGCAAGAACAAACAGTAGGGGAATACAGACCTCCATATATTATTAGATAGAGAAGATTCTAAAACACAAGAATAACAAAAGCCGGTCATGCATCAACTCCATGTTTCTTCAAGCGAATTCTCGTGTGATCCCAGGTTTTCTCCTTGACCATCCGAAAGGAATCATTTTGAACGAATGAACAGTCTAAAAATTGCTTGAGAGCAAAGGACTCCTACAAGATGCAAGGGATAGCACACAAATCCTAAGAACCATATCTCCTTTTAGTAGTTTTCATGTGTTCCCTTTCCCAGGTTCTGGTCTTCTGTTACTTTCTTGTTGCCTTCTGTCCAACGCGCCTTTGATCTATGACTCTTGTCTTATTCTTAGCTCGTATACCGTTGTCTTTTGTGTACAAAAGGAGTGATGCATTCTGACCACATCTCTTACTTAAATTCTGCCCTTAAAGCAGCATCGACCATGCCAGTCTTCTTTTTTACGCCTTCATTTTTATCATTGATCTTTAGTGTTACAAGCACAGTAAAGTTATTTGAAATATGGTTACTGCGGAAATGCAACTGCCGCAACCGGAACAAGGAAGATAAGAATCGCCGCGCGTAAAACTAGTAATTTTAGTTAGTACTTATCTTTTTATTTAAAATATAAAATGAATCTATATTTAAAAATGACGATGTTAAGAACAAAAACTAATAATAATAATAATAATAATAATAATAATAATAATAATAATAATAATAAGCACGAAACCTGAAAATGATGCCCCTAAAGCGGCAATACATTGCATAGGAAATACCTAAAAATTTATCTAACTTTTATTCTGTAAAAACACAACGGTTTCTTGTCACTGAGAGATTCTGTATCTCTCATAGCTTTTTAACAAGCTGGCGAACAATTTATTTACATACAACACGATAACTAGAATATTTTCCTTACTACGTCTCTGGAAGAACTCGTTTTCACGTAGGCATGTATCGTATATAAAAAAAAACCCCCGTTCTTCAAGAATATTTATATAGTAGCATAACTAATACAGAAAATTTGCAGACGATTTACACACTAGGAGAATACTGAATACAATAGTAACGGAACAACCACTCGATGACAAAACTGCCTCAATCAAACTGCAAGCTAATACCTGCACATGCATTATAGGCATTGACTACCAATTTCTGCACCCGCGCTCTGCCGGATCGAAACTCAAATAGCCCCACCATCTTGCGCTCCATCTTGCGTTGAAAGATATGAAAGTAGCGGCAGGATTTAACAGCTTTCTTCTTTAGGCTTAATTTATGGAACTCGTCTTTCGGAATGGCATATAGATTCTAAAATATTTTGCATGACAGGTTGATTGTAATGTTTATTTCTTTCTCTGACGTGTTTTTGTTTGGCATTAATATATGTATTTTTTAACTACTTTAGTATATCAAAAGTAGAAATAGATACTTCAATTACATATTCTCGTATATTCCAGGAAATACTCGCAGTCGCGAGTCTAGCGTATCACCATCAACAAATATGAAGAGGATTAAAGAGCTGGAATACACTGACTGTATCGTTTTATTCGTTATTTTGAATTTATAGATCTCCCGTTCTATTTCAAAACGAAAAGACCGCCACTGAGGATTGGTAAACATCAAGACTTACCTTCCAGAGATCTTCAAACAATAGAAGAAGGATATCTCATGTTTTTCTATGACAAAGTTCCAACCGCTTTGTTGCAACAGAAAGCGATGAAGACGTTTCTGTGCTACTGCATTCAGCCCGTTTTCCAGTCTTGACTTCCTCCCTCACCCAGTTGTCCGAATTGAGCTCTTTGCTTCTGATGGTGAAGCCATTGCTGTGGAAGATGATAGGAAGCATTTCTTGAAAATACATAAGTGTCTTTGCGGAGGTTTTAGGAATACTGAGAAAGTGGTGGCGTTTTCATGAGAAGTAAAAAACTGCAGTTGCATCTATAAATATGCATGAAGTCTTGGGAGTATAGAGAGGGTTAGTGAATAAGCATGTCTGGCTGCGTGCATATTGAAATCTGCACAGGCTTTTTGTTTTTTGTTTGTTTTGTTTTTTTTTTAATTTTGTTCAGCTAGAAGACTTTTGTTATATAAGGGACGGATTTGTGTGACCTAAAAATTCAATATATGCATTTATGAGCTAAAAATGAACACATGACTAATTAAATAAATTTTTTAAAAAAGTTGCACAAAGTAGTTCATGCACTGCATTCTCCTAAACAGAAACAGCCCTTACAGAAAATAAAATTGTAAAATTAATTAAAAACGTGTTTAATAAACAAAACATGTAAGTGCTATTAAAATATATGTTTTAATAAAATATTCATGTTTGACCTTAGTGTTTAATCGTCACTTAGATTGTGACAATTGATAATAAAAAGCATCTTAAGATGGCGAATGGAAGCCCTCTGCGGTTATTGGTCTTGTAATGGTAATGGAGGAATACTTTAAATAAAGTTAAATCAATGAGTGAAAATTGCCTATTTAAATTTGTTTAATAGTTTATAATACTGTCGCGCGGTGAAATGTTTCTCGGTCTAATTTTTCATAAATTGCAGAATAAATTACCTCCCGCTGTATTAAATATTTTTCATCTATTTCTCAAAGCTCCACAACCTGTAACTCATTGAGCACTTCGCTTTGGCATATCAATAAGAGCACAATGAATGATCAACTCTTGTCTTGACTCAATGTAAAAAGAGATTAAACGCTTGGAAGTTTTTACAGATGATAGAAAAACCCTTTACTCCTTTCTGAATTGGTTTCTTAGTGAACGAATAATGGTTTTCCTGGACGAGCAGAGTGACTCGGAACAGTAACGCTGGACCTTGCATTCGGGAGGTCCTGGGTTAAAATCCCTTGGGGCCGCTTTCCTAACTTTCCTTTGGTTTTTTTCGTGCTTTCCCCTGGTCGCTTTGACTAATACTGGGATGGGTCTTTCCTTTCCATTTTCTACTCTTCCATTTCATTCGGGCTGGTGGGCTTGTACGGTGTGACGGTGGCTTTCCTTCGAGAAAGGTTTCTTCCCTGGCGCCTGCGTGGAAGAGGCTCTTCAGAAGGCTCGAACTCCTTCCCGACATCATGGTGCTCTATCTAGAAACGCATTAGGGACCCCATCTATGCCCGTGCTTCACCGCCCGTGAATCCTGGCCTCTCCTCATGCCTTCCTTCCTGAGTACCCATTGGAGGCATAAACACAAACGACCAAACCTTGGCAGGGTTGAAGCACCGAAATATTCTCCTCCGACCCTGACAATCCAATCCTTGCACAGAGCCAAACAACTTTTACTTCTATTTGAAGGTTTACATATCAGAGATAAGTGCATAATTATGCGGTAAAAACAAGTATTTCATAGAGATACTGAAAAAATTGTAGACAGTCAACTTAAATACTGTTCATTTTCTTTTTCATAAAATGTATGAGATGACGCTAAAATGAGAAAGGCTAAAAGCGTTAAAGCGGCTAAATATACATTTATAGTTATAGTTATTCTTTATTTCCAGAAACTATTATAGTATAGCAACGTCAATGGAAAAATAAACAATAAAATAGATCTACCATTTTACATTAAAAAATAGTGTACAGTGTATAACGGATTGGCTACCAAAGTGAAAAAGATTAAAAAAATTATGAATTTTAGAGTACTTGAATTTTATTGGTGTAAAGATTTTAAGCATATACAGCAATGGAAAAGTCAAAATACCTAACGATAAGTGAATAAAAAGTGGCTTACAATGATATTTGAATTTAGTCCGCAAATCTAACAGCCTTTTTTTTTTAAATAAAAATATTAATAGCTAAAGGGTCATTAAACAATAAGAGAATACCATAATAAATATGCGAATAAATATTAACAAAATAAATCTTTATTCATATGTCCTTTGTAACACTGTAACTTAAAATTCTTAATATAAAAAGTCCACTGGTGATTTTTTGGAAATATAATTAATATGAGTCGACCAACCAAGGTTGGAATAAATATAAGTATCTATAAATTTCATGGAAGTTACAGTGCTCATATTAAATTTAAAATCATTGTCAATGGTTTTACCATTGTTAATACTTAATTTGTTGGCATTACGCCAATCATTAACAACGGAGAGCTTCATATATAATTTGGTTTTTACCACATTTTCAACTTTATCATATAAGATAGTGCTAAATATTACGCATACAAATAGGAGTTCAGATTTGGCTCACAAAGAGATAAAGTAAGATTATTAATATAAATAATAAAATATATAGGCCCAAATATGGAACCCTGAGGAACTCCGTGATCTACAAGTTTAAATTTGGGTAAACTTCCTTTGAAACAGGTTGCCTGGTATGTATTATTGAAATATGACAATTATTTTTTCATTTTCATTAGAATACTAATAAAATATTTAAAATAGTTCATCTCAACGTAAAAAATACAATGACAGAAAACAAGTCATAGTAATCCGCCACTATGCTATTTCATGATCTAAATAAATGAAATATTACACTCATTCTGTTATTCAATTATCTAACAATTTTATATCTTATTCTTCCTTTACCCAACTCATTTTATCAGCATTAATAATCAAATTGGAGTTTGTGCGTACTTCTGAAAAGAAATGCTACTACATTTACTAACAGCGAGTAATTTTAGTTGCAAGTAAACAAAAAATTAATTCAAGACCGATGTCATTAGCAGCTAATTTCAATTACATCCACTCCCCGTGACAGGTAGGCGCGATGCAATTTCGGGATACTTTACCAACCCAAATATGGCGGTCTTTATCGATCAAAAGAGGGGAGAGGAAATGATCGCGATCATAGTTCCGTAGTCTATGTTTAAAAAAAAAACCTAATGACCGTGAGCAGCATTTTTGATTAAAGGCGTTAGATGTAGAACGCTTCATGCTTCATTGCTGTTTATGAGTTAATCAGCAGTTTGGCTGCCGTAAGTTTTACCTTTCCATATTCGGCTCATTTTCGCCGAATAATAAAATGATCACACATGTGGTTCCTCGGAAAGATAATTTTAGAATGAATTTCTTTACACTTTTTGCTGCTCGGCGTCTCGCACTTTTGAAAATATTCATCCTCGGTGAATGCCTTGACTATCACTGATCTAAATAAAATTAAAATAATCTTGCCTTTTTATTTTTCCACATGTATGTGTGTGTGTGTGTGTGTGTGTGTGTGTGTGTGAATGCACTGAAGTCAAATGTGTTTTCAGTTTTACTGTAACAAATGTACTTATATTGATGAAATATTATTAAGTTCTAAGACATATAGGTAAAACAAAACTGATTTTTATATTCTATTTTAACTTAAATATTAATTAATTAAAATAAAACTATGTGTCAATAATTATGAATTTCTAAACTTGTTTCATTAATAGGGAGAAAGAAGTTCAATTTTTTTTCTTTTTTCGAAGCTCTGTCTTTTTTCGAAGCTCTGTCATAGTTTCTCTTTTCAAACACCAACATAATCAGTCATCATTTACACATTCAAATGTCCTTGATAGCGATTTCCATTGTTTTAATTTCTTTATGAAACCCTCACTTTGTTCTTCACTCATTGCACCAAGATTTGTAGGTAAGTAATCAATATGGCTGTAGAGAAAATGCACTTTAATATTGATTCTACACCCTACATTTCTAAAATGTTGTAGCATTTTCTCCACAATTTATAGTTTTCAGATTTCTTGTTACAAAGAAAAATTTCTGTCACTTTTTTGTATCCCAACCATGCCAACTTCTCTACCTCGAACATCAACAGAGGAAAGGTCTCATCCGGCATAAACTCACGAATCGAGGGGTTCATTGAAAATATCTACTGATATCTTAGTTTAGTTTTATGTAGGAAAGTTGAAACAATCACTATCCTTATTCAGAGCAATAACTAATTGCTTCATCAGGCCTAACTTAATATGAAATTGTGGAAGAAGGACTTTAGAATGAGAAACAAATGGTTCAAACTTCACTTTTTTTTCCTCCAGGTACTAAATTGCTCTTTTATGGCAATAATTTTTTCCGATACAATGCTCTAATTTAGCCCTACTGCCCCATTCACAAAGTGAACCATTCATTGTCTAGTTTACATCTTTCAGAATATATATTTTATGTATCTGCTCAATGAACAAATAATTAAAATTGTTATTTTATATAATACCTATTTCTAAACAACTGGACGCTGATGACCTGAGCTGTTAAAGAGCGTCCATAAACTAAACAACTGTGGCTATTGAAACAAAACTAATGCTGGTTTGAGAGATTCTAGTGGTAAGGAATCAGAAAATACAAACAGTTCTCATTCAACAAAAATTGTATAGATCAGTGTATTAATTCAGCTGGAAGTTTACTGTGTTTTTGTGATTCATTTCAGCCTGAGCTAATTTTGCAGAAAAAAACGCTTCATTTTAGTTTTAAACATAACGACAAAAAATGAAAACAGTCTAATTTAAGCCCCGCTAAATGGTGGACTTCAAATCAGAATCTTGTTCACACTTCATGAGTTAAGTTATCCCTGGATAAGAATATCTGTGACAATGGTATTGTATAAGATAGACTAAATGCAACAAAAAGTATCACTTTTTCAAAATTATTAAACTTCAAGCCCAAGACGTTTGATTAGCTTTAAGAGGATATAAAAGTTCAAAATAGCTAAAAATTAAACTTTTAAAAGTATTTAAAAGTAAAGTTTGCAGTTTTCGGAATCTCGCCATTAAATGTCATAATCTAAAAATTTACCTTAATCCGGTTTAAAATTAGAATATGCATTTTCTGTCTAAAACTTGCTGTATTCGTAAATGTACAGGGTTACTCTAAAGGAAAGTATCATTTTGAAAGGGTTGTATCTTCTGTGTTTTGTTCCATATAGATACCATTATACTTTAGAGGTTTTGCGATTTTTCTCTCGGCAACTATGGTATAAATAATTGTGGTTTAGAATACTGAAGAAACTTTTGAACATAATTTTTAAAATTATTTAGCCCATAAATTTTGCTCAGTGGCCTCTTCTTTCAGGCTTGAGGTTGTTTTACGTGCTGTAAATCTACGACACAGGATCCATGGCTTTAATTCCCTTCCAAAGGAAGCCATACTTGGGATTTTCATACCCCCCCCAAAAAAAAAAACCATCGATCCTGGCCGGGATTGAACCCGCGATCTTGAGTCTACGACATAGATTGTGAAATGGTCCTCTACTCTGTAAATTAATTTCGTAATCAAGTGAATAAAATTGAGGGAAGTGATGCAGTTACCGCTAAAAACGATTTAGCACATCGAAATAGTAAAAAGCGAGATCTAGTTTGCAGTGCTAATGAAGTTGCAAGGTGTTTGGAGATGAGTTATTGAACAGTCTGGTCAATTATGAGAAGACAACTTCGACTCTATTCCTATAAAATACGTTTCCTACTCAAAAAAGAAAATCAATACATTCTCGTCACTCTAGCTTTACAAACATCGGCATAAATGCGTATAACGTTGAATGGCTCGACAAATGTGTACAGATGAGGAACATTTCGATTAAATGAAAGTGCCAACACTCATAATTTCAGCTTATGGGAGTAAAACAGTCCAAACACAATTGTTCAGCACTGATTACATTATGTAATGCTGTCGAAAATGTTTTATACAAGAAGGCGCTCTACCACACATAACAATATCGTAAAACGGTATTAACAAAAATATGAGTAGCTATTTCCTCCACATTTGGCCTCCTCCTAGGTCACCAGCTATGATTCCGGCTAACTACTGGTTACGTGGTACCTCAAAGAAATACTTTTTTTTAACTTTTGCTGTTTATTTATTGTCCTTTGATTGCATTGGCCTTATCGCTACATTTGCAAATTATCTATTTGAATACTGTAGGTGTAGTGAATAATAAATGGATGAATAAAATGAATTTAAATAATGATGGCACAAATCAGCTTGTGGTCCTTTGCGCTGTAAATTTATCTGACACCTTCTAAGGGCAAGGAAAAATCCGTACCCACACATCTTAACATGATTGGGGAGCGAACCCAGGACCTTGTATTAGTAGTCGGAGTTTATCGGTATTTCTTAGTAGACGTACTACTTCTGAGGAATTAAAACACCCGATTGCTCATTTCAAGCAAAACATTTCTAGAAATACTCTTACTAATGTGGTGTATGGAAAACATTTCTAGAAATACTCTTACTAATGTGGTTTATAGCAACGAAGAAGGATAATTTTATCGAACACATTGATAGTCATATTTAAATGTTCTTGTTTATTATTGTAATAAAATCCAAATTCTTTACGAACAAACATGTTTTTATTTTTGAAGAATCTAAGAATTTACCAAAGTTAACGCCATTTCAAACGGGAAATTGGCTTGGAATAACTTGAGAGTGAGAGTGACACAGTTACCATAGCAATGAAAGTTAAACAAATGCATATGAAAAAAATATATATATTCTGCTTTAGAGGTACAGCAGTTTCAAAATGGAAACTTGCTTTACAATAACTCTATATTTCTATAACTAAGAAATTGTTCTCAAAAATTAATTAAAATAAAAGAATGAAAGTGTAAACACCCTTTTATTTTTGAAAACAGGGCATAAATTAAGTATAGAATATTGCTCATATCTTTTTATACCTTTTAGTTTCACATAAATGTTATGCATGAACCACATACGACGTATCAAGTTTAGTGGAGATTCTAAGAAAGCATATAAATGATCCGTTAAGGAGACAGGTAAGACGTCCCTGTCAGTGTTCCAGGTAAAATAAAAGGACCGATTAATATGTCCCCATTTATTATTCCAGCCCATATATTATCGTAATCCGTAGTTGGTGTCTTATTTCCAAAAGTGCTAGCAGATTTTTTCAGCCCATAATTGAGTATTGTGATAGTTCTGCATTATTTTCTATTGCAACTAAAGAACGAGGGTATTTCAAAAAGTAACAGCAAACTATTTTTTCAAATATATATTTCTATTAGAGATGCAAACAATATGCCATTTTTATCCTAATCACCCTCCATTTCCATACATTTCTTATACAGTTGCATCAACTTGTTTATTCCCTAAAATTAAATATAATAATAATAATAATAATAATAATAATAATAATAATAATAATAATAATAATAACGTTGGTTGTATCTTCAACCAAGAACGCACCACTTCTTTGACCTCGTCATAACTTCGAAATCATCATCACCGTCAAAGCATCCTTCAGGGTTCAAAACACATGACAATTCGAAGGAGCAAGATCAGGGCTGTATGGGATGCTGTAAGATCTAAATTTCAATCTCTGAATGATGTCAATAGTTGCAGCCGCGTGTGGGAGGTGCGTTGTCATAAAGAATGCCTCTAGACAAAAGTACTGACTCGGCATTGCTGGCTTCAGCTTGTTCTCCAGCATTGCGCTGTACCGGACACTATTCACTGTTTTACGCCTTTCCTGACAGTGCTCTAAAACGACCCATTCATGTCCCAGAAGAAAGGATCTTTCCGGCGGGAAGTGGAAACTTGAAGCTTTTTCTTGGTTGGAGAAGGTGAATGTCGTCATTCTGAAGACTGCCTTTTGCTTTTTGGCTGGTAATGATGTACCCAGGTTTTGTTCCCTGTGACGATACATGTTAGGAAGTTGTCTGCTTTCTGCTTATATTACTCCAAAAAGGATGTGGAAGTGTGCACACGCGTCATCTTGTGTTCATTAGTGAGCATCCTAGACCTCATTGTGCACACGTTCGCGGTACTGGAGAACCTCCGTAACAGTGGCATGGATGAATCGGATATTGATACTCAATTCCCTGTCAAAACTTCTAAACAAATATACCGGTTCTCTCGAATCATGACGTCAGAATTTTCCACATTCTCATCAGCAACGGCCGTGCTGGGACGATCAGAGCGCTGCTTATCAATCACTGACGTAGGTAAACACATCTATGCACTCGTTTCCTCTTCTCTCTCTAATGCAACTATCTCCATACCTTTCCAGCATCTTTGAATGAATTTCTCCAAGTTTTACACTCTTTGACCACAGAAATCCGCTCATTGCTCTTCTACGGTGTACGCAAACGCAACTAAAGGCACTGCCATTTGTTTCAACTGAAACGGGCGTTAAAAAAAAAAAAAAAAAAAAAAAAAAGGAGCACTCTTGGGGGTTTACTCCGGAATATTCCAAAAAAGACATTCAGTTTAAATTTATTGATACACGATGCAATAACAACAAAATTTTTACAGCGATAGATGGCTCCGATTCTAACATCGTATTGATCAGTGATATATGAACAATGTGAGATACAAGAGGGGTTATAAAAATTCTGGGTCTGACGAAGGAAACGACAGATTTAAGAGAAATGTTTTTTTCATCATAGTACCCCTGTAAATCAGTATATTTAGTCCTACGACTTACTAACTTTAAAACAAAATTTGTCCAAATGTGAAAGCTAAGCGTCTGTCTCAGCTTCAACCTCACCAATTGATGTGAATCTTCGTCCACCCAGTCATCTCTTCAGGTTTAGGAAAAAATTAATCACTGGGAGCCAAATCCGGCGAATATGGCAGATGTGGAAGTACTTGGAAACTAAGATCGTGCAGCTTTGCAGCAGAAATCCCATACATGTGTGAAGGGGCAATATCATGATGAAAGAGAGAAAAAAAATTGCAAGGTGTGAATATTTATCCTGAATATCATCCTTCAATTAGTCCAGTCGTGAAGCGTAATACTCCTGGTGATGGTTCTACCGTTCTGGAGACAGTGTACGAGCATCACACTATGAGGATTCCAGAAAACTGTAGCCATGACGATTTTACTTTCTTTGGTGCACTTGCACCTGTTGCCATCCATTCTATGTATTGCTTCTTTGTCTCTGGTATGTACTGGTGAATCCATATTTCATCTACTGTTATGGAACGTGGGAAAAATCCACTGGAATTGCGTTTAAACAAGTCTAAACACTCTTGCAAAATGTTTATTCGAATGCGTTTTTAGTTCATTGTTTACAAACCTGGCACCCACCGAGCGGAAACCTTTCACATTTCCAATTAGTGTAAAATGAGTGGACACGGCCTGTCGAGGTCTTTGCAATGTCAACCAACCCGCACACCTTCAATCAACGATAACTAAATAAGGCATTGTGATATTTTGTCACAGTCTTGTCGGTCGTAGCAGTTTTGGGATGCCTTGAGCGCTCATCATATTGAATGCATATATGACCACGCTTAAATTCAGCAGTCCACTTTCTTACCGCCGAAAACGAAGGGAAGGAATCTTTTAATGTGGAATGTACCTCCTTTTGTATTTCTGTTAAACCCTTCAAAACGAAGTACTTTATCACAGCTCGAACTTCAATTTAATCCATTTTGTAGAAAATGTTAATCCTAGTTTGTTTACACAGCTCCATCTAAAGGACGACACTTAACAACTATCTAAGTAATTTGGCCATTTTCTCGAATCTCTGAGTCAGGGCGAAAACTTTTAGAACAACCCTCGTATTCTGCAGTATTGCACAGTTATGGGAATTTTTAATTAATGAAATAAATAATGAAGCCGGAATTTCTAAAGTGTACACCTATAGTTGTACATTGACAGTTTTCCCATAACTTATTTCTTACGACATGGCTTCTTTCAAAATCTAATGAAAATGTCATAAGTAAACTAAAAATTGATATCTATTAGCGATTTTTGCTACAAGGGTAATGTAAAAAACATGATACATTTGAAACTTGAAACACTTGTCAAGTCTAGGTAGTATTTAAATATTCGAAATATAATAATAATAATAATAATAATAATAATAATAGTAACAATAATAATAATAATAATAATAGTAATAATATATTCTTGGGGATACAGATGAATAGATGAATAGATATTACATTCAATAATGAGGGAGAATAGGTCACTAATGTTCTATCAGGAGATAAAAGGAGGTATTAAAAGAATAGATACATTAGTAAGTGCAACAAGCAGGAGAGAGAGGGATAGGCATGATTTAGGTTAGGAATATGGAGCTTAAGGAGTTTTAGAAATAATTATGAACATGGAGTTTGCCCTACTTATGGAAACTTCGAAAATGTAGAACATATTTTGCTTGAACACTCGGGAACAAGAGAATGGAGACAACAAGCAATATACGGCAAATAGTTGAAGTTAAATAAGTAAATTGCAACAAAGAAAATGTTCAGTGATCAAGTCAAAGTAGGAATCTTGTGGAATATTTGTATAAAGAACAAATGACGGTCTGTGAGTTGGATTGTGTTTGTCTATGATAACTAGCTGATAGTTGTATTGTGATTATATGTGTAGAAGTTTAAATGAGTATGTGTAAGTCAGTTAAGAGCAGGGGTTTTAAAAATGAGAACAGATTCAATGACAATCTAGGGTGATTGTTGAATTGTGTAAAATGTATTAGTGTTTCATTATAGTGTTTCTTTGTTTAATAGAAGGGGTGGTGCCAGAGTCTTTTGGGTAACCGAGGACTGGGTCTTAACAAACGCTGTTAATATAGTTAGTTGGATGGTTAAAATTAGTATGTTGTAATTTTGTGTCGGAGTGAGTTAAAATATTGGCCTGGAATAGAACCTGGGTTAGAACAAGGTCATATTGTAATATTTGTATACGTAGTATTATTTAAACAAATAAACGGATTAATAAATATTTTCGTGGAATGAATGAACTCAATTTGGGAATTTTAGTTTTGCTGAAACTGACTATTTGAATCACGTTTGTATAGAAGAGTTTAGCTTCAAAGATGTAGAACTTTAATAGAATGCTTTCTAGACCATTTTGTACACACAAATTCATAAGAGTGCAAGAACCTTTTCACAAAGGGATTTTGCTGTTTGCCTTTAATGATGTCACCACCTGTGACATCATCGGGGCGTATCACACCTGACTGCGGCTAGTGTCACTGGCTACACTTGCAGTACAGTGTGGATTAGCATTTAAGATCTCTTTAGATAACAACACAGATATAAAAAAGACGGAAGTGATTCCCTCTCTTGGAATAATAACGGATGCCTGTACACTAAAGAGATGGAAACTGTCGATATTTTTTTTTTTTTTTTTGTGGGGAGAAGATAAAAACAAAATGCAGATTTTGAAAAGGAGAGGAAAAAAAAAAAGAAAGAAAGAAAGAAAAAAAGAAAGAAAGAAAACACTTCTAAACCAAAACAGAGATTAAAAAAAAAAAAGGTAACTACTGTAAAATGAATAGAAAAATATTTAATTCATGTACTTTTTCTTTAAGTAGTTCATATTTTAAATCCCCTGAACTCTCTTTTTAATGAATTCTGAGGTACCGTTAATCGCTAATTAGAATAGCTTAAAGAAATGCACAGTTTAACTATATATTTTTATTTTGTCTATTTCAATGTGGCAAACACATTACATAGTTCAATGCCTGCAAAGTAAGTAAAATATCAGTATCAAAATACAGTTTTGCAACTTAGGATTTTTAACTCAAAATCGTCAAATGCCTCTGGATGTCATAAAACTTAATGGGGAATAATGGTATAAAAGAAAACAAATATAAGGCACATAATATAAAAAGGTTTACTTCAATAAATAATAAACAGAATTAAAGTTTAACAAAATTATACTTCCCTGCTCCATGGTAATTAGGAAAGAAGACATTAGTAAAATCTAAGAAATTTTAATATATCCTTTAGATAATTTAAATCACTGAAAGATTTGCAGCACAAATAGAATTTGAAGGTAGGAAAGGTCCGATAAGACATAAAAAGGAAGAGTTGAAGCTGGAACAGACCATGTCATAGAGAAACATTAAATTAGGGAATAATAAACATGTTCAAGGTTGAAAAAGGCAGAAAATGAATAAATAACAAATTATACAAATACAAATACAGAAGAAAAGAAGATAAGGAATCAATCCACAGAATAAATGGTTCACATAAAGGCATAAGTGCGGAAAAAAAAAACAATAAAGAAATACATAATACAGAAGGAAAGAAAGTAGGAAAAAAAAAAAGTTGAAAAGGGAAAAGAAATGATATAGAGAAAACTAAAAAAATAATATAACATAAGAAAGACCAGTTAAATTATATAGAAACAATGAAAAAAGAAATTAAATACATAAAAAGGAATAAAAAATATATAATGACAGGTAAGAGAGGAAAACGTGTACTATTCTTTATCCTTGGACTGAACCTCTGAAGACAAATGCGCCGCAACATGTACATAAGAATAAAGAGAGAAAAGTTTGACTCCAGCGAACAAACAAACCGGTTAAAAAGAAACGGAAGGAAGGCGACGGAATACCAGCTGGCAGTGCAAAATAACACGGCAATGCAAATGTCATGCGACAATGAACCAAATGACAATAACAACAGTCCGTTTAAGTGTGAATGAACAGCGGGACTGAACTCGAAGGCCGAGCTAATTCAGGCCAGCTCACTTCCGACACCCTAGAGGCCACCTAGAGGACAACTAGTAAGGTTTTAATTTAACTCTCTCAACAGCCCTTATAATTCCGGCGGCGAACATGAAAGTAGAATAATCTGGAACATCTGTTCACGATAAACCTCGTTTACTTGAAAACTGTTGTATCCTGATGGCCAGAATCGATTCTTAATAAGAAAAACTGTAGTCGCAACTTTGTGGCAGACAGCCTACTTGAACTTTTTTAACAAATTAATACCTATTAAGTATTCACTTTAAACATGGGTGTACATAAAAGCTGTATGACTTAAAGCTACTTTACAGAATTAAAAACTTTTGGGATAATTGGATCTGAAAATAGTGCTATTTACCTCATATTCATATTTTTCGGGCGTTAAAATCCTTCGGAAGGGATTAAAGCTATGGGCCCCGTGTTGTAGATTTACGGCACGTAAAGAACCTCAAGCCTGAAAGAAGAGGCTTCTGAGCAAAATTATCGGTCGTTTCACGCCCTGAATTGGATGGGACGCTGATGATCTGAGATTTAAAGAGCGTCCGTAAATAAACCAAACCAACAAAAACATATTCGTATGACCGAAAGAAGTGTTTGGTTATCAGGAATAGAAACTCAGATATTAGTGTTCAATCTTATGTTTCTCATGGATCGATCCTTGGACTTCTTTTATTTCATAACTGCCATTGACGATGACAACTATGGCACGTTTTTACTCTGAAACATACTGTGGTGTATGTATTGTCTAGACTGTTATAGTGCGTTCGTTAATTATTAGAGGGAAAATCAGTTAAGGAGTATTTTGAAAGTAAGACAACTTATTTCATCTGAATTTAAAAAACATAATTTTTTATTTGCAATTGCACTGATATGAATTTATTTTGTAACTGTCGAGCGCTTTCTTTACAGGTATCAAGAAACAAATTCTTCCTCGTTTAAAAGCAGAGGAAGATATTGTTGAGATTTACATCTTACAAAGTACAGAAACTCTTCAAGTTTATACAACAATAGTGTGAAGAATGCGCACGTGCGCCATTGCTTATTGCGAGTGCAAACCGTGCGCTACATATTCAGTAAAGCAAATACACGTTGCGGTAAGCATGCGCTCGCCATAACAAAAAGCTCAGTATGTTTTGTGGTTGGAAGAACAGAAATATGTTTCGTACATACAACGCCGTGTACACCGTGATAGGAATCATTTATGATTTTGGTTTATTTATGGACGCTCTTTAACATCTCAGGTCATCAGCGTGCAATACAATCCAGGGCGTGAAACGGCTGACAAATTTTACTCAGAGGTCTCTTCTTTCAGGCTTGAGGTTCTTTTTCGTGCCGTAAATTTACATCACGGGACCTCCGGCTTTACTTCCCTTCCGAAGAAAGCCATTAGTAGGATTGTTATGCCCGAAAAAATCCATCGATTCTGGCCGGGATTGAACCTGCGATTTTGGGTTTAGGGGGGGAAGTATGGTTACTACTACATCACCAGAACCGACGTGATAGGAATCAGTAGTCTAGACGTCTGCAGGGAACTGGAGGTAAACCCATTGAAATTTGAAAAAAAAAAAGTATAGTTTCTGCATCCAGTTATGTAAAAAGGCATGTTAGTTAATAAACCACCATTTAAATTCAAATTATCATCTATTTCTCTGGACCTCTAAACGGAACACTCTGTATAATGTGTCCATATAGCTATGTGTTACAAAGGACTTGTCAACAAAGGTACAAAATACGGTGCACTCAATATTCTATAAATAGAAGCTTTAATCTATATATTGTAATGAGAATCGTGTTTCTAATGCTCAAAATATCAGGGTTAACTGAGACAATTTTGGTCACTTATATTCGAAATAATTAAAAGTATCTCCAATTAGCAACTATACACTCAAAGTTGCACGTAATCAATATAAACTAGGTCCATTTGTGCTGGGACAGATTTTTCTACAATCTTTCAACAAATGCTGATACACGTGGAGAAATAATAATGTATGAATATGACTTTCGTTGCTTTAAAATATTTATGGCTATGTCAGTTATATTAAAATAAAATTAAAAAGAATGCTTTCCTGGGTTTTGAATTCTTCAAATATTACTAACAGGACAGAATTTACAAAGAAGGGATTCCACAAAATATCAAGAACAGCCAAGCAAAAATATCATCATGGTAACCTTTTTCCATTCACGTACATACTAAATCAGTTTTTGAAGCTAAGATTAATTTAGCTCCCACCTGATTAACTCTTGTCTTTCTTTCTACTTACGGGACTCTCGCTTACTCATAATTAAATGAAACAGATTTTTATTTTTATTTCAGTAAACTGGTTTCCAGTGAGGATATAATCAAATAAAACATAAAAGAGCGTATATGCATGTTTCTAGCCTGCAAATGAAGACAGAAGAAAACCTGTTTAACTTTCTGCGTTCCGTAATGATGTAATTCACTAATGCTTTGTTTTTGTTCGCTGTAGTAAAACGGCTGCTTTATTACTGTTCTCAAGTGACAGCTGTAATAATATGATTAATTGCAGGTCGACCTGTATCTCGTGTCTTCAGGGCATGATCAAATGATGTGGAAGCCTCTGTCTAGTAGACACCGCCTCCATCCTCCACGGCAAACAGAAAACCTTTGTAGTTCTCTGGCTAAAGACATTCATTTGGTGAGAATGAACCACAAGAATGCAATCTTTATAGAAAAATTAAACATTTTCTGTTCAAAGCAACTTATTTTGACAACAAAATGCTGCACGTCTCCAAATAAAAATGTAATTTAAAATACAATGCAAAATTGCTTTAGATCAAAGACGTATCTTACTTATAAAAAAAAAGTCACAGCTGCAACGCAGTTCGTAAACAGCCTGTTAAGAGTCATGTCTGAATTCTCTCTTATTCAAGGGCAACTATCAACGAGCGTTAATCCCTATGCTGCATACCTGACCCATTTCTGAGTTGATATAAATGTTTAATTTCTTGACGCATGTGCAGTTTCAAATTCATACCTTGCATAAATGATAGCCGGTATTGAAATGCTCAGAAGTTCTGACTCACTAGAAAAAGGAGCATGTCGAAGAAATGTCAGCAACAGGTGGGAATGTGCTGTGTTTTATGATTAGGAATGAAGTTCGAACATCGAACATATGAAGTAACTAAGTCGTGTGTTGTATACATCGTCAGAGTTCCCTTCCCGTGACGTCTTTCATTCTCTATACGAATCTGCAAGTATACCAGTAAACAAATGACGGCATCCTACAGCCAGCGTTCCTTAAACCTGTAACCGCATATATACAGCAATGTTGTCATGTTTAGACTTCGTTCCTACTTTTGATATAATAATAAGATGATGTGTAGAATATCCTGTGAAGATGAGCATGGCATCGTTGGAAATTTGTCACAACAGAAGAAAATATAAAGTACGTACTTTAGTGTAAGATTGACAAGAAACTATCACAGGTTTAATGAAGGAAACAGGCTTGTCGTTCCAAAGTGTAAATAGTATTTTACTAAACAATTAGAGGCGAAAAATTAACTCAAGGGGATGCCTCATGTGTAGTCATCGATCCAAAAACGGATGAGAGTCAGTATTTGTAATGCAAGTCTAAGACATTTTCGGGCAGACAAACAGAACTTTCTTGACAAATTCATGACTGCAAATGTGTGATGGGTACATCATTACTATCTTGAAAGCAAAATGTAAAGTAAGGAATAGAAACTTACGGGGTCCTCATTCCTTTAAGTATTTAAGGGTACAGTTATCAGCAGGCAAGATCATGATCCTATCTGTTTTTGGAATGCACAAAGTGCTATTCTTGTTGATCATCTGCAGAGAGAATTCACAACAACAGATCATTATTATACAAATTTAAATTCAATATTATAAAATGCAACCAAAGGAGAAATTCGCGGAAAGTTGAGGCAATGTGTGTACGTTCTTCAAGCCACAAGTCTTCAGGATAGGGCATCTTTGCTTACTTTGCAGATTTAGCTGCTAGCGACTTCAGGCTGATCCAAAAACCGAAGAAAAAACTTCGAGGAAGGATGCGTTCATCAAATTAAAAAGACATGGAAGTGTAAAGCGTTGGTTTACTGAGGCTGCATAACCTTTTAGAGGGCTGTAAAATATTAAAGTGTCGGGAGAAGTGCATCAATCTTCAAGGAAATTAATGTAAAATAAAATTTTATTGAACTAAAAATGGGTCTGGATGGAGTAAGCGAACTAACCCCTATCAAATAAAAACAAGACAATGACTTATTCTCACAAGTAATAATACAATAAGGTCTGAAATTACTTGAGATTATCTGGAAAGTTCAAACCATTGAGTGATATTCATTAGGACTATTTCACCAATTAAATATAATTCCGGTAAACTTGGGTTACAAAATTGTAATCTTTGTATATTTGTATTCTGAATACTTTACTTTTCAAGCCACCTTGCAACAAAGAAATGTCGGTTGTCAGTAATGTCAACAGAGAAGAACCAAAAACGGGCTTAGGGTCACTTCATGAATAGAATAAGAATAAAAGTAATATATATTTGAAATTCGGACACAGAATGCTAATATTTGTATAAAATGTTATGTTTACTTATGAAGTTACTTACCCAGAAACCGCTAGAATGAAATGGACGAAAGTCGACTATTACAATCGCTACCGTTTGATATACTAATACCAACCGAGAAAAACAAACAGAGATAACATGTTACCATTCTAAAAATCGTGTATATTACAATTTATGGCTGCTTAGGCAGGAAGTTACATTTACGAACTTATTTCAGGCTGTTTGGCTGAATATGCAAAATAAAGCGAATAAACATTAAATTAGTTAAATGTACAATTATTTTAAACAGCTATCAAATTTGAACGAAGGACTGCAGTTTCATTGGATACAAAGAACATTTGAGAATTAGTAGTGGATGCAGAATTCCGCACTTTATCTAGTATTGCTGAATGATGCTCTTGATTAATTTGTATGATGCTCAAGAAGTATAGTGGGGTTTTAGAGAAGGCTACACTGTGCAGAAGACAAATGCACTTCACGTGATAAAGTAATTTGATAAAACTTTACAATAATTTCACTGCGATATCGGGTTGTGATAGGCCAAAATTCAGAATTTTGTTTCATATCGTTTGAAGACGTCACATACGTGAAATAATGAATTTAAGTCAACGCAACTTTCTAAATTAAATTTGTGACTTCCCGGGTGCTTCAAAAATGTGAAGCCACAGGATGATTTCTGTGCTGAATGCCAGATGCTGTAGCAGTTCCCACCCGAGTTTTAAAAGATATTCCTTGACGTATTTCAGAAAACGGGTGTTACCATAGAGAATAATGACTCCAGTGAGCAGCTCTGGCTGCTTGGGTTTGATAGATGCTCCTAGCCATTTGATAGAGTTTCTGGGCAGCGTTTACGGTTTTTCCATCAGCAGGACATTCGATCATTATACATCATAACTCTAATAATTTAGGATTACATCGACATGAATTCCAAAAATAATTCATGCATCACTACCGGGATTATAGATGCTGAAAACTTAAATATCCGTTATATGTATCAGAGACAAGAAAAATTAAAAGTTTTTTTAAATGTGTAATGACAAAATGTGATGAAAATCAAAATGCAATATATAATTTTATAACGCTTTATATTTATGTTATTCGTTTGCTTATTTCAAATATTAGAAACGCCTTTTTGCCTGTCGTTTTTGGTCAAAACGATGCCTTAAATTCCGGTTCTAATCATGACAACAATAAGGCGGAAGGATATGTCCAGTGATTGCTGGTAGAACAATCTATTTTATGAAGATTCTTGTAGAATTTAAAATTATAAAGTGTTATGTTGTAGGATGGGTTTCTGTTTGATAACTACTGCATTTCTGTTCTTTTAGTAAACGTGTTCGCCTGTTCTTTGTAGAAAAGCCATAGTGGCAATGGACTTATTGCAAAACCATTATCTTGTAAATTATTTTAGGGGATTGTGTACCTCATAGCTTTAAGATAATTCGTTAGGTGCTGAATTAAATCAACTAGCATGGCAGAACTTAGCACTTGACACTACGTACAGGTAGTAGCTTTTATTTCATTTCAAAATGTGGTTTTTCGCATTCTGTTGGTGGAAGGGCCATGTTCCTTAGGTCACTGTAACAGTGATGTTTACAATTGGCTTGGAACTGACATACATAGTTTAATCTTTAGTCAGAGCAGTGTGTGTTGAGATTCGCATATGGAACTCATTGCTTCGTAATGTCTTTCTTGCCTCTGTATCATCTTGTTGTGGAGTTCAATAACCTACATTAAAATATGCATTGCGATTATATTGCTCCACCCCGCGTATTGTTCTCCGAACTTAAGCAATGATAATTAAGGTATGCGGCGGCAATTAAACACATGAATAAAACAGAAGTCTCTGTCATTACATACAATTAAACAGAGAAAGGCATTTATTACCCTAAGGAAAAAGATGTTATCTATAAGAACACAGTGGATTATTTAGAGAAGAATGTCACGATCGAGGAATAGTTTGTGCTTTGCAATGCCAGCAGTCTTTTGTTTTTTAATTTAACGGAACACGCCTCGCTGCCTCATCATACTATACGCTTACGTATTGAGCACTCAAAATCCTAATGCTATGAAATCTGAAAAGTTGGCATGATATCAAAGAGAAAAACTTCTAAGATATATCATATGATGGAAGGAGCATAACAAAGGGGAAAAATTCCCCCAGTTCATTTCAGCGCTGATATACAGAGTTTTACTATCCTGGAAGCGCAATGTTTTGAATTCTAGGCGGCCGTCCGATTATGTATTTTAACAAAATCTTACCTCATAGAAGATGCTGAAAATGTCGTCACCGTATTGTATTGGGAAAACATATTCTGATGTACACATTTAAGTTCTGTAATGTTTCTGATTTCATTTGTGATATTTTCCTTTAGTTCTCCCAATGTGTGAGGGTTTATTTTATAAACTCTGTCCTTCAGGCAACCCACAGGTAATCATGCACTGTTAACTCTGGTGAGCGAGCGGGCCATACACCAGCACTAATCACTCTATCTTCAACTTCCTTAATTTTATTTATGGATTCCGCTTCTGTATGAGCAGTTGCAGAATCCTGTTGAAACCCCCCATATGATTTCTCTTCTTCTGTAAGCTGCTGGGAAATTGGTATCATTCTGTGCCTTTCTACTTCTATTGTCGCCTAGTAAAAAATCGGAATGAATTTGCGCCTTGCCCTAACAGCACACCAAAATCCAACTTTCCTATCATAAAGAGGGGTTTTCTTAAACAATGTGGATTTTAGGTACACAAGTAATGCATGTTTTGATTGTTCACAAGACCGTTCAGTTGAAATCAGGCCTCGTCGGAAAAAAAATAGAAGCATTGAGTCCATTAAACCTTCATTCACAGATGATAAAAAAAGAAGGGAAACACACACACACACAATAACGCACTCTTGCTACCGGGCCGCCTTGTTTTAAACAATGCACACGTAGTATACTTGTGTGATTAGAGACAATTTTGTTGCTTTATGTGCAGAACCCACTGAAACCCCCACTCGTTTTGCTAATTTCGGGAGTGATTTTGTTAGTGAACGTTCAAGGTCTGCAGCAGTTTAATCTAGTTTATCTTCTGTTAAAACTCTCCATTGCCGCGTGTGTTTTTTCGTACACTGATCAAGTAGAATCAACTGCACACACGAAAATGTGCTGATCTAGAGTCAACTGTCCCAGCTTGGCGAAGATTAACTACTGCACTGCTTCGAAGCGACGTACAAGTACAGGAGGGGATACTTATAAGAAAAAAAGTGAGAGCACCAGTCGCAGCCGACGGGATTTAAAACACCACGCGTGGGGAATAGTTTTTACGTGAAAGCTCTGTATATTTCCTCCTTCATGTTCGAATTCTTCCATATAATCACTCAATAAGAGCAAACATTTAAGCAATGCAAGATACTCATATAATAACAAATGAAAATTGGCAACATTAATTTTGTTCTATTTTCCCGAGCTGTACCGTTATCAGTATCCACTTACAAACACAAGGCATTTCGTTTGTTATAATATTTTATTGACAGTAAAATTGCACATCTACAGGTCGACGCACAAAAGGCTGAAATACGCTTTCTGAGAATAAAAGAATGTAATTTCATTCACAAAAATATTAAAATTATTTCATATAAATAATATCAGACTATGTGCATATTCATGTTTAGACTTGGATCCTATCTTCAAGGCATATCATTTTACAGAGTATTATTTGAATGGCTGGATAGAGAAGTCTAAAAATATATTTCAATATAAATATTAGTTACTTTTCAAGCTACCCTAATTTTTTCTTTCATACTATTTTACCTATCATGGCCAAACTAGGAGTTTTAGAAATATTTTGGTAATTTTAATTGTATGCTTAAAAACTTTTAAATTTTATTATTTATTCTGCTGAACTGTTTCAAGCCAATTTAAACTTCAGTTTTAGACCACCTTTTGTAGACTAAAATATTCTAATCGAGAAATTTCATGTATGGGCTTGAAAACTGCGGTGGATCTGAACCAATCTATTAATTTATTCAAAAATTATAGTTACGAGAGATAGAATCTGCCAGTGACATGAAACATTTTCTGAACCGCCGTGTTCTTACTCAAGAAGAGTTAGATGAAAATACAGAAATTTCCTACGCAGATGGCGACAATGTACTGCCACTAAGGGCCACCATTTTCAACACATGTCATATAACGGGCTAGTTTTAAATACAGTACCATTTCATGTTTTCAGGAAAATATAAATACAAAACAAAATACCAGCTTTACACCCGGCGACTTCATCTCCCTTTCTTATTCCAACAGTAGCGACTGCGGTAAGTAGCCGTTCTGAGGCTGCCCGTAATTCAAATAATCCCACTGTAAATTCCATAACCATTGTTTAATTCAAAGCTTTTACATAACGTCATTTTAGAGAATTAATCTTGCAAATGGGATAATCCCATTACTTTTGTTGAACAGCTGATAAAAGGTTAAACTCAAACATGAACACCAAGTTATAAAAATTTCAATAAACCTTTAAATTTTTAAATTTTATGAGTCACATGTTGCTACATTATCTTAATATTGACGTTCAAATGTTATCACAAGGCTTGCAGACTGATCTCCAAGAGCAAAGAGGTAATAATAAAATAATAACATGTTTCAAATAATGTAATTGAATCAAGCTTTGTGCAGAAAATATTTATCGGGCGAGTTGATCGGTTTTTGTCTTGAATCACCTGGGGCAGATGCGTAGGGTGTAGAGCTAACTGTGTCACGTAGATCCGCACGCACGGCAGCGGCGGTATAATCATGATAATGATAATGTTACGTATAACATCTGCCTACGCTACAAGCCGCCTCTGATCTTTTTCCCACTTACTTCACAATTATGTCAATGCCGTAGCGATGTGTATGGATCCAGGCCATTTCTACTACATGATCCAACTTAAATGTTTGCAGACATGCAAGGGAAGTTTCACTTCATGTGAAATTTATTTTCAAGGGCCTCATAAACTTGAAGAAATTTATTCAGAGTGATTTATACAGAATTAACACATTTCCTTCTTTATTTATTTCAAAACCAACGATGTGCCACTACTTATTATACCCCAAATGTAGAGTATATTTGAGAGATTATGAGGCTCTATTGAAAATACTGAAAATGTCCTTCCTCCTGCATAAGGCAAAACTCAACACGTCGTTTCATGTTAATGGCCGCTCGTTGGAGGACAGTGTCGTCAGTATTATTAATGTCTTCTGTATAATGCTGTGCTTCAGATCGTCCAATGTCTGGGAGCGTGTGGTCTAAAGTCTTGTCTTTCAAGTAGTCCCATGGGAAGAAGTTTGGTGTTGTCAAATCTGTGGTGGTCACAGATATTTGGAGAACATCCGGTCGTCAAAGAAACTTTCAATTGATGTATGGCATGTTGAAAATATCCATGATCCGGCTCTACATCAGTTGCTCAACAAACTCCATGAAAATCTGCAAGGTCTACAGTTTGTTAAAAAAAATGGTTCCGCTATTCTCTGTGCGGATATTGCGCATCAAACCGCGAATTTAACAGGTGCCTGCTTCAGGAATGACACGTGTATTCTGGACGGTCCAATAACGTGAGTTCTGTGAGTTCATAATCATGCTTCATTTGTGAAACGTGATGGACAAAATGGCAGGATTTTGCAGAATACACGCCATGTTGTATTATGCCTTATGCAGGAGGGAGAACATTTTCAAAAGTTTCCATAGGGGTCAATAATCTCCCAAAGACACTCTACATTTGAGATACAATAAGTTGTGGCTAGCTTTATTGGTTTTAAAATAAAAAAAATAAATAAATGTGTAAGTACTATATAAACCAGTCTGTAGTTATTTTTATTTCAATGCGCTAATGAAAACTTTTTCTCTTCCTACACATACGGAGAGTTGCTAGCATGCTACTTTAGCAAGTTTAGGAGTTCATAGCATCGCCGAACTTAACCTATGGCAGAAAATCTAACTTTATCAGTGAAAGTTAATTAACTAGTTTACTGCAGTATGCTCTCGTGCTTATGTTAGTAAAATAGCTCCGAAAACAGAACAATTCTGCAAAAGGTACATTATTATTGCACTTTCCGATGCAAAAGACTCTTATTCGATACTATCAAACTTTAAGAGACATAGTTTCAACATTTCCAAGAAAGGTATCTCATGTACCATTATCAAAAACTAGGACTAATTCTAGAGGGCAAGAAGCAGGCAAATCCACGACCAGCCACCAGCCATACCTCTGAAAACAAAAATTCAGAAGGTTAAGGCCCTTGTATCAGGCCCAAATCCAGCAATACAGACAGCCATTTAATTGCAATTGGGAGTCTCAGTTACAACGAGGAACACCATTGTCAACCGAATTTGAACCTAAAAAAGCGACCCGGCTGCACCAGGATAAGGCTTCAAGCCATACGTCTGCTCAACCCTCCATTTTTGGAGAATGTGGAGAGAGAAATGGGAATACATTCAGTCCCTTGCAGCGACGTCCCTGTTAAGTCACCTGATCCATCCATCGCCAGAGGATTTATATACATCTAGGACTAGATGGCGAACTGTGTACGGTGTCTGGAAAGCCTGCCATGGAGATCACTGTACTCTGCATCAGCTTGCTGCAGTGGACAGCTCAAGGTTGAGAACATCGCTGCTGGTGAAGATGCAGGAAGTTAGAACTGTCTGATTTGTTACCATAGATCGCAAACTTGCGTTTCTTCTATCTTCTTATAGATATTTATTGTTTAATACAATACAATATTCCCCTATATAGATTTCTTTTAATATATAATGCCACTAAGTAAAACGGATGAGACGAAAAACAGCTCATGCTTTATTATTATTATTATTATTATTATTATTATTATTATTATTATTATTATTATTATTATTATTATTATTATTATTATTATTATTATTATTATTATTATTTTATTATTATTATTATTATTATTATTATTTTGTATTGGAGACACTTCCAGAAAAAATTGCCCAATTGGTTTATCCTACTCGAATGTTGCACCTGCTCTTTCAGTCAGTCATAGTCGTTATCAGTATTAATCAATTTATTGCAAACACTTTAAAAACACGAACATTAAAAAAGTATACCTACACATTAAACTTTTTTTCTTATACCACGTGTGAACAAAAAACAGTGTCTTCGTGAGCTTTACTTCCGATTTGATGGGAATATTTTATTAATGAAACTCAGAAGCTATCTTTACATCTCAAAGTCTTCGCCGGATGCAAGAGTGTTGCGGGAAAAGATGGCAACTGCAAGGCGCTACTTTTGGACTTTATGGTGGATGTCATAGTGTGGTAAGATTCAGCCTTTCTGTTGCGTTCTGGTGGCATGTGAAGTGTGTGACTTGATAATGAGTCCCCAATGAGTCCTCCTTTAATCGCTGTTTAAATGTCGGAAGTCAAAATTTAACGTTATGAGCTAATTGTTGTTCCACGTACCAGGAAGCCATGTCCATAACATCCTCTCTGTTCCCAAAATTTGCCAAGATTTTTTCCAGTTGAAGCCTGTGAATTGAATGTATGTTTCTTGATCGAATCTTTCTGTCATTATATCTCCTGCCAGAGTCGTAAAGAACCGCTTCATCTTCGTTTTCATACCTCCTTGCTCCTTAACAGCTTCAAGAAACTTGATCACTTTAGTAGAAATACATTAGTTATTTCATGAGCGTGTGAGTAATGAATAGCGGTAATTAAGCGTACACTGGATTCTTTTTGCATCCAGTCACAGGTAACGCTCGGGTGTCACTTAAAAATCACTCTATAGGTAGTGAATTACATAAAATGTGCGCCCAAAATGTGTATTGGGTATAAAAGTTTGCCTATTGTCTAGATATGTATTGTAATTTTGAAGGTGCGGATTGAAAATAATGAGTTGAAATTCGGACAGTGTGCAAATAGTCTGATATTAAACTTTTTAATTTGAACATTCTTTTGGAATAATGCATTACATTTTTCTTGCTCAATTATTATCCAACATACATTAATTTTAAAACATTTTTAGGAAGAAGAATTTGTTGTTGAAGAACAGGAAAAAAGAAAATATTTTGGATGCACAGTTTAACTTAGATTCAAAGCATTATATTTTGGAGATGACGAACTAGAACATGAAGAAATCTAGTCAAGTTGATGATGACCAAACAAGGAATATTTTGAAGAAAATCCATACTTAACTACGAACTATGCTGTAATAAAACGAAATATTGCAGTTTCGACATTTGTGAAACTTCGAAACAAATAAAGTAAAAAGGATTAAAAAAATCAGTTTACGTGAAGTTTTGCGTTAACGAAACACTAAACACTTTGCAATATCAGAGTAAATAATCATCTGTGACGTTTCATTTGGAGAATTGCTGTAAGAGCTTGACAAGAAGTAGCAGAAGTTACAGCTTGCACGACCTATTGTGATTCATGATAATCTGAGTCAACATGTGCCACAAAAGACACTTTAAAAAGCTGACACCCACTTGGGTAACATTCCCTTTCCTGCAGGTCTTTCACGTCTGTCACTTTTTCAAATGTCATGGAGTCTTCCTCAAGCGCCAAGACAGGAAAAGAGTCATTCAAAAATGTCATCTTCTCCAGTAATGGAAGTCTTTGTCCAAATTTCATTACTCATTAAAACCTAACTGGTATAATTATGTACCTAAAATTTCTGATGGCTATTGCCGTTTTGAGTTGACCGGTGCTTTAACGAAGTTCAAATCACAATATTGTCACTTATCTCCGAATAAAAATAAGAATTATTTTCTTGAACATGACGCATTTTCTCTTCTTCGCTCCTTCTTCTTTCCTTTTCTTCTTTGCTCTTTTCTGACCTCTTTTGTTCTTTTCTCTTCTGTTCTATTTTCCTTGTTCCTATTTCATTTGTTCTCCTTTTCTCAAGTTTTTTTCTCTCTCCTCTCATACTTTCTTTTCATCATTTCTCTTCTCTCTTTTCGCTTGATGACATATTTACTCTCTTCTTTTCTTCTTTTTTTTTTCCTTCTGCTTTCCTCCCAACTTGTCCCCTTATCTTCTCGTCATCTTTTATTTTCTCTAATGTCCTCTTCTCCACTAGTCTATTTCTTCTCTTGTCTCCCTTTCTACTTTCTTCCTATTCTTTTTTCTGTTCTTCTCTTATCTTTTTTCATTTCTCGTGCTCTTCTCTCCCCTACCGTTCTCTTTTTTTTCCATCCTCTCCTAATTCTTATTTTATCTTCTTTTTGTTCTTCTTTCCTCTTTTCACTCTGTTTTTCTTTCTCCTCCACTTTTCCGTTCCTTCCCTTCTTCATCCTCTTCTTTTCTCTTATGTATTGAACACTTTCATTTTCCTTTTCTCCTTTCCATTTCTGCTCTTGTGTCCTACTTTTCTTATATTTCTTCTTTATTTCCTAACCTTTTCTATTCTTATTTTCCCTGTTCCCTCTTTTTTTCTTGTTATCGTACTATTTTTATGTTCTTCTCCTTTTTTCTATCAACTATTCACCTCTCCTCTTCTTATTTTTACTATTGCACAATGTTTTTCTATTCCTCTTTTCTCTTTTATTTTCCTCTCCTTAACTCTTTCCTCTTTTTGCTCTTCTAGACTTAATTTCCTTCTTCTTTTCATATATCTTCCTTTCTTTATCATTCATTCCTCTCTCATTTTCTTCTCTCATCCTTTTCTGTTCTTTTATAGAATATTATTAAAACTCCGTTCTTGATTTGTTAAACAATTAATAACCTGAAATATTTTTTTCATTTGGGATCCTTCTCTTTATTATTATTATTATTATTATTATTATTATTCCTTTTTTCAAAATAAGTTGAAGAAAAAGGGCAAGATAGTATTGAATATTCACTTATTTTCGTTCTACATCAGAACCATACATTTTATCTTTCAATAGGAGCTCATTCCTTTACACATTGTTTAATTTAGTCTGTACTTTTCTGTTTTCTTTCTCAAGTTCCAATATCAGTGTAAATAATGGCATGATTACTAATGCGTTCTATGCAAGGTTGTTAGTTATGACCCAATTACTGCCATGTAACACATAGCACATTTTGTGCATTCTGTGGAATTCGGTGGAGGTCGTTTTCATCTACGGCTGCGCGAGCAACGACATAGTGGTCATTATGTGGTAAGGTATGCATGGGTTGAGGACGCTCTGGCCACCGCACCCACGGGAAATTGGGAGCAAGTGCTCCGGAGCGGAATTGACCCTGACCGCCCCCCGTGCCTCTGTGGAATGCTCAGATTAAGTTCTGCCATTGCTTTGTTGTCCTTCCAACAGTTATCACTGTGCCCACAAGAAACAGAGTGACCCACTTTCAACATACAAGTTCAACTGTAATCTGATTTCTTTTTCTGATGTTTGAAGCTGAAAGTGAAATTTTGTTTTCTAATCCTTCCTACTTATAAACCACAAATTTCATGAACAATTATGAAGTCTATTCAATGATATTATAAAAAGAAAAGAATGAAAATATCTCCGATATTTTTCCTTTTAGATAACTTCCAAATAGAATGTCTACTCGCAGAATACAAAGTTAAGTGTGACTAAACATTAGCCTGAACTTTCAATAAGATTGGCAATTACAAGCATTCTGCCCCATTCGTTAACAATGTCAAGTTTTTTATGACTGAAAGGCGTATATCTTCATCCAAACACTTTCTTGTTGTGTTCAGAAAGTTCAAGTAGAGAGGTCAAAAAGAGGGGTAGCGGTGCTTAGTGAAACATTTTATGAAATGCTATTTACATAATATACAAAAAAATAATAAGCTCTACAGCAGCACAAGAATTTCTTTTTCAAAACACTTTCTTAAGATCGCAATCTTAATTTTCCCATTTGATACAAACTGGATATTCCATAAAACGAATGACTGAAATGATGAATATTAAAATCATAATTCATTCATTTGTATCTGTGAAGCTCAAGGTACAAGGTTTGAATGAAAATCAGTCCTCCATGACCAAAGGAGTTTAATAACTGAAATACGGAAATAAAATTTAGAATGTAACCTTTAAATACGGTTTACTGAATCTTTAACTTTGCTGTTATGTGTGCTTCAGTCATGCCCTTCTAACAAATCATCAGCATTTGCTTTTGTTTATTTGAACTTCTTTCCTAATGAAGTAGAGGAACCATTCAATGCCTCTTCTCTTTACATTATTCTCACTCAAAAGGTTAACTAAAAACATGGTTGGCATAATGTAGTTCTGCATTTAGAACTAAACGCTCTGATTTATTAAGACAGAGAAGACGTGCAAACAATTTACATGATGATGTCACAATCGCCTCGCTTGCATTGATATATATATAAGGACCTTGACATGCCTCCTTAAGTTGCTTCAATTAGAATATTGCAGCGAACGCGAAGTTGCACGAAAGCACAGGGATGCTTAAACGTTGCAGCTTTACTTACATACATGCTCTAGTATAGAGAGGTTCTCAACTTGTATGCTGCACTTCAAAACACAACATGCCAATTTTGGCAGCACCATGAGCCACGACGCTTAAGTTTGATACTTCCTACTCTAGTACCTGCAGTTCGAGGGGCTAAAATACGACGTAATTTCCGGATATTACAGAAAAGTTCATCTTCAGAACCGGACGCGCGGCCTTGGCCAAAGTTGTTACCAGTTGGAGGATATCTTATTGGCACGTGCAAATATTCACTTTTCAGCAAGACTGCTCAGATAGTGAGATGCAGTCGAATTATTTTATGTAATTTAAGATCACTACATTGTCACTCGTTATTAATCAGGAAGTATTTACAAAATATTGCATTACGTTCTCCTGTCGTTTTGACGGGAAGATGATTTCATACTCTATTCGCGGTTGATGAGTATGCGAAGAGGCAATGTAAAAGGAAATTTTGCAGACTGTTTTGAAACGTATTATGCCATTCTTTGAGATTGCTAAAACACACACATATCACTAAGACATGGACTACGACCTGTAAAAAGGAGGAAATTGTGGAGAAGAGTTCGCCCTACCTGCTTGATTTATAAGCATTACATTTTATTACGGATACAGGAATTAAAAGACAAACATAAAAAGTTACTGAATGGGTTGAATCAAGCAGTGCCGCTTGGAACTTGCATTCGGGAGGTACTGGGTTCAAATTCCTTGCAGCCGGCCATCCTGATTTTTTTTTAAAACTAATTTTCCCCTCTCCCATTTCACCTTATTTTATTCCATTGGTTCTAATTACAAGATCGAAAATGCCAGTGCCATTATTGCATTTAGATAATGTTCCTGCCATGGTGCCTGTTGCGGAAGCATCCTGCTGAGGGGCTAGGATTTCTTGAAGAATCTGGAAAGGATGTTATGAACACCGTCTACGTCCGTATCTCACCGCCTCTGCCTTTGGTGACCAGTTCTCCTTCCCTCCTAGAGCTGTGACTAAGATACCAAATTTCCTCTTTCGTCTCCGTTAATCCAATCCAACAGAAGAAATTATAGTAAACCACAATGTGAGACAGGAATGTACCTATAGTATTTCTCTCAGCATGTTTGTTGTTATTTTGCGAATGTATATATTTTTTCTGAGGGAATATAACAAAAAGATAGCGGAGATAATAAAATACTCTAACATAATACCACTGAGGGTAATTCTGATTGCCCACGATCAGATGGTAATAAGTAAAACTAAAATATGATTTGCAAAATAAAATAAAAAAGGCTCTAAAATTTCTGAAAATAAAACTATGGCTTTCCAAGGAAATACAATTTAGGAACTTTGTTTTAAATAATAATCCTTTAAAACGAAATATATTTTGATATGAAATAAATATAAACTTGAGAGAGAGAACAAAAGGAAGGAAACGCAGATTAAACTTTTATATTATGTACCTATCTTGTAATGTGTATAAGCCCAGAAACATGGATATTGGGAGAGTGCGAAGACGTGATAAAATTAGAAATTGCGCGAATGGAGTTCTTAAGACGAAATGCATGAATCGGATTAGATAAGGTTAGAAATGAATTAGATGTAACTTCATTAGAAGAAAAGTGGGCACATTATAAACAGCAGGAAGATCGTTGAACAGATGGTGAGAAACGTTGTGAAGCTGGAAAATACTTTAAGCCTATTCCATAAACTGAAGAAGGATAGTGCACGCATATAAAATTTTGCCACTATCATTAATTATTATTCACATTTCCTTTTATTTTCTGTCATTTACTTTAAAATAGAAAATTTCCCCCCTCTACTCCAAACTTACATTAACCATTTTCTTATTTTCCAAACGTAAATCAGTAAAACATATTGTAGTTCTAATATACAAATCCTGTTCTATAAGTATTATATTAAAAATAACTCACTTACTGGATGAGCCATACAAATATCGACCACATGCGCAGCCTCTGAACCCAGGGATTGTCAAAGTCATGTCAGTTACAATTCGCAGCTTGAAATGTTTGTTATGGTTTAACATTGCATGTTTAATACTAGGGAACGAGTATTTACACATAGTGGGCTCGTCAAATTGGAACACGATTTGGACAATGAGTTCCTGGCGTTCAAGTTTCGAGCCATCAATTTCGAAAAACGGGAATTTTTTGATTTAGTTTATTTACTGACGCTCTTTAACATTTCAGATCATAGCGTACCATGCAATTCAGGGCGTGAAACGGCCGATAAATTTTGCTCAGAGACCTTTTCATTCAGGCCTGAGGTTCTTTTACGTGCCACGAATCTACGATATGGGATCCACGGCTTTACTTTCTTCCGAAGGAAGCCATACTTAGGATTTTTACACCCGAAAAAATTCATCGACCCTGGCCGAGATTGAACTCGCGATCTTGGGTCTACAAGGCAAGTATGGTTATCGCTACACCACCAGGATCGAAGCAAAACGTGAAGGAGTAGCGATAAATATTGCCAGGGCTTTTTTTTTTTTATTTCCCCACGGAGTATATACTGAATGACATTACTCTTCGGTTGAACCTTTTTCTGCTTCTGAAAACAGTCTGTAGTGGTCTCATTCGGAATTACCATCAACTGCCTCACTATGTTCTCAGTCTCCTCCAATCTGTGTTTTAGGGGGTTGACAAAAACCTAGCTAATGTTGCTTCCCTCTCCCCAATAAAAGAGTTGAAGAGTGCGAAAATCACACAGTACTCAAGCTAATGATGTCTCATTGTTGAATGAGTGGACCTACACGAAAGTGACTATTCATGCATTCGTAATAATGTCTCTTCTGACTGGTTACTCAGTTACATTAAGGTTGCGCGAGCGGTTATCGATATACCATAATAGTCGGATACTTTACAGGCATCTTTCTTACGCTTATTTTTTAATGTTCATCTAATTCATTTCCGGTTTTTTATTTATTTCAAACGATCCTCTACCACCGTATTACATTGTTCTCCACTCTAGTGTTCATAAATTTTCCTTCTTGGATTTCTAAGCTGATCTACGTTAAAACATTAGGTCTGTTGCGGTATACAGGTATTTGCCGCTTGGCTAAGTTTGTGTGTATTTTTGCTCCGGTAAGAACCTTGCCTTCTTTCGCATCTTCGAGATTCTACTTCCTTCTCTAACTAGCTTCTTAGTTTCCTACTCCTTTTTAATAGCTCTATTTGTCGGGACATAGAAGTCAGTTCTTGTCTTTAGTATAGACACCTACTTGTGGAATTCTGAATTGTCCTTACTAGAGGCTTGCCCACAAAGTTCTTTTTTGAAATTGGTCATTTTGGAGTCTGGTCGTTTTCTGTGAAGAGAGCAGTAACTCGTGTAACTGTGTAATTAATTATTTCTTGTATGTATATCTTACTTTACCTTTATCTTTTCACTGTCTTGCTGTAAACTTTTCTTATAATTATGTGCAGTCTTTCAGGTTGTTTAATGCTCCATATTGGAGCTGTTTTCTAAATGAATTCTTTCCTCATGATTTGGTTATATGAGGAAGATTTGTAAGAGAACTTTGTATGTTAAATACTTGTTGTTAAGACAGTGAATATTTTGAGCTGCTTGTATTAGTTTTAATTTGAGTAAAATTAAATTAATGCTCCACCATCATATTATTCAACTGCATATTTTGGAATAATAAATATTTTATCGTGATATGTAAATTATTTATCTTAAAGTTGAAGATTAACAATACTCCATTAAATTGTTATACTTATATTACTTGACTGTATTTAGTACTTGATTTGTGTCATCATTTGTATTTAAAAATAACCATTTACAGCCTGGGTTCCTTGCCCAGTTCCTTCATATCCACACACTTGTTATTCTAGTCTTGTGTCAAATTGCACAAAGCAGTAAGTTTTTCAAGCTACAGACCTGTAAAGGGTCGTGGTAGTATTTTGTCAATTTCTTTCGTCACGAAGTGTAATGAAATATTACGTTTATCTGGGTGTCTAGAACTGCAATTCTAAATATGGCTCTCTCAATATAGTTACAGTACTTGGTGGCCTGGGTTTTTGTTGTAAGGAGCAATGTTGTATACATAAAGAAACAACTAACTTGCGGTCATTCCGGGTCACACACTAATGAACTACAAGACGAAAAGTGTTATCGATACTTACGAAATTGACATGAGGATGGAAGTGGGTCAAGTGTACTTGCGCATATACATATTGGTGGCTAAAGAGAACGAGAGAGACAGTTTTATGGAGCAAACAATCCTGTGTTCCCTAATGAGTCGGTCCTGGTGCTCTAGTGGTAACCACACTTGCCTCGGCTCAACAATGCGGGTTCACTCCCGGCCAAGGGTGGTGGATTCTTTCGGGCGTAAAAATCTTAAGTATGGCTTCCTTCGGAAAGGAAGTAAAGCCGTGGATCCCGTGTCGTACATTTACGGCACCGAATTGAAACTCAAGCCTGAAATAAGAGACCTCTGAGCAACATTTATCAACCGTTTCACGTCCTGAATGGGACACTGATGACCTGTGATGTAAAAAGGCGTCCGTAAATAAACCAAATAAATAAATAACGAATCTCATTTTACAGAAAGCATGGTCATTATCTTCTTTTTAAAATATAAAAGTTCGTGTTATTAATGATTTTATAAAATAAACATCTTGCAATACGTAGAAATAAATGCATATTCTTTACAACTTTCTAAGGCAATAAAACAAGACCAGAACTATAAGGTAAAACAGTTAATTAATACACAATTAAATGACCATGAAATTGTTCATTGAGCCTTTATAGCTCTTTAATAGAATTCCTAATTCTTAATTTCACTAACTTTAAGCTGGCGGCGAGTGACTAGATTACTCATCTTCCACCGAGATGGATCGGGTTCGATTCCAGCGACAATGAATGCGATGTGTGATGAACGAAGTGGCGACTGAGCAGGTTTTTCTCCGGGTACTCCGGTTTCCCCTGCCATTCATTCCACTGTTCTCCATCACCACCTCATCCCCATTTTCACTTTCATTATTCAGCGTAATGTAGTCCGGTTCGCGCCTTACAAATGGCCTGTGCTACTGAGCCCATGTGCGGAATTCCAATGACTGGCCAGTAAGCGAGTTGGCATTACAATTCACACATGAACTTTAGGCACCTTTGTGACAGTAAACACTTAATGCGTGTTAAATTTAAGGGCATATTCTGTGATATATTTATATCTGTATTACTGGATTCAAGAAAAAACTATTTTTAGAATTAAAAATATTAGCACAAAAAGCGAAGCACTCTTCTGATGACGTTCAGGATTCTATTTTACAAACATGCAGTAAGGTTAAGATTGGAATTTGTTTGTTGCATTAGATTCTTATACACCATACCTACTTTAGAACATGGAACAAGAAAAAAAAAAAAAAAAGAGCAAAGTTTCATTACGTTCATTTCGACATTGAAACATTTTATAGCTTATATAAATACAGGAGTATTCAGTAAATTTAGATGTATATTAAAACATTTAAGTTAGGACATATATGATCTTTCCAGCTGTTTACAGAATTCAATGTTTTCAAAATAGAACAAACTTTAAAACAAAAATTACTATTTCATTTTTACAAAAATCGTAATCACTAACTGATCCCCAAGAGTGTCATTTATAAACGAACTCAAATGTTTTACATCTACTAAAACATAGACGGAATTTAGATCTTAAGTTCTGTAACAACGAAATGATAAGAGAATCCAGAAATAAGTGGATTAAACTTGAGTAGATTTAAGAATTGAATTCCATACATTTCATAGTTTCCGTTTCCTTAAAGTCGGTCCTGGTGGCGTAGTGGTAATCATACTTTGCTTCGTAAACCCAAGATCGCGGGTTCAATCTCGGCCAGGACCGATGAATTTTTTCGGGCGTAAAAATCCTAAGTATGATTTCCTTCGGAAGGGAAGTAAAGCCGTGGGTCCCGTGTCGTACATTTACGGCACGATAAATGCCTGAGAGAAGAGATCTCTGAGCACAATTTGTTGGCCGTTTCACGCCCTGATTTTAATGGGACGCTGTGACCTGAGATGTTAAAGAGCGTCCGTAAATAAACCAAATCAAAAGAACAAGAACAAGAAGAAGTAGTTCCCTTAAAATATGTTCACATAATATGTAGTATTTTCTGTAGTATTGATGATTTTGATGTTTTATGGCACAATAAGTATTTTACTTTTTTAAATACCAGTCTAATAACTGTTTACTGTAACTATCATTTCTTAACATTTTTAACTGAACTGCACCAGCATACGAGCCTTCGCTAACTTGGATGATTTACTGGATTTGTATTAATATTTATATGAATAAATATAATTAATTCAACTTGTTATACTGTCAATTACATGGAAGTTTTTAATATTAGTTATGTTGTCTTATGACAGAACACTATTTTAACAGTATAAATTATTGTAAATTCGTCACCAGAAAATAGGTATTGTTGCATAGATTCTGTAAGAGCAGATTTGAATATTTCCCAATCATCCATTGATAATATTTCAGATTAATTGAAAGTCGGTCCTGCTGGTGTAATGGTAACCATACTTGCCTCCTAAACCCGGTTCAATTCCGGCCAGGATCGGATTTTTTCGGGTGTAAAAATCTTAAGTGTGGCTTCCTTTGGAAGGGAAGTAAAGCCGTGATTTACGGCACGAAAAAGAACTTCAAGCATGAAAGAAGAGGTCTCTGAGCAAAATTTGTCGGCGGTTTCACGCCCTGAATTGAATGGAACGCTGATAACACGAGATGTTAAAGAGCGCCCGTAAATAAAACAAATCAACAAAAATATTAATTAAGTCGGTCCTGGAGGTCTAGTGGTAACAATAACCTCTCGTAGACCCAAGGTCGCGGACCAGGGTTTACTTCGGATGGGAAGTAAAGCCGTTAGTCCAGTGTCGTAGATTTACGGCACGCGAAAGAACCTCAAATCTAAAAGGAGGGACCTCAAAGCAAAATTTATCGGCCGTTTCAAGCCCTGAATTGAATGGGACACCGATGACTGAGATATTAAACAAATTCCATAAATAAACAAATAAATAAATAATAACAGATTAGTTGAGAGTTTGTTATATATTCTAATATATTCTGGATAAACTCTCTTTTGATTTCATTTTTGTCTAATGTTTGTCATACATTTGTTTATTTTTAATGAATTGTATTATATTTTTTAATGTAAAAGTTCTTAAGAGAAAGTGTATTTTTTTAGTTTTAACTCAGTTAATTTATTTGTTTTTTAAAATGTATATATGTACATGATTTTGTATTATTTACATAATATATTATTTGTAAAGTTTTCTTTTATTAGTATAAAAAGACATTTTGACATATAATTCGTTTTGGGGAGCAAAAATTGTATTCACAAGCATGTATTTAACCAACATTTTTTCAATTCGCAACTATCTAAATTATTAAATTTTGTAATCGATACATTAGAACGTTAAAAAAAAAAAAAAAAAAAAAGTGAACAATGAAATAGCGTTATAATTATCCTAAAAAACCTTCAACACTTTTTATGCTTAAAGTGTTCTTGAGATCCTGGTATTGCATTTATAAGCATTCCAAATAATAATAATAATAATAATAATAATAATAATATTTTTAGAATATCTGTAAAGAATTTAATCATTACTGCAGATATTTCATTTATAAAATAATTTTTTTTTGAGTAAAATTTTGCCATTAAAATTCAATTGTATTTTGCATACGCTTTTACGAGTACCTGAAACAAACACTGCAAGTAGCTAAGTGAGAGAACATCATCGCTAGGATAAGCGAATTACTGAAGGTGATCTAATGTAAATCAAGTTGGGAGTGGGCCCACCCAAGTAATGAAATATTGCATCCATTCTTCGCCAAGCTCTAATTGCTTGGAGTTCTGCAACCGCAGCTAACTGGGCTAAGGTCGTCCCAAAATCCCTTAACCGGGTAGTCACAATGGAAAATTATGGTCGTGGGTTACACAGTTCCCAACTTGACCCCCACAAGGTCGCACAAGCTAATAAAAATGTTCTGCAATAAGCACGTGTTTATGGACATAATTCTTTCGTAGTTTGTAAACAACTGCTCTATTTTCCTCTGTTCATGAAAATTATTGAACTACTACTATAATCAATCTATAGCGAACTTCGTGTTGCTTTTTACTTGGATATACTCAGCAGTAATTATTTAACGTTGCTTTAGATGTTTCATTTCTGAATGCTTATAATATTATAAATCTATATAGAAAATAATAGAAATAACCTACAGTGCATGTGTTTGTTGACATTCACCAATTCACCGAAATTATTTTCTTTTAAGGTGTTATTCGGCCTTAGCTATTATTGTCAACCTTCTTGTCATACTTTTGTGAATGTTGAATTTGCGATAATTAACCACATTTCACTAGAGAAACAATAAGATTCAATACAGTGTTTGAGCGCCGAATTTCAGAAAATGACACCTTAGTCAGTTTATGGTAATCTTGGAGCTTCTTGAGGAGTGATTTCTTGATAGAAGCGAAAAACACTTTCTATCTAACTAATGAAAGATATTCAGGAACCATCAATGAAGTAATAACGTGTAAGTGAAAACTATGCAGATAGTTCAATCTATAGATGAAAAAAGATATCTTCATTGTACCTCTCAAATCAGATGATCCAGTCTTCATTACTTTGCTACTATAAAGAAATTTATAGCATTCCTTATTAAATTTGATCAGAACTGGAGAACGCTCATTGGAAATAATATTGGGTGATCCAAATTTTTCGGACATTGCCGCGAGTCATTTTAAATGACTAAATCTCTTTTGCGGAGCGAATTTCTATCAGTATTAGTTCCTCTAGTTCTGAAAAGTCGCTATAGAAGGCGGGAGTGCACCTCGGAAAGGGAAAGATAAAGAGAGAAGCGAAAGAGAGCGTCGTAGTTATAATTCAGTTTCCTTACAAAAAGCGGCTATGTTAGTTCTTTAACAATTCGCTAGGTTGTAGAGTATCGACTCTCAGTCCGATACCCTTCAAGGGAAGGTGTACTGACTAACAATTAAGTAATTATTTCAAACTGACTATAGGTAAAATCGGAATAAACATGATCATCCAGTGTAGTACACAAAGAGTTTACAAGTAGAAAGGCGGCTTTACACTAAGTATTTTGAGAGTGGGAATGAATGCTCTCAGAGGCTTCAATAAAGAGCTATAGACATCGATATAGATTGTAGCTACGTGACGATGTGACGCATGTCATTGTAGTCGAATGTAAACCAATGTTACCAATGGCGATGCAGTCATAAGCAGGCTGCACCTTAATCTAACGACAATTCACGTACTGTCACTCAGTATTCGAGGTAATGTTAAGGTGTTGTGAAAACTACAGTAGGTAAGTTTTATGAATGATTACTATACTTGGACTTCAATTAATTAATGAATATTATGGTTTATGATCCACTGAAGTAATGCTCCATATTTCCCAATATAAATTACTTAAGATAAGCTATTGTGCTTTTAATTTTTTTGATCATTTTAAACACATTTGTAACTTTAAAGTCTGCAGTATCACACGTAGATTTCCTATTTTTGAGGTGCCTCTTTCTACACGTAAATAAATTGTACATATTTCATCGCACTGTGCACTTACTGTCAATTTTGATAGATAATTTCTATATTGAAACCGTAGCCTTCATTATATATAAAATTATTATTTCAAAATTTTCACTCTTTAACAGACACATGCAAGCCTTATTGAAGTTGTATCTTCTATGTCGGTTTTGGTAGACCCAATATCGCGAGTTCAATCCCTGCCAGGGTCGATGGATTTTTTCGGGCATAAAAATCAGAAGTATAGCTTCCTTAAGAAGGAAAGTAAAGCCGTGGGCTTCGTGTTGTATATTTACGGCACGTAAAATAATCTCAAGCCTAAAATAAGAGGCCTCTGAGCAAAATTTATCGGCCGTTTCACGCCCTGAATTGAATGGGACACTGATGACCTGAGATGTTAAAGACTTTAAGTCCGTAAATAAATCAAAGAAATGTAATCTGGCGATTAGAAGATGGCAAGAGGCGACTGAAGTGCGAGGGGGCTTGAACTGTTTATCTGCACAAGTACTAGTGTATGTGAGATACCCATGCTGTCATTTGACAGAGGAACTCTCAGACTCATATCTTGCAAGCCCGCTGGACTTCTAACTAAGGACGAGTATATGAAACACTGTTTATTTTATCGGCACTGACGTACGTGAACATATGAGAGTAGAAAATGTTTACATAGTACATTCCTGTCGCTTGCCTTCTTCTCATCCCCAGACAATACCTTCTACTTAATCTCTGCATAAGATGGAGTGGATACTTGTGAATTATAGTTGATGGAAGTTATGGAGGTGAGGTCCTTTTTTAATCTTCTTCTTCTTTCCAGAATTTGTTGTAATAGGTATTAACTACATGGTTCAACAATGAAACAAGAAACTTTTAATAGTTCTTAACGTCCGTTTTAACTGCTGAGGGCCATCACAGACGGTAAACACTGATAACACATTTTTTAAGGAAGGAAAATCGTTCCAGGTCTAAGTTAGGGTTCCTTTCCGGCATTTGCCATTTATGAGGACTGAGGAAAACCCGGAAAAAATCTGTCAGGGAAGGCGGTTTTGGTGGAAATCGAACCCCAAACCTCCCGCTCAAGAGTCCACGCCTTAGCGACCTCGGCCACCTGTGGCGGTAGGAAATATTTTGAAGTGTTCTAAGGCTAACATAACATTTAGATATAGACATTAAAAACATACTTTTCAATCTACAGTCCAAATATGTTTACAGTGCATAGGACTGTGTTTATCGTGTTGTAGAAAACACTCCTTATCATTATTATAAGCTAAATTGCAGAGTCAACCTATCTCCCCTTTCCGTTACGAATCTGAACTTCAAGTTCAAGCTCAATTGGGTCAATGTGGAGTGATGTAAAGGATTTATTCTTAAGGGAAAGCGCTAAGAGCGAGGGCACATGCTTTTGCTGATGGCACTTCCTGAACTGCATTGTGCAAGTGCAATAAATATCAATTGTCGATGACATAAACTTTAGTTCACTGCTGGAGGCGTTTATTCATCCATGCCGCTCTGGCACTTACACTGAATTCCCGCCTTTTGTATCAGTCATTGTTCTTGTCCTTCAATTGGTCTTGACCTGCCTTTCTGTTCGTTGATTTCCATTGATCGCTTGCCGTAACTTCCCTCTCAGCGGCTGGTTTTCAGCTCTTCGCCGGGACAGTTTTCTTAAGAAATGGATTATGGGCGATGCTTATGGAATTTCTTTCACCTTAGCGCCAGCGAAAAGTGGTTGTGGAAAATAGCTCCGGGCATTCATAGCCAACTGAAATTAACCTATTAAAAGTCTGAAAAGGTTTACGTCAGAAATGTTTTATATCGTCCACAAGTGGATAAAGCACTTGACATTTGGAAGCGAAAATGTTATAAAATAAACATTTAGGTTATATTTTATTTATGGATGATCTTTAACATCTTTGGTCATTAGCATCCCATTATGGTTAATAAATTTTGCTCACAGGTCTCTCAGGTTTGAAGTTTTTTTACGCGCCGTAAATATACAATATGGGACCAACGAATTTACTTCACTTCCGAGTTAAGCCATAATTAGGATTTTTTACCCCGAAAAAATCCATAGATTCTGGCCGGGTTTCAACCCGACCTTGGATCTACGAGGTAAATATGGTTACCACTAGACCACCAGAATCGATCAAAAAAAAAAAAAAAAAAAAATGAAAACAGAGATAAACAAATAAAGTCATGTATTTAATATTGACAATTTTCGAAACAATTTGCGGAAGATAAATTAACTATGTGAATATAGAATGTGTAAACATTCCCTCACGTCGGAGCTACGTAAACTCAGCAAGTTGAATAACTTTAAAATAAATACAAAATCTAAATAAGTCCTTATTAATTAATGAAACGAAATAAGTTATGGCATTAAGGGAGCAAAATTAAAAATTTTGCAGTCTATAAGTATTTCAAAAGAGAAATAACATTTTTTGCGCTATATTATTATTGTTATTATTATTATTATTATTATTATTATTATTATTATTATTATTATTATTATTATCATTATTATTATTGTTGTTGTTGTTGTGTTGTTGAGAATATACTACAAAAATTAATTGTGTATTTTTAATTAAATGAAAGATATGACCATTGATGGACAAAGCTATACTGTGTGAGCATTTTAAACATTTTTAAATGTAACCATATTTATGAACTAAGCCCATGATATCATCTTTACATTCACTTAAACAGAGAAAAAAGACAAATAGCAAGTTTTGACATACATTGTGTATTTAAGAAATTGTTCATATGTTTCAATAAAACAAAATCATGTTACAATTCAAAACAATTACAATGTACTAAACAAATATACACAATCAACAATATACAACCGAAAGTTCCATTGATATTTAGTGGCTTTGAATTTTAATTTAAATGTTATTGTAGTAACAACAGTAACGCAAACGTTTTCTGGAGACTATTACAGAGCGCCCTTACATATAAATATAATTTTCGCACCATATTCGATTAATATTTCACATTTTCTATTTTCACGACAATGCTTTTATTAAATATGAAACATATGCACCGTTATAAATACAGTTTTTATGCTCGGATAATTGGTCCTTTTAATTCGAAACAATAGAGAGAAAATTAAAACGCTAGAACGCTTTTTAAATTTCGATTTTCATGCATACCCCTACTTCAAATAGTCCGATTTTTCTGTTTTTTTTCAGAAAATAATTTTATTATTCTATTTAATATACAGCGTTTCGTTGCGGAAAAACAAATATTAATGCGGATATGGCGATTTTTAAATTTTGTGTTTTCAGGTAACCTCCCCCTTCCTAATAGTCTGATTTCACAGAATTTCAAAAACTAATTTTCTTATTTTATTTCAATAGAATGTACCGAGTTTCCTTATATTTTTTTAAACTTGCGGCCACTAAAGCGATTTTTAAACTTCGTTTTAACACCCACTCTTTAAATTTGGTTTTCAGGTATTCCCCCACTCCTAATGGCCCGGTTTCCCTGATCTTCAGAATTTAATTTTCATATTTTATTTAAATAGTATATACAGAATTTCATAACGAAAAACTATAGAACGATTTTTAAATTTTGAGTTTCGGGTAAACCCCCCACTCTTAATATTCTGATTGCGCTGATTTCCGCAAACTATTTTTATTTATTTATTTTAAAGGTATATACCGAGTTTCGTTGAAAAAAAACAAAAATTGCGGCCGCTAGAGCGATTTTTAAATTTTCGGTTTAGGTTAACTCACACCCCCAATGGTCCAACTTTGCTGATTAACGACCTCATTGAATTGTTTGATTGCCCAGTTTAGTTTAGAAAAAAAATTGAGACCGTTAGAGCTTTAATAGATACGCACACATATGTATGTGTGTGTATATGTATACACATAATTCTTTTTTCATTGTTATTTTCGGTGCCTATTAGGTGAGATAGATGGTTATTTAAAGAATTTTTTTAAAATCTTTTCATGGGTAAAAGCGCAATTGCTACATTCCTTCGGAAACTGCTAAAAGAAAAGTTATTAAAGAATATTAAAATTGGATCTAAACGTAAATATGGTAAAACAAAATACAAGACATTTGTTAAAATTTAGAATTAGAAGAAAAAGAGATTAAAATAGACATTGTTACATATACCGAATATCCAAATTTATTCCAATTATACCAAGAGTCAATTTAAATGAACGACGTCACTATTGCGAGGAATCATCTACCAGTACATCCAGTTGATCCAGTTCTGTGAATTCGCTGTGGAAGACAGCAGTGCGTCTCGGAGAGGGAATGAGAGTTATAGTTATAGGTCAGTTTATTTACAAAATGGGACCGTGTTAGTTTTATAACCACTGGCTAAGTTGCAGAGTGTCGTACGCTCAGCGCCGATGCCTTAACTGCATCATCCTTTTTCAAACTGACTCTCGGCAAAGTCCGAGTGAATGTTATCGCTCAGAAGGTTTAGTCCCTTGCACAGCATACCGCATTGCACCGTCCGTCCTTGTTTAAGCTGTGCACGAATTTCGCTTGACGAGGCTAAACCTTCGGAGTCTATATATAAACTATATAAATATCTTAACGTAAAAAGTACGAAAGATGGAAGACAAGATCAAAAACTTAATGGGAGAATTAAAGCGGGAAAAGCTGCAGTATCCACTTTAAATAGCTTTTATGGGATATTCCAAAAGAAACTAAACCACATTTAACTATAATGCAAAGTATTACGACACAAGTACAGGAGACTAAAATGCGCACTTAATATAATTTGAGTACTGGATAGTCAGATAATATCAATTAACGATAATGATTATGTTTACAATACAGAACTGTTGACACTAAATTAATCCACGTATTTTAGAATCATAAGCTATTATGTTCAATCGATATATTAAGAAATCTTGGTCTCCTGTGCGAGTAACAATACCGAAGCGTCGTTCAAGAGAACGTAAGCAAATATAGTTAGTTATCGTTGTTGAATTTTTATGAATGTTAATTTAAATTCATATTATATTTCCAAACCACTTTCTTTACTATGTTACAACAAAACTTTGGTTACAGCATTAAGAACATAACTAACTAAACATAGATAAAACAACATCTTTTAAGTTAAAAAATCCAAAATCTTGCTGGATAATTTGTTTTAAATAGATGCATAATATAACTTGCAACCATTGGTCGAACCCTCCACTCTAATAATTCACACATTATTCACTAGACCAGCACTATACAGAGAACATAATCACAGCACATAGTTGTATACAGAAAGTCTGCCTTGTCATAACCACAATATCGTTCAACTCAAACTATTGAGCACGCAGGCTTATCAACAGTTACAAAAGAATAATTAAAAGAATAAGAAGTATTTTTTGTTTTAAAATGTAAAGAAATACCCAAAACAGTGACTGAAATTTTAACAACACGCTACAGCCAGCACCTTCTCCACAAAAACGGGGGAAATCATTCAAAGGTAGGTAACATATCCAATAATTTGATGCGACTCTTGGTTTCCCTTGCCTTATGGAGTTAAAATGAATGATGAATTCTACACTTTCTTAAAAATTGTTAGCAAGAGAAATGTGTTTTGGAGGGAAAATCTGTGAGAATCTCTGTGAGGTGTACACTTCGAGATAAGGTAATTTGTGAAAGAATGAATGTATGTAAAAAAAATTCAATAGCATCAAACACAGCTACACATATGAAAAGGATGAGCGCTTGCCACAGAAAGAGATGAAATGAAGACCAACTGTAAAAAGAATAAAGATGGACTAGTGTGAACCTAGACGGAAGTGTGTACAATATATAATCAGGAATTAGGACATAGAAGAGGATCTTTGCTGAGGGAATAAGGAGCAATGGAGTTTAATTGCATTTCGGAAAGCAAAAAGATTTATACAACTAGTTTCAAAATTAGTTTATTAACGAGTAAGTCAAATTGGAAATTGATTGTAGGGAATGTTCTAAAACCCCAATAGTTAATAAAACTCGTTGTATACAACACTTCATCTATGTTTTGTGAACTGTACTAAAGTTATGAAAATTAGCAGAACACGTGTAAGATTTTAAACATCGAAAAGGCCCAATAATTAAACTTCTTCATTTAGAGTTCATCTTAATCCAACGTTCATTAATTCATGAATGAATTTGTTTTTATTTCAGCAAATAGCATTACCATTAAATTTATAAACAAACAAAATATTTAAGAATTTAGCAGTACTAAAACTAAGGTTCTCCCATAACTAACCATCAGCTTATATGTATGGTAAAGAACCCGTAAAATAAATCATCATTTTTACAACTGTGTGTGCCCTCAAGCTTCTTCCTCCACTTATCCCTTACTTTTCCTTATAATTTCCCAATCTTCTTTATTTTCTCCGCTCTCATATATGACATTTTAAATGACTTTGTCTCATTTTTCATCCTAGATACCATCCCACTCCCTTTTTACAATTTCACATTCTATTAGAAAATGGAAAGCACTACCCACTTCCTCACACATAATACATTCTACTTTAAAATGTTTTCTTAATTCTTTTAGAAATAATACTCCTATACGCATCTATGCAAGGCCTATTCTTCCGAACTGATCGCAATTATCTATATATTTCTCCCATTCCCAATTTTGTAAAATTATTTTCTATGTAAGTTTAAAGAATCTTTATCCTCAAGGCTATTCCAAATATCTTCTTCCTCGCGTCTCGCTTCTTTCTTTGCATTACTTTCACCCTTCGCCACATATTCCCCATTCCAATTTCTTCTGATAGTTTCCCCATCTCCCCCAATCAACACTCTCTTCCCAGTACAGCGCTTTGGCACTTAAGACATTCATAACACATAATACATTTTCAATTCTCTTAAGATGGTCGAGATAGGAGCGTTTCGGGTTCTTGTTAAACGAGTTACATAGATTGATTGATTTGTTTGTTTTATTTACGGACGCTTTTTAATATCCCAGTTCATCAACGTCCCATTCAATTCAGGGCGTGAAACGGCTGATAACTTTTGCTCAGTTCTCTTCTTTCAGACTTGAGGTTCTTTTACGTGATGTAAATGCATGGATTTTCTCTTCCGAATTAGGATTATTACGCCCTAAAAATCATTCCACTCTCACTGGGTTTGAACCTAGGGCCTTGGGTCTAGGAAGCAAGTATGGTTACTACTAGGACGTTACATAGAAATCAATAGACATTGTGTATAAAGAAAAAATGGACATTTAAAATGTGTAATATAAATATAATTTCATCAAATGTTGTAGTGGCGTAAGTATTCTAAATTGGAATAATTGTAATATAGCATAACATTTCGTTAACACTTGTATTTCTTCCAGGACTGCCCTTCCTGATTGAAGTTTTTTCCAGGTTTTCCTCAGTCCTCATAAATGGCATATGCCAGAGAGGTACCCTAAACTTAGGCCTGGAACGCTTTCTTCTTTTAAAAAAATCATAGCTTTTGATTGAAAATGTGATAGATTTGTATGCATTATAAACATTGATTAGGAATATATACTATTAGAATCTCTAATAATTTACATCAAATTATTTTGTCACACTTTTTTGAAATCCACAAATGCCATACTTGTTTTCATATACAAGTTCCCCTATTTATCTGTAAAATGTTTAGTGTGAAATACCATCACGACAGGATTTTGCTCTTCACGATTTTGTCACATTATAGTTGTATGTTTATCCTTAATTCGATTAACGTATATTTTATAGATTTTTAGTAAACGCATGCCTCTGTTGTTGTCACAACCTTTGTTCTGCCCTTTCTTCGTACAACTTGTTGTTTTTCCTTTTCTTTAAATGTCGTGAGTTGCAAAATTGCAATTGCAATTTGAAGAAACTCCAAATCACATTCTAGAAGAATCTTGTTACTTTGGGGAAAGTTGTAACTTTGTTTGGCAAACTAAGCAACCATCATGCAAAGTGACACTTTTTGGGGGGAAATTATGTCTGACACTTTCCCCCTTCTTATTCTTCTCGGTTGTTGTCGACTACAGTTGCGCTAAAATAAGTTTATTTTTGATTGGTCATCCATGACCGACTGATCTCTGGCGCAGGCATATTTCTGGGGAAACTTCACGCATGTTAACATTGACCTAGATGTAATATAAAGGCAGAGCAGTAAATCACACAAGTAATAAGAGAAAATTGGCTGAACATGGTAATATGACGGATGAGTCATACGTTATATGATACACACAATATAAGTTTAGTTATATACACGATGAAGGCCGAGACAAATGAAGATGAGCAACTCAGCAAACAATGAGCTATTTAGATCATGAGTATGAAGAGGTGTACCCATTTGTAATGTGTCTCAGGTCTTAAGTTTAGTAGAGCAGAAGTTCAAATGTCGTGTATTGCTCGATTACAGGGATTATTTTTTTATCCAATGGCAATCAATTTTCTGTTTCGTGATAATTTGTAAAAAAAAAAAAAAAAAAAAAACTTTTGGGAAATTGGTTATTATTACTTTCTATAAAAAAAACATGGGAAAATCACACTCACATAAATCCCCTTATCCATCGCTGCAGTATGAGAAATGTCAGAAGAGAAGAAGTTATTTCCCTGTTTATCTCCTTTTGCTAGGAAAATTCTACTTCTTAAACTTTGTAGAACTGTATTTGAAGTCGGAAACTATTTTGCAGATATTTTCCTTAGATTGCTAGGGACCCGTACCGTTGTCCACTATATCATTAAAATAAAAATGCTTTCATTACGCAGGTGAAAGGACGACTTATGGTTTTGCTTGTGAAAAATAATTCCATGTGACAAATTGAATAAAAAATCTTAGTGTAAGTTTGTTCCTTTTGAAGCGGTTTTTGAAAAAATATAAATTGATAGTTAATTTTTAAAGTCATTTTATACAAATTTGCTGAATTTTAAAAGTTTATCTTTTTAAGACACATTGCGAGTAGTGATGTTCAAAGCATGGTAAAACATCTTTTGAAAACATAATCGCTGTAATTTTCTGTTTAAGAGGTTCGTTATTTTTTTTTTCCTCAAATGAAACGACACACCGTGAAAAACGCCGCAAGAAGAGAATCAGGCCTGTTGTGCACACCTGTAGGTTAGAGACTTTATTTGGTGTTCTGTAAATTCATGCAGCTCTCTCATAGTTACGTGAAGGGAAACGTCAAATTATAACTATAATAATAATAATAATAATAATAATAATAATAATAATAATAATAATAATAATAATAATAATATAATTATAGTAACGCATTTATCATTAAGAATACTCAAAATTTACTGGCGAATAACATTTTATAAAATTGCTGTTAATTTAAAATCTTTGACAGATTAACATGCCTTGTTACAAAGATAACCCCAAGAACAGATCGAAATAAAAACACAATTGTTACATAAATCTTTAATATGTTTGAGCAAAGAGCTAGTTATTTTCGTACTGTTATAAGAGACTGTTTTTGATAACATGCCGAAGTTGCTGAAGATATATACAGGATGCTTACAAATGATTGGAGCGGTTTCAAAATCTCTCTGTACCTGTATTATTTGGTGTATCATTACAAAACTTTATAGTCCGATATAAAAACACAAAGTTTTTACAGGGCTTACAAGTGCTCAATACGAGCTCTATGAGTGACTTTACACACATTAATTCTGCACATCAACTTCGCCCACACTCAACTTAGCATGTCCCTGTCAATTCGACAAAAGGCGTTGATGATGCGGGCCAGCAGTTCTCGCAGATCATCCAGTATTGGTGGTGTGAAAACTGCATCTTTCACTTACTCATGAAAAAGTCGCAAGGGGTTGGATCGGGAGAGGTTTTATGTGCTTTTTTTTTTTTTTTTTTTTTTTTTTATTTGCGGACGCTTCTTAACATCTCAGGTCGTCAGCGTCCCATTCAATTCAGGGTGTGAAATGGCCCATAAATATTGCTCAGAGCCCTTATCTTTCAGGCTTGAGGTTCTTTTACATGGCACAGGACCCACCACTTTATGCCCGAAAAAAATCCATCGATTCTAGTCGGGATTGAACCCGCGATCTTGGGTTTAGGAGGCAAGTATGCTTACCATTAGACCACCAGGACCGACTTCGGGAGAGCGTGGAGGCCATGACATTAGTGTGTTATTTTCATTCCCGATACGAGCAACCCACCACTTTCGGAGTTTGGCGTTCAGGAACGAACATCATGATGGAATGTACAATTCACTATTCGCTCGACAAATTGACTTTTGCGGGCTGCATGTGAAACTGGCTCGCACACGATCAATTGTTTCTTCAGGCACACGACCCGTTTATTTTCCCTTACACAGGTATCCTGTGGTTTTAAACTGTTGATACCATCACGAATGGAGTTGGCGCTGGGTGTATCTTCCCCCAACTTCGTTCTAAAGTTTCGCCACACGGTTGTCACAGATTGACTCGAGTGAAATTCGAGAACAGCGTAAGCTTTATCACTGTTCTTCGCCATCATACAACGGTTGGAGTAGAAGATACAACTATCGCGCTCTCGAGGCTGTAAGAAGAAGCATTATGTTTGCCGGGGAGCTCAAACCAAAATTTGAGGCATACTTATCTTATAGCATCAGACACAATTGCCATATCTCTAATAATTTGGCCATAAAATATCATGAAACAGCTCAATTATTTGTACGAACCCTGTACAAGTGTGGCCAAAAGGCGGCCGCCGCGACTCCTTTCTCTAGCCCTTGAAGGGAGTAGTTTGTCACGCTTCTTAAAAACTTAAAAAATAAGTTTGTAATGAAATGTAATATGTACGACATTGAAGAAGTTAACGAGAAATATAAATGCCAAACTCAGGCCAAATCCCTTCCTTGGTCCCTTCTGATTGCATTGTTTCCGATTCCAAGAAATTGAAGGCTTTTCTCTATAAGAAAAAAATATCTCTCAGTTCTTAGAAAGCAATGTAAAGGGTAGCTTTAACAGAAGTAAAAAACTTAAGAACGAAGAATGGCTTTGCACATTAGCTTGAGACATTACCGAACATCTGAACAGCCTCAACTGAAAGCTTCAGGGGAAGAAACAAATCATTTATCAATTCATAAACTATTGATATTATGTTGGCAATTTTTAAGGAATATCTATTTAAAAAAAATTATCTAAAATTTAAAGCATGCACTGAAATCAGTAGCTGCAATTCAACACACTTTGCACAGTACATCAGTCAAGGAAGAATTTGAAGAACAATTTTACGACTTCCCCAATTTGGAGACAATATGTCAACTTTTGACTTATCCTATTGACTGCAAGATAGAGAACTAAGCTCCAAAACTTCAGATGAAACCGTATGATCTCCGGAGTGACTATCTATCTGCTTGCTTCAAAAACCAATTTGAAATGTGAACAGTATTGAAAATATTTAGCGCCTGACAGGTACCCTAATCTTTACAATTTTCCATAAAGTAACTTAGCATATAAAAATTAATTTCATGTTTATAGGTGTTTTTAATGTTGTGATTGATTGCACTGGTGTACAATGTAAATGTATTTTACTAAATGGTTGTATTTTGAAGACCGTAATAATATTTTTCATAATAAAATTATTATTATTATTATTATTATTATTATTAAAACAGAAAGGGTGGTCTCCGATATTCTTTGGAAAAAATTTGATCCTTGATTGAAAAACAGTTAGATCAAACATATATATACGTCTTCTCTTTTGCCTAATGTTAAATGCATGGTGACTTTGTGAATGTATTTAAAGGTATCTTTATTTATTGTATAACAAATCACCGATGAAAATATAAATTCACTTGATAGTGTTAAGATGCTTAAACCTCAAAATATATTTTTGCAATAGGGTCCTATTTAGGCAGGAGTCTATTGTGCTTCTACTCAGGATCTAAAAATTCTGGAGGCCTCAAAATGTTTCAGCTTCTTTTTTAAGTGATACATATAAATTGAAATATATACCAAATCTGCAAACTGAAAATAAGAATATAACAAAAATTATTAACAAGTAATAACTTAATTTTGGCAAACCCATGCATTTACATATTAGTATGAGCAATAACAATAAGTTATCAGTGGTGTTTAGTTTTGTTTAACTTGTAACAGCTGTTTATATGTGTGCGAGTCTCTACAATATTTCACAAGGTTAGCCAAATGTTGCGGGCTAAGTCCAACACATTTATCCAAGATTCTGCCATTAATGGATAGCCGCTCTTGTTTTTATTCAGTCTGTAAGAGAAAAACTTCACATGAAAAATCACCTCTTTACTACCAAATGCTGTATATAAGAAATCAAGGAGGGGGGGAGGGGGGAAGCAGGCACCTATAAGTTAAGTGTGGTTGTTTGGATGACGTAAATTCAGAAGATATTGTCTGTAGTTTAGTCCCACGTCCAATTCCATAATGCCATATGTGACTTTCTTCTAACTGAATGAGAATGATGAAGAGAAGCAAATGTTGTTCTACAAACAAATTTCAAATAATTTTGCAGATGAGCTTGTTCAGTTTAGAGACAGGAATATGCCAATTCTGAACGCGCTTTCTTCATTTTCGTTGTGAAAAAAGTTTCTTTCTGGCCTTCTAATAGGCCATATCTGAAAATTTGTTTCCGATGGTTCTGCTAGAAACTAACAGTTAGAAGCTTTTTGCTACTCTCTTTATAAATCAAATGATGGCATACGCTGATCTTTAAGACAGAATCACTTCAAAACCTGTCATTAGCATCAGTAGGTAGACTACCATTTCAACCTCCTTCCTTCACTGTTACCAAATTCTCAGACTTGTTGCATTTGGCCGATAATCTTGACATGGTAAACTGGTTAAATGCTAATCATCGTATGGGTGAAGAATTTCTTCCAAAAATTCTGAGCTCAATAGGAAAGTTCCCAGAACGTGTTCCCAGATTTGGAATTGTATTTATAGTACAGATACATATATGGTGATTTTACAAGAAGATTTATTGTGAGCAAATGTCGAGCAGTTTGTAATAGCGGAAAGCTACATTTTCCAGAATGATTCTGTAACACGGCACAAGGCAAGGAAAGTAAATATCTTCCTTAATAACTGATTTTTTTTTCAATATAAGCTTCCATGTTAGACTTCCAAAACAATTACGAATTTATGTCGCAGATTAAAACTCACGTCAAGAGTTCTATCCTTTTAATGCCAGACCTCGTAAAAGGATAATAAACGCATGTGGAGGCAACAAAAAGTATTAAATTAGAATGTTTGACAACAAAATAGACATGTTTTATATTGTAACTCTTCGATTATAATTAATCATCAAAAACGCAAGCGCATACCATATTAACGATATATTTAGTTATAAAGCGTATCTGTTTTACTGTGAGTATTTACTTCCAAGTGTACATGCATTTTGGAATGATACAATGAACATATTCAGAGACATGGAATATTGAAGCTTATGCTGTCAAATATTTTAGACGCTGATGATATTGACAACGATGACAGTCATGTAGGAATGGTTGTTCTAAATGCAGATTCTTAACTTACATCAACAATAATCTCAAAACTTTGTGCAAAACACTTAGTAATGGTGAAAGGTAAATGGAGATTCGTCAATTCCTTCCGGAACGAATACAAACTTGCACGATCACAACCATCACCACGTTTAGCTTATTACAGACAGCCATGAAAGGCACTTCCGCTTCCGCAAGAACGCTCTTCGAGTTGTCATTGATACGTTCGACAGGAGTCGATTAATCGTGTACCAAACAACACCCGCACTTACTTCTCCTTCTCAGACCGGATTCCCTTGAACTTTTCACTTCTGGCACTCTTCCCAGATGCAACTGCCGTTTTCCTGTAAGGGCAATAACAGAAGGTTCGACTCAACAAGGCACTGCCGTGTGCGTACACAAGCTCGAATGCTACCAACGAAAACCTTTTTTTTTTTTTTCCCTGCAGCAACGAGATTTCCACTTTAATTAAAGTTGTTAGTACATATGTGTTACAAAATTTTTGTAGATAATGTGATAAATTAAGTAATATACCATTTGTAACATATCACATTTTTGGTAGTATTTTTGAACGGTTGTAAAAATGGAATAAATATATAACCCACTTTGTATTGAAATAGACGATATTTTTCAAAAATAAAGAACCAACTTTATTGCTCATATTTACTTAATTTTCCACACAATCTTGAAACTTTTAGCAGTGATTATTACCTACACAACACGCGCGCGCGAGTTGTTGTTTTTTTTTCTGTTTTTTTTTTTTTTTTTTTTTTTTTTTTGTAATTGGATTACAGACGTTTTTATTAATTTATATTTGTAGAAAGAAATGGTATCACCTCTGCAAACTTGTAACGGGATTATTCAGTATTTTTACGAAAGTGAACGCAAATTTTCAGCAGCCTTTCGGCGATTTCATACCCAAAATGGTTTAAGAGGTGGCCCATGAAATTTTAGGTTTATTTATTTTTCCTCCAGAGATTGCCACATATTAACCAAGCAGATTATTGTTTATTGGGCTCTCTGAAGGAAAGAGCAAACCTACAATAATTGACGCGTCGATGAACTGCGTAACACCCACTGTGGTAGATATTCAAGAACACGAACTTCGTACTTGTAGGACCGAGTTTGACAGACATGGGCCACACGTCCTAGAAGGAAAAGCAGAATTGTTGACATTTCTGCACTTTGGTTTCTTCATAAACGTTCAGGTATAAAAATTCTTTCTTCGACCATGTTATCTCATTGTCAAGCTGCTTCTCTGACAATATAAAACATACGTATAACAAATTCACGATACATGCATTTACTTAGATCAGTACATAAAATATTCCAGTTTATTTCTTTAAGCTCCACGCCGAAACACAACTAACATTATAATGTGTTTCCCGTTATTTCTATCCCAGCGTTAACAAATATGAATGTATCACTTCGCGGTTAAGTAGGGCTTCGATTGGTTAAGTATACGCTTCTGCTTTACCGTATTGAAACTGACTGCACTTTACAGAGCGTAAATTACTAAAAATTAAAATGTATAACACGTTATTCATAACGACTGGTATCCCTCAAGGTTAGTATTCAGTAATATGATTTCCTCAATGAAAAATAGCCCTTATTAAAGTTTAAGCTGTAATTTCTTTTAGGGACTATTGTGCGAAATATCAGGGATGTAAATCGTCCTGGAGTCAATGAGAGAAGAGCTGCAACACATATTAGGATAGAAGTATCAGAGAATAGCTTAACAACTGATGTTTACAGGTTCAGAGGTGAAGGTCTTGCTAGGGGAAAGCATGACAACGATGTATTTTGCACATGACCCGTGCTGTACTAAAATAACCTGCCGTTATGTACTCCCAACAAAGCAAACAATAAATACTCGACTTCATTTTGTCATCTGCTATTCCTTTTGGGAAATTGATGCTATTTGGCGACGAATACTCGTTTTCAATTCCTCAAGGCTGCAAGAACGTATTACACTGATTCTGTCTTTTCTTTTTTTGCTCCCACATACCGTAAGATTGAATAACTTGCTGATTTCTAGAGATAGAAAGTAAGAGACGAATTCTCATGAGGAAATCAGTTGATATGAGCTTTCACAGAAAATGTCTCAGTTGTTTCAATGCAAAAATTAAGTATACATAAGGTTGTACCTGTTGAGTTATTCTAATGTTATCTGTGTATGTACAACCTTCGGTGACATGGAGTTTAAAGCTCTAATATGTTTGAGATGGAACGGTTTAAGTATTCCAAACCCAGGCCGCAGAAACATTGATAGTTGCACTTAACGCGGAAGTTCAATAATGTTGGCTATGCTGTGGTTGTTACGTTGCAAGTTGCAGCAGCTACCACTGTTTAACGGCGGATGTAGAATTTCAATTTCCCCTATATTACTTGAACCAACACAACAAACAACAACAAATTGGATGCACGTGCTTTAGTAAAAACAGAGTTGGCAACTATGCAGAATGCTGCAAGAGAGGAACGATGATTGGTGCTAGCAGACTATTTTCACCACCGATGCGCGAAACATCTCCAGCAATGCAAACCGTGAATCAATTTTTAGCGTGTGGTGGAACTCGAATCTTGTGACAAAAACTATCGTCATTAAAATCATTACAAAATGTCAAACCAGAGTTTCAGTATTTATCGGTTAAAATGTATCGAAATAGCCATTTACCCTAGAATTTAGATGTGTTATTCCCGCCTTAGACTGGCAGTGCATTCCCTTTCTTTTGTCTTAACTTTATCCTCACGAAACGTCGGGGCCGGAGACTGAGCGGCCAGGGTATAGTAAACTTAGCTTCGAACCTTTACAACACGTGCCTTCTGTAAGAGGCACATACTCTCCGTGGAACATCTGGATGCAAAAGATTAGGTATCTTACTTGGCAAATTACCTCTTTAGGACATTTTCCAACTACTAAAAACTGAACAGTTAAATTAATTACAGTAACCCAACTGCAAATACGTGATAGAAGTCAGCTGTACACACAACATGTTAAATTGGTAACAGCTACTTCCACACCAAAATCGACACACCGATAATGCTACTTTGTGATTGGTGCAAGTGTAACGGCTAGCATTCCTCGTTTGTTAATATGTAGTATTACCAACTGAATAGTTTAGGGTATGCATTAGTTTTCATATAAAGTCACTAAACATTGACAAAGCTTACACACGAAACTTGGAGACACTTTAGTTACATAAGTTAATGGATGAATGTCGAGAGATGGAAAAAGCGCTTAAGGTGTAGTATTGACCTTACCGAACCGATTATCTTGTACAATGAGGTACGCAAAAACTTCTTGAGAATATAATCAGAAACTTGTGATTTCTATATCGGCAACATTGCCTTACAGTAATGTTTTCGTGTAGCTCTGATTTAGTTCCTGACCTATATTTACACCCAGCTCTTGGTGAAAAATCCGGACAAATACCGACCTTATGAACAAAACAATGATGAGATCAATGTTACATAAAAGCAAACGAATAAATGAATGGATTGATCGCTTAAATATATTATGAATAACATGAAATAAAATATTGTGGGCAAACAGTATTGAACCAAAACAGGAAGTATGATGAAAAATTAGTAAGTTTTGGTCTAAAAAACAATATTTAAAATACACACACACACACACACACACACACACACAAAATGCATCTGCCACGAAAGAAAGCAAAAGAAGGTAATGAGTGATGGAATATAAACTATAGTAAGGAATGAACGGGTAAACGATCTTAGAAAGTGATAAGATAAACTTGGGATATAATTTATATTCTAGGTGAACGCTTTATTGTTACATTTATTGAATAGTAAACTTATGGTTATTTATTTCATTTATCCTATTACGATAATGCTTTTACTAATAATAACAATAATCATCATCATCATTATTTTACAAGGTTCATCAGGAAGTTATTTATTAAATGCCTTTGGAATATAAAAAATCCAAAACTTACTATTTGTTTCCCATTAAATAATAGAATAAATAAATAATAAAATAATGTATATAATGTATATTTATTATAGTATGTAAACGGATAATATTGATCACAAATTGTTATCATTTGCTCCACTTTTAAAAGTTCTACGAAATATTTAGTAAACATTTAGACGTGTTGTTGATCTGTTATTATACTAGGTAAAATATTATTCTTATTTATGAAAATATCCGAATTATGACATTGGAATTCCTATTGGGCTTGTGTTCTTTCTATGTTGCTTCACTCATAGTTGATATATAAACAAGACAAGGAAGGGAAAGGAGACAATCTGCATACACAACTTTTTTTCTACCTACTATTTCACGTTGTTGTCAGCTCCAAGAAGATTTAATGTCCCCGAGTGTACAAACCAATAAAACCTCCCAAGGAGCGATAACAAAATAGACTCTCGATGCTGCAAGCATCAAATGCTTAATGTATGAAGAAAGATGGTTACATTGATGTCCTTTGCTTGTAAATTATTCTACTTTCGAACATCTCATATATCAGAAATTTTAATACCTCCGTTTTTATCCAGCGATTTAATAGTTGACATTTGATACCTTTTTATTATTTTCTGATAGCTTTTCTGCAGCACTAAATCAGATATTCAGTGGCATTCTGGCACTCAGCTTTACAAATGACAGTGTCTGGGTTAATTGCACATGCTAATATATTATTCATTACTATTATGTATTGATGTTGTTTCGTTTATCTGAGATTTCTCTAGAGAAGCCTTTGAAACAAACGTGTTGAAGCTTTCTGCCAAAGCATTCCTTTTCGAGATCCGTCGACCTTTCGAAATATTCATTAGAT